>JAVSCE010012014.1:0-404642 GCA_032199065.1 Smutsia gigantea | reverse complement strand
AAAATGAACAAGTGGGACTATATGAAGCTGAAAAGCTTCTGTACAGCAAAGGACACCATCAGTAGAACAAAAAGACATCCTACAGTATGGGAGAATATATTCATAAAAAACGTATCTGATAAAGGGCTGACATCCAAAATATATAAAGAACTCATGCACCACAACAAACAAAAAGCAAATAATCCAATTAAGAAATGGGCAGAGGACATGAATAGACACTTCTCTAAAGAAGAAATTCAGATGGCCAACAGGCACATGAAAAGATGCTCCACATCGCTAATCATCAGAGAAATGCAGATTAAACCACAATGAGATATCACCTCACACCAGTGAGGATGGCCAACATCCAAAACACAAAACAACAACAAATGTTGGCGAGGATGTGGAGAAAAGGGAACCCTCCTACACTGCTGGTGGGACTGCAAATTAGTTCAACCATTGTGGAAAGCAGTATGGAGGTTCCTCAAAAAACTCAAAATAGAAATACCATTTGACCCAGGAATTCCACTCCTAGGAATTTTACCCTAAGAATGCAGCAGCCCAATTTGAAAAGGACAGATGCACCCCTATGTTTATTGCAGCACTATTTGCAATAGCCAAGAAATGGAAGCAACCTAAGTGTCCATCAGTAGATGAATGGATAAAGAAGATGTGGTACATATACACAATGGAATATTATTCAGCCATAAGAAGAAAACAAACCTACCATTTGCAACAACATGGATGGAGCTAGAAGGTATTATGCTCAGTGAAATAAGCCAAGCCGAAAAAGACAAGTATCAAATGATTTCACTCATATGTGGAGTATAAGAACAAAGAAAAACTGAAGGAACAAAACAGCAGCAGACTCACAGAACCCAAGAACGGACTAATAGTTACCAAAGGGAAAGGGACTGGGGAAATGGGCGGGAAGGGAGGGATAAGAGGGAAAAAGGGGCATTACGATTAGCAGATGTAATGTTGGGGGGGCACGGGGAGGGCAGTACAACTCAGAGAAGACAAGTAGTGATTCTATAGCATCTCACTATGCTGATGGTGGACAGTGACTGTAATGAGGTTGGTGGGGGGGACATGATGAAGGGGTAGTTTAATAATCGTAATATTGCACATGTAATTGTAAATTAATGATAATAAAATAAATTATATTAAAAAAAAAAGATGTCACCAGAGAAAATAATATCATAGCAAAGAAAGCAGGCTGTCCAAATATTAACTAAAGGCAAAGAATAAAACACCTAGTATATAAAGAATGGAGGAGGAAGAATAAGAAGGGAGAGAAATAAAGAAACATCACACAGTGTTTACAATAACTTAACAAGAAAGTTAAGTTAGATTGTCAGATAGTAAAGAAGCAACCCTTGAATCTTTGGTAACCACGAATCTAAAGACAGCAATGGCAATAAGTACGTATCTATCGATAATCACCCTAAATGTAAATGGACTGAATTGAATGCAATAAATCAAAAGACACAGATTAATAGAATGGATAAAAAAGCAAGACCCATCCATATTCTGCTTACAAGAGACTCATCTCAAACCCAAAGATATACACAGACTAAAAGTGAAGGGATGGAAAAAGATGTTTCATGCAAACAACAAAAAGAAAAAAGCAGGTGTTGCAGTACTTGTATCAGACAAAATAGACTTCAAAATGAAGAAAGCAGCAAGAGATAAAGAAGGACATTAGATAATGATAAAGGGGTCAGTCCAACAAGAAGATATAACCATTTTAAATATATATGCACCCAACACAGGAGCGCCAGCATATGTGAAACAAATACTAACAGAATTAAAGGAGGAAATAGACAGCAATGCATTCATTTTAGGAGACTTCAAAACACCACTCACTCCAGAGGACAGATCACCCAGACAGAAAATAAGTAAATACACAGAGGCACTTAACAACACACTAGAACAAATGTAACTAACAGACATCTACAGAACTCTGCACCCAAAAGCACCAGGATACACATTCTTCTCAAGTGCACATGGAACATTTTCCAGAATAGACCACACACAAGGCCTCAAAAAGAACCTCAATAAATTCACAAATATTGAAATTCTTCCAACCAACTTCTCAGATCACAAAGGTATAAGAGAAGAGATAAATTTTAGAAAGAAACCAAAAAGGCTCACAAATACATGGAGACTTAACAACATTCTCCTAATTAATCAATGGGTTAACGACGAAATTAAAACAGAAATCAAAGAATATGGAGACTAATGACACAACAACACAAAGCCACAACTTCTGTGGGACGCAGAAAAGGCAGTTTTAAGAAGAAAGTATATTGCAATCTGGGCCTATTTAAAGAAGGAAGAACATTCCCAAATGAATAGTCTAAAGACACAATTACTGAAATTGGAAAAAGAAGAACAAATGAGGCCCAAAGTGACCAGAAGGAGGGACATAATAAACATCAGAGAAGAAATAAATAAAATTGAGAACAATAAAACATTGGAAAAAATCAATGAAACCATGAGTTGGTTCTTTGAAAAAATAAACAAAATATATAAACCCCTAGCCAGACTCATTAAGAGAAAAAGAGACTCTACACACTTAACAGAATCAGAAATGAGAAAGGAAAAATCATGACGGACCCCACAGAAATGCAAAGAATTATAAGAGAATATTATGAGAATCTATATGCTAACAAGCTGGAAAACCTAGAAGAAATGGACAACTTTCTAGGAAAATACAACCTTCCAAGACTGACCTTGCAAGAAACAGAAAAACTAAAGAGACGAATCACCAGCAATGAAATTGAGTCGGTAATCAAAAAAGTACCCAAGGACAAAACCCCCAGACCAGAAGGACTCACCTCTGAATTCTACGAGACATATAGAGAAGAAATAACACCCATTCTACTTAAAGTTTTCCAAAAAATAGAAGAGGAGGGAATACTTCCAAACTCATTCTATGAAGCCAGCATCACTCTAATACCAAAACCAGGCAAAGACGTCACCAAAAAAGAAAATTACAGACCAATATCCCTGATGAATGTAGATGCAAAAATACTCAACAAAATATTAGCAAACCGAATTCAAAAATCCATCAAGAGGATCATACACCATGATCAAGTGGGATTCATTCCAGGGATGCAAGGTTGGTACAACATTTGAAAATCCATCAACATCATCGTCCACATCAACAAAAAGAAGAACAAAAACCACATGATCATCTCCATAGATGCTAAAGAAGCATTTGACAAAATTCAACATTCATTCTGATTAAAACTCTCAACAAAATGGGTTTAGATGGCAAGTACCTCAACATCATAAAGGCCATATATGACAAACCCACAGCTAACATCATACTTAACAGCTAGAAGCTGAAAGCTTTTCACCTAAGATCAGGAACAAGACAGGGATGCCCACTCTCTCCACTGCTATTCAACATAGTGCTGGAGGTCCCAGCCACGGCAATCAGACAAAACAAAGACATACAAGGCATCCAGACTGGTAAAGAAGAAGTCAAATTGTCACTATTTGCAGATAGCATGATATTGTACAGAAAAAACCCTGAAGTCTCCACTCCAAAACTACTAGAACTAATATCTGAATTCAGCAAAGTTGCAGGATACAAAATTAACACACAGAAATCTGTTGCTTTCCTATACACTAATGATGAACTAACAGAAAGAGAAATCAGAAAAACAATTCCATTCACAGTTGCATCAAAAAGAATAAAATACCTAGGAATAGACCAACTGAAGGAAGTGAAAGACCTGTACTCTGAAAACTACAAGACACTCCTAAGAGAAACTAAAGAGGATACTAACAAATGGAAATTCATCCCATGCTCTTGGCTAGGTAGAATAAATATTTTCAAAATGGTTATACTACCTAAAGCAATCTACAGATTCAACGCAATCCCTATCAAACTACCAACAGCTTTCTTCAATGAACTGGAACAAATAATTCTGAAATTCATATGGAACCACAAAAGACCCCGAATAGCCAAAGCAATCCTGACACGGAGGAATAAAACGGGGGGAATTATGCTCCCTGACTTCAAGCTCTACTACAAAGCCACAGTAATCAAGACAATTTGGTATTGGCACAAAAACAGACCCACAGACCAGTGGAACAGAATAGAAAATCCAAACATTAACCCAAACATATACAGTCAATTAATATTTGATAAAGGCGCCTTGGATATACAATGGGGAGACGACAGCCTCTTCAGCAGCTGGTGTTGGAAAAACTGGACAGCTATATGTAAGAGTATGAAACTGGACTACTGTCTAGCCCCATACACAAAGGTAATCTCAAGGTGGATCAAAGACCTGAATGTAAGTCATGAAACCATAAAACTCTTAGAAAAAAACATAGGCAAAAATCTCTTGGACATAAACATGAGCGACTTCTTCATGAACATATCTCCCCGGGCAAGGGAAACAAAAGCAAAAATGAACAAGTGGGAGTATATCAAGCTGAAAATCTTCTGTACAGCAAAGGACACCATCAGTAGAACAAAAAGACATCCTACAGTATGGGAGAATATATTCATAAATGACGTATCCGATAAGGGGTTGACATCCAAAATATATTAAGAACTCATGCACCTCAACAAACAAAAAGCAAATAATCCAATTAAGAAATGGGCAGAGGACATGAATAGACACTTCTCCAAAGAGGAAATTCAGCTGGCCAACAGGCAATGAAAAGATGCTCTACATCACTAATCATGAGAGAAATGCAGACTAAAACCACAATTAGATATCACATCACACCAGTGAGGATGGCCAACATCCAAAACACAAACAACAACAAATATTGGCGAGGATGTGGAAAAAAAGGAACCCTCCTACACTGCTGGTGGGAATGCAAATTAGTTCAACCATTGTGGAAAGCAGTATGGAGGTTCCTCAAAGAACTCAAAATAGAAATACCATTTGACCCAGGAATCCCACTCCTAGGAATTTACCCTAAGAATGCAGCAGCCCAGTTTGAAAAAGACAGATGCACCCCTATGTATATCGCAGCACTTTTTACAATAGCCAAGAAATTGAAGCAACCTAAGTGTCCGTCAGTAGATGAATGGATAAAGAAGAGGTGGTACATATACACAATGGAATATTATTCAGTCATAAGAAGAAAACAAATCCTACCCTTTGCAACAACATGGATGGAGCTAGAGGGTATTATGCTCAGTGAAATAAGCCAAGCCAAAAAAGACAAGTATCAAATGATTTCACTCATGTGTGGAGTATAAGAACAAAGAAAAAAACTGAAGGAACAAAACAGCCGCAGACTCACAGAACCCAAGAAAGTACTAATAGTTACCAAAGTGAAAGGGACCTGGGAAGTTCGTTGGGAATGGAGGGATAAGAAGGAAAAAAGGGCATTATGATTAGCAGATGTAATGTTGGGGGGGGGGGCACGGGGAGGGCAGTACAACTCAGAGAAGACAAGTAGTGATTCTATAGCATCTCACTATGCTGATAGACAGTGACCGAAATGGGTTTGGTGGGGGGACCTGATGAAGGGGGTAGTTTAGTAACTATAATATTGCACATGTAGTTGTAGTTTAATGATCCCAAAATAAAGATTTAGTTGGGCTTCATGTGTTTTTGGCTGCAATGGACCAGGTATGGGTGATATTTGGTTTCTTGTATATACCCTGTATAGTCCACTTTAGGTTCAAACTCAACACTTTTAAAATAAAATACATCATTCTTTTTTTATACAAGCCAAAATGCCTTTATTAAACTGAAATTGTCACTTTCGATCAGTATTTTATTTCTATACCTTTCACTATTCTCTAATATTCAAGTACTGTATATATTTCTAGTTTCTTCTTTTCTACTTCATTTTTCTGTCTCCTTCTTAAGGCATGACTTTCCCTATTTTATAGCAAGATAACCAAAATATCTTATAAACCAGTCTCTCTAGAATCTCCTCCATTTTCACATCCAAATTAGTTTATATATCATCTATGGCCTATATTCTAGAGAAAGAAATCATCACATTGTCTCATATTTTTTAGTGAGCCCATTTCTTAAACAATTCAAACACTGTAATATTGTGTTTAATACTCTACTCTCTGATAGTCAATGATTTAGTATAAAAAAGAAAAATTCTGCTTTAAAAAAGTCAAAAACAAAACAGGGTTCTTCCTAGAGTAATTATATTTTTCCCCTGAAGGCCTTCAAGCCAATCAGAATGACCACTCATTCAGAATGCTCACACTATAGAGAATTAGAAGGGATATGCACATTGAACAGGAGCTGGAATCACATGCTCTCTTAGGCCTTTCTCTTACCTTAGTTTGTTTGATTCTATTTTTACACCTTTGTCTCACTTGACTCTCCTATTGAACTTCATCATCTTACTCAGACTCAGAAACTCATCCTTCCCTGAGCATGTCCTGTGTTTGTGGCTTCCATGAATTTGCCAACATTTGACACCCCAACCAGAAAAGGCTTTTTGCTTTCATTCCTCACCTGTCTAAACCCTTCCTCTCTTTCACTGCTACATCTCATCCGATTTGTTATCCCAGTTGATATGTCAACCTTGCTGTCAGGAGGGCTATCCTTCCTTCACATCACATCTAACCACTGTGGGAGAGGAGGGCCTATGTTTAATAGAGGGCATGAGTGCCTCCAAACTCTGTTTCCTCTGTGAATCATTTATCAACATGCTTACCTTCTAAAATTTTTGCAGAGAAGTCCAACCCTAGGTCTTTCTTAGCAAGGTCACAGGGTGAATAATGGACAGATGAGAAAGAAGCATGTGGGATGACACAGGACATGTGATTTCTCCTTCACTGTTGCCTCTCCCCCAGTGGGCCATTGACTTGGCTACTGACTCAGCAGTAATGCCCCTAAACATCACACTTCAGTACTTTTTTCCTGGTAAAGCTCTCATTCAGATTCCCTCTACAGATGGTGGGTTGAACACATGCATTTTCTTCCACTCCTTTGTGCATTATAATCTAACCCAAATTATAAGATAACTGTCTTTGGAAGAAGGCAGAATGGGAACCGTACATTTTTATGATGAGTGTGCATGTCTGTGTGTATGTGTGGTGGGGGAATATCTGTGACAGAAAGCAAAATCTCAAGTTCCATAGATATTGACTAAATCTGAAAGGTAAGACGTAGCAACATAGGTATGGTATTTGTAGAAACAGTCAAGTATCCACATAACTGAAAGATTTAAAAGATTAAAAAGAGCTACTGAGCTGTTGACAGAAGTAAATGTTGGTGGGGCATAGAAAAATGACTTTTGAACTATATTCATGCATATATTTTACCAGAAATAAATACTAAATGTGAAATTATGAAATAAGATATCTCATTTAGAAAAATGATATCAGTATACACACCCAAATACACACAAGACAGATGTGATTTGTGAGAAAGCCATATTGTCTAGCTGGCTGTATTGCATAAGTCTAATTCCAAAAGGTGTAATTGTAGTCAGTGTTTCATTGTTCAAGTTCTGGGCCTCAGCAGTGTAAACTCATATCTGATTCCTCAGTATGCCAAGAGTAGATGCTACTTTCAGTGGCAGATACAAGTGAAATAATTTTATAAAATTGATGTGTAAAATCAAAATGCTGCCTTTTAAATACTGAGAAGCATAGCTTGTGAAGGAACCATACATTTGAATCCACATGTGCAGCTGTTCTCTTCTTATAGACAGATCTACCTGCAAAATTATCTATAAGAAGAATGCCAGTTAATACACAATAAAAAATATAGATAGGGAGCGGAGGTGCACAATCATTCTCTGTTCATATGGACTACAGCTGTACAAAACAAATATAATACAATTGACAAAGGGAGCCCATATGTAATTTAAAATTTTCTAGAGGTCATATTAAAAGAGTAAGAGAGAGACTACATGAATTTTAATACAGTATTTTTTAGCTCCTGTGCAATTATATGTGCAAAAATATTATAGTTTCAACATGCAATCAACAAAAAGTTACCAGCAAGATATTTATTAGCACAAAAAGTACCAATAAGTTTTTGTACTATGTCTTTGAAATTCACTGTGTGTTTTACATTTATTGCACATCTCAGTTTGGACTAGCCACCTTTTGAGTGGTCAGCAGCAACATATGACTAGTGATGAACACCCTGGACAACGCCAGACAAGACTCTTCCTGCAAGCATTCAGCAAGAGAATTTAACAGCAGGAGGCTGTTTTTCCATCTTGGAACTAAGAGCCTCAGGAGTTGGTGACATTGTTTAAACGTTTCGTTGTCCTAGGCTAAGGCAACAAGGTATGCATTCCACCTACAATAAGCAAATACCTCTTCTGGGGACAGCACAGGCTAAGTGTTTGGACTGAGACTCTCTTCTTAATAGTGCCTGCTTAGATGCAGCCCATGTTTACCTCATCAAATTTTCCTTTTTGTTTTCTAATTAAGCCAATTAGTCTGGTAGCTGACACATTCTTTAACTATGTTAATCCCTTCAGGCAAATAAGAGTTAATTTCTATTTACCTGAAGTTTGCTCTCTTTAGGGACGTTGCATATCTTTCCTATATTCCACTATGTTTCATCCTGGGAGAAGAAATTTCTCTTCCCTTTATTTTCATATCTTCGGACAATATTTTATTGCAGCCCTCAAGTACAAGTAAATGGAGTCCATATTCCATGCACGTCATGAGTACATCCCCATACACCTTCCTGTAAATATGAATCCCAATTTAGCCGGTTAGCAAGCTGAAGAATACATATTCTTATATTTGAAATTCATTGTGTTTTAAATGTGTCAATAACAAAGTATAAAAATCCTGCCATAGCAATTATTTTTATACTTATTAATAAAATGTGTATTTTTGGATGTTTAAAATATAATTTATTTATAGAAAATAATTGTACAAATGTTCTAGGAAATCACTGAGATGATATGGAAAGTAAATTATGAAAGTATTTTATAAATGGATTTAGTATCACTATACATTTGTCTTATTTTTATTTAGAAATATGAAATTATAATGTAAAGGACAGTGTGATTGGCATGTGTCAGCAGAATGCTTACAGGTGGGGTCTAAATACACCATAAATGATCATCATAAATGGGCAAGAAACTCTTTTAAAGATGGCAAATATTTATAGAGACAATAAATATGCAAATTTGTAAACACGAATAATATTTTTCCATTAGACTTCATTTCTCAACTTCTTGTCAGTTATTTTCACAGCAAGTTATTGCAGCAGCACCTATTTTCTACATTATCACTAACAAATAATAGGAGATTTTGTGGTGAAACAATTACTTGTTAGGGGACCTGGCTGCAGGAACTGTCCTATTACAAATTGGGAAAGATGTTTTTCATCATATGCAAAATGAGAGGTTAGACAAAATGATCCTTAAGTATTTTCTTGAGCTCTAACATACAGGAAAAAAAAATATATATGTCACTGGGTTCAGGTGTGAATACTCTCAAGCAAAGGTTCTTGGCACTCACCTTGGCTATTTTTTTGAAATTTACTGAAGATTTTATAGGGCCACTAAGAAAATGCTCAATTGCTCGGAAGAATGCAAATTCATAAACATATTCATGATTTCCAAGGCAGCAGGAAATCAGAAGTCCTGGGTTTAAGTTCTGATTGTGTTAAGTATCAGACCCTGGACAAACTGCTTAACATCCTTGTACTTCAATGTCCTCTTGTATAAAATGAAGATAGCTCCTGCCCTGCCTAACTCACATACTTGTGGAGATGCCTGTCTGTATTAAAGCTACTAAGCAATAAATATGACAATATCGTTTCATTTTTAACATCAGCTCTGAGCCAGATGTGATGTTAAGAACTTTACTTACATTGCCTCTTTTTATTTGTACGAAATAGCATTGCTATTGTTTTGCAGATGAAAAAAATTGAGATTTAGCATTGTTAAATAGTTCCCTAAAATTACACTGACAGGAAATGGTAGAGCAGGGATTTAAAAATGGGAGTCTAGTCTAACTTCAAACTACGCTTCTTAAAAGACATTTTCTTACTTCTTTAAGTACACTTGCACTCATTTCAAAAACCAATTAGTTCAGCAATGAGCTAGTTTCATCTAAAATAATTCTGAAACTATCACAGCAATTAGGGTTTAGGCTGGTAATAGATAATGCAAAAAATATATATTATGTAATATATATAAATATTATACATATATAGGGATTATATATAATGGGATTAGAATGTCTCAGAGGTCCTTTGTTGATGTAAACATCTGTTTTTCTTTTCCCCTGGTTGGCTTTGTCTACCAAGGAGTGGGGGCTGGATAATCTTAAACTTCTTCAAATGGGGACATGTTAATGGGCAACATATTCATTGAGGTCCATAGAGTAGCTGAGTAGTCACATAAGGAGAGGACTTCTCCAGTGTAAGGCAAAGTCATTTTGTTTCCACAGTGGTTTTGAAGGTGGATGTGTAATTTAAAATAATTTCCCAAATATTTAATTTTCTTCCTGATTTACACAGATCTGAGGATTCCTTAGAAAAATTAGATATACTACTCCTCCAACTTCATTTTCATTTCTTTTTGTCCAGAAAAATTCCATTTTTCTTCTATCCTTAAATATCTGCTTTACAGAGAGTGATGCATTTCCATTCTGAAATCTATATTGTGTCACCTGGATCAGGTATACCACAGTGATTTGAATCAAGAAGCAGATAATTCATGTGTGATTGATAACTGAGTTATATGCTGGCAATGGAAAATGAATTACGATAAAGAATAATCGGCTCTGTCGAGTTAGAAGAAAGGTATTGTGGGGCTTAATGTTGTATAAATATAAAACCCTAAGATTTTAGAGTTTTATGACGTACTGCCATAAATCATGACACAAACCATTTCTGTATTTCACAGATCATGCACACACATTCTTTTTCCTCATTTGACAGACACATTCTAAGATTCATGAGGCTAGCTTCTGCTGTGCTTTTGTGAGCAAAATGTATCCTGTGCTTATACACATCGAAAGAGAGGGCAAAAGTGTTTCAACAAGCTACACACACACACACACACACATATATATATATATATCTTAAGAATATGTAACATTGTCCCCATAGTTTAAACCCTGATATAATGTTATATGCATTTTTATAAAATAAATGGTTTTTTGTTTAAATATTGTTATTGAGATTAAACTATATTGATGTTGAACATAGCATTTAAGGTACTACACAAGGGGCCTCCAATGCAAATTGATGTATGCATTTTGGCCTTTTTGTAGAGGCAAGACATGGAAGTTTGGTATCTGATTGTTGGTTTGGATTAAGTTGTAATCTTTATTAAAAATGATCCTTTCTTGGCTTTCATGAAAAATATATGAATTCCTTTGTTCATGCAGAAGGTGTCCCTGGGTGTTAACAATACTGTATCAGAAACCAGAAATGTCAGAACAGAAACCTCAGTTATACTTAAAGTTACAGTTAAGTCAGGAACATTGGATTCATGAAAACTGGAAATCGTGCTATATCTGACTTAATAAATGGAATTTCTCTGTATTTGTACAGTAAAAATCCCCACATGATTAAATGCTAGGGAAATAGCATCTTCAATGAAGGAGCAATTATCCAAATATTCCATAATCATCCATAATCACATGATTGTTGGTGTGTCCTGAGTTTCAGAATCAAATACAGCCAATTGTCAACTTGTCATATACTCTTGATGTAAAATTAATGAGACTTTTCTTCTCTAGTCTTATCCCTATTTTCCCTACTTCACCAAATGACACCACCAAATTCCCACTTATTTAAAACCTTGCAAAACCAATCTCCATTTGTCTACTCTATGATTATTTCTATAAACTGCAGCAAGAAAAATATTGTTTAAATAAAATAAATCATGTCTGTTGTGTGCTTAAAGCCTTCTAAAATACTTCTCAAGGCTATAAGGTCCTGAATATAAGTGCAGTCACTGCCTACTTCTATGATGTTATCTTGTACTCCTCATATTATTGCTTCAAGGCCCAACCAAGCTGGCTTTCTTTTTCTCACAGAACTTAAGCCTGTTTCCTTTCCAAATCTTTTTTATTTCCACTCTCTGCATAGAGACCTCTTCTCCCTCATTTTCTCATAGGCCCTTTCATCAATCACACTCCAGCTCACTTATTACCTCCTTATAAGACATTCCTCACATGCTTCTTTAAAGCAGTATGTCTATCCGGTTTGTTATCCCAGCAGCCTCTTTTATTGTCTTTATAGATTTTCACCATCTGAAATTCTGCTGTTTACTTACTAGTTTTCTTCATTTTGCCAGTTGTTTTTTCCCTCTAGAATCTAGAATCCACTAAAGCACTAACTTTATTTTATTTTTACTCTATCTCTTGTGTCTAGAAATGTTTCTGTTATATATAAATTCTTAAAAATCCTTTGGGAGTTAATTAAACCATATCAAATTTAAATGGAATTTTGGTTTTTATGAGTACATGTTTTTTGTCAGTTTTTAGATAAAACACATTTTAGCCAATTTTTCTTTATGTAAGTAGAGTGCAAGAACTTAAGAGTCCAGTTGTATTTGAGTTTCCCTTTGGAATCCAAACATAAAAATGAACAAAAAAATCCCCCCATAACCCAATTCCTTCTATTTGCCTCTGTCAAGATTGTACTTGCACACCCACGGCCTCAGCACAAAGGGGCTGGAGAAGTGGCCAGTGTTCTGTAATGACAGAAGTTCAGTCCTTACTTAAATGTTTGAGATGACCCATAAATAGCCTTCAACTGAGGTTATATTGCAGGAAAAAAACCATAACAACAGTAACAACAAAACCATAAATTTCTGGCAAGATTTCTTCCTAAAGATTGGCAAGGTATATTTTGCAATCATATTAAATGAATAATAAATCATTAATAAGAACCATGATAACACAAGACGTAAATAAAGGAATCCTATTTCTTGTGGAAAACTAAGTCCAAAAAGTCTTTAAAAATTTCTTGTAGGCATAGTGTAATCTCATAAAACTATCAATGGGATTTTAAAATAATTTGTTCAAAAGATTCAAAATTTTTATTTGGAAGCATTCATAGGAAGGGTCCAATATAACAAAAGCAAAAAGGGCAAACTTATTACATAATTAGAAACCATGAAGAGCTCATACAAATAAAAATAAACCACTAAGATATGAAGAGAAAAACAAAACATACAAGAGAAAATAGTAATAGCTAATTGATTAAAATATTGAACCTAATAAAAATCAAATAAATACTAATGAAAATTTAATTATCAGATTATCATACTAGATAGGATTTCATTATTAATATACATTATTTATTACTTTTACACAATGATTCTTGCTTGTCTACATCTATAGACTTTTGAGTGAAATTCTCTGGAATATTTAACTAAAAACAAATTTACTGGGTTATAAGTAAGATGACTCATATTTTCTGTTTGCTCGTAACAGACTTGGTTTAAGTTTATTGTCTCAGAGTGAACACAAATAGCATCTCCTTTCACTTTCAAAATTACATGTTCACCCTAACCATAGATTATTTGTATATTTAAATGACAATTTCCAGAATACTCTTCAGAATGGCTGTATCAGTCTACACTCTCTTCAGCACTGCCAAGAGTTTCTATATATATGAACCAACATCATTGCCAGCACAGGCAATGTCTAGATTGCTAATTTTTCTAGCTAGATAGATATAACATGATAGCTGACTGTGGTTTTAATTTATATTTTTGTGATTATTAAAAAGTTTGAGTACATCTTATTATGCTTGTTAGCTTCATAGTTCTCCTATTTTATAAATTGCATGTTTACATTATCTATCAACTTTTTTACCTATGTTCTTCAACATTCCTAGTTGATTTTCATAACTGAAAACAAATTATTAGATTCTAAAAAGTAGTTGAATATTAGGACCATAAAGGCACTTAGGTCAAATAAAACAAATATTTCTTTGATAATAGAATTGCTCTCTGTTTTTTTTTTTAGTGTATTCAAATGATCTTTGGTCCTGAAGAATGATGTATATTCACCTCCTACATGATAATAATTTTTATCCTTTATTCAGACATGCATATTGTCTATTTTAGTGGACAAGAAAAGTTCCTTCTTTACTGGTTCCATTATCCTTCTGGCATTTCATTTGAAGTTAGGCAGCACAAAAAATAAGGAAATGGGAAAGATGCCTTATCTTAGAGCAGAAAGTCTTAATTATGGCCATAAGTTATAGAACTATTTGTATGTAGCTGAGTTTGATCATGTGTTGGATGTCCTTGTTAAAGACAGCCACCCTGCACACTAAGAGATTTGAATTAGCATTTAAGAAATGAAATATAATTTCAATCTATCTCATTCAGATTCTAAGACAATGGTTTTTAAAATAAGGTTCCATAAATGTTGTATAGTTACAAAAAAGGATATTCTTGTTCTTATATTTATGTAAAAGTCAATTAGAAAAATCATCAGATAAATTAATTTTAATCTCTCAAGTCAAACAACCAGAACCTCTCAGTTTCCAAGACTGTTCTAAGTGTTAATTTTTTTTAGAAGATGTATAGTTAACTTAAAGTTACTATGCATTTTTATTCAATATCTTTTATATTAGAAGCAATTCTACACTTCAAAATTAAAAAGCACTTTCAAATGAATAATCTTATTAGCATATTTGACCATTAAGATTGTACACAAGGGATGTAAATGAGAAAATGGCATATACAATTATATGTAATCTTTCTTCATTTGCCCATCAACTGGGGAAATATCTATTTATTTTATTTTTCATTATGCCACATCTTGATAATGACTTTCCCTTTACATTTAAAAATAATTTTAACAGACTGTTGCATGGGCAGTTTTATAAGTTTCACCATCTTAATGACTTATTAATATTACTTCCCTATTGGTTAGATTTATTGCTGAGCAATCAGTCTTTAATATGACCCCAAATTCCAAATCGAGCATGTTATGGTCGATTTGGTAGGGCAATTTCAACACTGCTGGAATGGACAATAAATTTTTGTCAGTCTCACTGTGTCCTTTGTCAGTTCATTAAATTTTGGGGTAGATGAGTCTCTGCCTTTATTAAGTTGATATTCTATTTGTCAAGAATGGAGGAAGAAAGAGCTATTTAAAAGTATGAAGGGCCTTTTAATTCTAACAAATATAAAATAAATGATAAGTTGAACAGTTAAATCGTCATGTTTGTACTACATGACTATCAAATATAATTAGTTACAATGTTTCTATTACTTTTTACCCCAAAATATTTGCAATTTGATTATACAAGGCAAGTAATAAGGATAGAATTTTGATTTAGGATATAAACCAGATAATTCTTAACTTTAGCCAGGAATATAAAGAGAAGGAAAAAGGTTGATGAAAATCAAGCATCAGATATAAAACATTATTCATTAGACTAATGATAATAATTATGAATATATGAGGTATGAGTTTTTGACATCTTTTAGATACCCAGGTGTAATCTATTGGTTATTTAACCAATCTACTTCCTCTAAAATAATCTGATTTTTGTTCCTGTTGCAATCTCTTATTCATTCAACACATACCCTCACATCAAGTTTATTTCTAACTGGTGTAGGAATAAATATAAATACTGGTAAATGTAACATGTTCAGGAACTTTAAACCATTAAGTTAATGGCATTTCCCTGGCCACTGGGTATGTAACACAACCCACACTAATTAAGAAAGGAGTAGGTTTGTTAGAATTTCTGTGAAATTAATTTCCTTTAAAAAAATCGTTTAAAAATGAGCCATCATCAGAAATAAGAAGTTTTTATTTTCAGCATCTCAGGATATCATGCTGTATGACTTTGAATCTTGAAACAGACATGGTGAGAGATGTTAGCCAGAAGCTGAAAATGAAGTATGGGGAGGAGGATACACCATAGGCAAAGCAGAGTTGGAGACACTACTATAGGAATAAAGTCAAGCTTGAGTTTGCTGTACGTGTGGACTTCCAGTTAAATAAATCAGTGCTTATATTTTATTGTTTAAATCAAGACCCTCTGCATGCATATTGCTCAGGTTGTATCCTACAAAACTCCAATGGACACTATTCATTTAAGACCTCAATTTGGTAATGGTTTGTTTACCTAGATGGCCCTGAGGCAATTTATCTTACCTCAGTGAAAAACATCCTAAAGTATGTAATGATTACTGATAAACTCACAGGTAAAGCTCTTTGCAATGTTTAACACCTCTAAGTGTCTAACATTGTTTTTCTTAAAAAAAAGGACTATGTGGATAATGATGATATTAGCAAAAGTTTAAGGAATAACCATAATATAATTATATCCAACTTGATTCAAATAAAATTTTTGCTGAGCAGCTACTGTGTGCAAGACAATATACTAATGACAAAAGGAAACAAAACTCAGGAAATACAGTTCCTGTATTCAGGAATTTTATGTAGTTTGTCAAAACATACCACAACAAAAATAGCCAAGCACTTGGTATGAGGCCCAAAGAGGAGATAAATCATACCTAATTCAGTGTAGGGACTGCCTCACTAAAGAGGTGGGACTTAGTCTTGAAATATTTTGACAGTTATAAATGTAGGAGTGGTATGTTGCAAGCAAAGAGATAGAAATTGCCAGAAAAAAATCAGGAAATTTGGTAGATGAAAAGTATAATAATTAATACAAAAAATTATTAGGGACGTCAACAACACATTTGAG
Organism: Smutsia gigantea; assembly: GCA_032199065.1. Taxonomy (NCBI): domain Eukaryota; kingdom Metazoa; phylum Chordata; class Mammalia; order Pholidota; family Manidae; genus Smutsia; species Smutsia gigantea. The sequence continues at coordinate 388,023 of JAVSCE010012014.1, read as the reverse complement.
ATAGGAGAAAAAGTTCAGTGAATTTGAATATAGATCAATAGGAAATATGCATTCTGAAGAGATAGAGATTTAAAAAAATAAGCAAGTAGAGACCCTTGAGACAACATAAGTATTCCAATATATGTATAATAGGAGTCTGAGGAAACCAACAATCAAGGGCAAAAAATTTGAAAAATTGATGGCCAAAGCTTCTCAAATATAATAAAAAGTCATTAATCTACTGATCCAAACTGGATAAACACAGTCCACACCTAGACATATTATGGAGACAAACTGTTGAACACCAAAGCAAAGGAAAAATCTTGAAAGATGAAAGAGAAAAAAACCCATCACTTAGTGGGAAAAAAATGATACAAGTAAAAGGTGATGGCTTATAATAATGACAGAGACTTGAGGCAGAGGGATGACAAATTTAAAGTGTGTGTGTGTGTGTGTGTGTGTAAGGAGGCACAGGTGGAGGTGGGATGAAACACTGCTAACCCAAAGTTCTCTATCTAGGAAAAACTGTATTTAAAAAAATAAAGGTGATTTACCCAAGGAATACAAGTTCTCAGATTCAAAAAGACATATACACCCCTATGTTGATCACAGCACTACTTACAATAGCCAAGATATGGAAGCAACTTAAGTGTCCATCAGTAGATAAATGGACAAAGAAGATGTGGTACATATACACAATGGAATACTATTCAGCCATAAGAAAGAAACAAATCCTGCCATTTGCAACAACATGGATGGAGCTGGAGGATATTATGCTCAATGAAATAAGCCAGGCAGAGAAAGACAAGTGCCAAATGATTTCCCTCATTTGTGGAGTATAACAATGAAGCAAAACTGACAGAACAAAACAGCAGCAGACTCACAGACTCCAAGAAGGGACTAGCAGTTACCAAAGGGGAGGGGTGTGGGAGGGTGGGTGGGAGGGAGGGAGAAGGGGATTGAGGAGTGTTATGTTTAGTACACATGGTGTGAGGGATGACAGGGAAAACAGTGAAGCACAGAGAAAGCAAATAGTGAATCTGTGGCATCTTACTGCACTGATGGACAGTGATTGCAATGGGGTATGGGTGGGGACTTAATATGGGTAAATGCAGTAAGTGTTTATAAGATAGGGATATATGACAATAATAGCAAAAAAGGAGGGAGGAGGAAAGAGCTATATTCAAGTAAATTTTCTATTTTATACTAAAGTTAAATTACTATTCATCTGAAGTAGATTCTGATAAATTGGCTGCATACTATCTGTAGAGCAACCTTAGTAAGAGAATAAAAAATATATAGTTGAAAAATAAACAGAGGGACTAAAATGGTTAAGTATTTATTTAGTACAAAAATAGAAAATGAGGAACAGAAGAAGAGAACCAGCATGAGATACATAGAATAAAAGATATGAGAAAGTTTATTTTTCATTTGGGTAATACCATTTAGCAGACACCGAAGACCTATAATCATTATGACTGGAGTTAGCTTGACAACTTGGAGCATTATGCCCAAGTGAATTAAATCCGTTCTACCCACAGAGACTAGAAGACATGTAGCCCTATCTTCGTTGATGATTATATTTCAAAGAGATAGTTCTCAAGTCCTTCAGAAAGGGAGTCCTGGATTGTAAAACTGGAAGAAACTCTGAAAACAGATTTACATCTCAAAGTGACAGAAAAAGAATTCCTTATCTTAAGTTTTCTAAAGGAAATGCTATCAGGAAAGGGAAGTAAGGGATCTAGAGGTAGAAAGAAGACTAAGGTTAGGTCAAGCTGAGGGAAATGTTAAGATCACCATTGTCAACAGCAAAATTTTCAAAAGAGAAAAAGATTATATAGCATTACCAAGAGGGATTTATGCCAGCATTCAAGGTAGTACACATGTTAACAGGACAAAGCCAAAAGTCATGGGGTCATCACAAGAGTCACAAAGAAAGCACTGAACCAAATCTAACACCCATATAAACTGTTAGTAAACTAGGAATTAAAGGGAGCTTTCTCAATCTGATAAATGGCATCTTTGAAATACCTACACTTAAAGAAGAAAGATCAAATGCTTTCTTTCAAAGATTAGGGAAAAGCAGCACGTCTGTTATTGCCAGTTCTATTCAACAGTGGAAATTCCAGTCAATGAAACAAGGCAACATAAGTACATGTAAATTCATACATCCATGCATACATGTAAAATGGTAGTCAATTTGAGAGACATTTCGGCAATTTCATAAAAAATTAAACATGCACAGAGAAAAAGTAATTCCACTCTTAGGTAGACATCCAAAAATAATGAAAACATGTAAGACAAAGATTTATATATGAATGTTCATGAGAATGTTATTCATTATTCATAAAAGCTCAAAACTGAGATCAATCCTGAAGTCATCAAATATTGAATGGGCAAATAAAAATTGGTATACCATACAATGCAGTATTAATCAGCAAAAAAAAAAATGATGTATTACTGAAATACGCTGAAACATGGATTACCTCAAACATGTCGCACTGATCAAGAGGATCCCAGCAAAAAAGACTACATATATGGTTCCATTTATATGAAATGTCCAGAATAGACAAACTTGTATATGCACACAGTAAAAAGCACTTTCTTAGTCCTAACACTGACAGCAGAGATAGATTGTAAATGGGAATGTAGAAATTTTTGAGGATGATAAAAATGTTTCAAAACTGGATGGTAATTGCAAAATACTATAAAATCATTCAAAATCTTTGATACTTTTACCATGATTAAATTTTGTGCGATGGAATTTATACATCAATAAAAGTGTTTACAAAGAGAATCAATAAGACCATCATCTATGGTGTTTTGGTGGGGCTAAGTCATGAAGCTGGAACATCATCTTTGGCATTTTACAAAGGGTTACATAGATGAACAAAAATGAGCAGTACTTGAAGGAGGAGGCAACTTTCTAGAAAATGTGAAAATGATGGTCTTAACAGAATTAGGAAAATTAAGAGGTTAAGATTATCTTTGGGAGATGGCACTGACTTTTATCATTAGGCAATTAATACATATGGGATATTTGAAGGTAGGTTGAAACACTGGATCATACACTAAAATATGGATCAAGTCTAGAGATCTAGATTTTGGAGTCATATTCATACATGTACATGTGTGTGTGAATGTGGGTGTATGTGTAACATACATAGCACATATAGTGTCTACAACATATACACTGATTGTAAAATCACCTAATACATAAATTAGCTGGTTAACGTTATGAATAATCAATCATCCAAGAATGAAACTAGTCTTGTAGATGATTTTTTCCAATACAAATTCTGATTATATGATTGCCATTATATGTTGATTTGCCTCAGATTAAGTAATAGTTAATAAGAACTGTTGATGCCAAGATCTTTTTGATCTTAGCAACTACATTTCAGATGTTAGTCAAGACCTATATCAATTACATGCATCTACCTCTACATTTGTATGAATTGAACTTACCTGACCCATACTACATAGCATTCAGTATCTTTCTATACTCTTTAATTAAATTATCATGTTAGATTACAATGAATACACTAAACTCCCCTTTTATATTTTAATTGTTTGATGTTAAAAAATACATGAGTTTTTGGCCTTTCAGTTTTTGAAAGAGTATGATGAAAACTTGTTAAGATTATATACGGATAACATTTCCTACAGTTCATGATTTGAGTTTCTGTTTATCCATGTATCATTTCATTCTCCATTCATTTAGAAAAGCTTTTCATGTAGTTGTTTGCAAATACTCAAAGCAATGATTGTTCTTATGAGAACTATATATATTTGTTAATCATTAATTTATTAAGTAACAAATGATTTTAAAAGGAGTTAGTTAAAAATCTGAACTCACAGAAACAAGCATAGAGAGATGATACTTATTTTAATTGCAGAGAAGTATGATAAGGTAGAATAGGTAAAAAACTCAGGAAAATAAATCAATAATTTAGGAAAGATAGAGTAGGTGTTTCATGCTTGAGGTAATCTGAGTATAAGGACTGTTGCAGCAGTCAGGAGGGGCTTTCAATACCTTGGAGAAAAGTTGGAGTGATAAAAGAAAATGCTCATTTATCATGCCCCCCCGCCATTGACAGAATTCCTAATAGATTATTCTAGGGCTCAAGAATCCTGGGAGCAACTAAATAACAGATCAAGATTAATACAATAGTCATCTCAGGTTCAAAGTTTCTGCAACATGACTACTGCTTCAAAGATAATCTCTGGTTTTCTGAGATTTTAGGCAAATCAATCAGCTTAATCCAGCCTTAAAATAAAATTCTCATGAATGAAAGGAAACTTGGTTTATTTTTAATGTCTTTGGGTAAGAAATAAGTTATGTAGTTCTGCATGTTCCTAGCATGCATGCTTGAAACTAGATGAATTCTCAGTAAAGACACAGAATTCTGGGAAAACCTGTATCAGAGTAGTCACAGTTCAAAAGATTCTGGAATTAGTACAGATTTCAGAGTGTTCTCCATAGAAGTGAACATTCTGGTCATGATAGGAGCAAAGTGTTTGGATTGATAATTTTTCTCAAAATTAGAGTATGTAATATATAATAACAAGTTGTAACTGTATTTTTTATTTTAAATTAGTTTCTGTCTAAATATTTAGTGAATCATTGATGCATTTTAAAAATCCTTGGTAGCTACTCTATCAAATTTTGGATTAAAAAATAATTCCCTATGTTTTCAGAGACTAGCTCTAACAAAAGTGTTTGGCTTATATCTCAATAGGTATAACTTACTTTAGACAATAAACTGCTATAGGAACTATTTTTTAATTCATAACTCTTTGTTGAAGAGATATGGTTAGCAGCACTGATTTATTTATTTACTCTGTATTAAAACGAGCAACTCCTTATGCTTTGAAAAATGGAACTGAGTTTTTCTCTTTTTTTACATGCTATAAAATTAAATTTAATAATGAGCTGTTTTAACAAATGAAACTAATCCTGAATGAAATTTAAAATAGCATTTTACAAAAGGAATCATAAAAGCAGATAATATATTGCTAACATGTATAATCTTCCAAGACTGATCCAGGAAGAAACAGAAAATCTGAACAGACCAATTACCAGGAATGAAATTGAACTGAATCAAAAAACCCCAACAAACAAAATTCCAGAACCAGATAGTTTCACAGGTGAATTCTACCAAACTTTTAAAGAAGAGCTAATACCCATCCTTCTAAAAGCATTTCAAAAAAAAAAAAAAAGGAAGAGGGAATACTTTACTTTTCACCTCATTCTATGAGGCCAAAATCATTCTACTACCAAAACCAGACAAAGCCAATACAGACAAAGAAAACTACAGACCAATGTCACTCAAGAACATAGATAAAAAACTCCTCAAAAAAATATTATCAAACTGAATTAAAAAACAAATCAAAAGGTTCATCCATCAAGACCAATTGAGATTTATTCCAGGATGCAAGGATGGTACAATATTTGTAAATCAATCATTGTGATACACCACATTAATAAAAGGAAGGACAAAAACCATACAATCATCTCAATAAATGCTGAAAAAGCATTGACAAAATTCAACATCCATTCCTGATAAAAACTCTCAACAAAATGGGTGCAGAGGGAACATACCTCAAATAGTAAAGTCTATATACAACAAACCCACAGCTAACATCATGCTCAAAGGTAAAAAGCTGAAAGCTTTTCCTCTAAGGTCAGGGACAAGACAAGGAAACCCATACTCACCACTTTTATTCAACATAGTACTGGAACTCCTAGCTATGGCAATCAGACAAAAAGGAAATTAAAGGCATCCAAATTGGTAAGGAAGATGTAAAAATGCCACTATTTCTATATGACATGCTACTATTTATAGAAAACCTAAAGATTCTATCAAAAAACTATGATGACTATATAGAAATCTGTTGCATTCCTATACACAAGCAACAAACTAGCAGAAATAGAAATCAAGAAAATAATTCCATTTACAATTGCATCAAAAAATAAAACACCTGGGAATAAACCTAATCAAGGAGGTGAAAGGCCCATACTCTGTAAACTATAAGATGCCGACGAAAGAAACTGAAGAAGACACAAAGAAGTAGAAATCTATCCCATATTCATGGATAGGAAGAATCAATATTATCAAAATGGCCATACTGCCCAAAGCAATTTACAGATTCAATGCAATCTTTATCAAAACACCAATGACATTTTTCAATGAATTAGAGCAAATAATCCTAAAATTTATATGGAAGCACAATAGCCAAAGCAGTCTTAAGGAGAACAAAGCTGGGTATATCAAACTCCCTGATTTCAAGTTATACTACAAAGCTACAGTAATCAAAACAGTAAAGTACACCATACATATATGTCAATTAATATATGACAAAGGAGCCATGAATATAGCATGGAGAAAAGACAGTCTCTTTAATAAATGGTGTTGGGAAAACTGGACAGCTACATTCAAGAGAATGAAATTGGATTACTATCTAATACCATACATAAAAATAAACTCAAAATGGACTAAAGATCTAAATAGAAGACATGAAACCATAAAACTCCTAGAAGAAAACAGGCAAAATCTCATGAACACAAACAAGTAATTTTTCCCCAGGCAAGGGAAACAAAAGCAAAAATAAACAAGTAGGACTACATCAAACTAAAAAGCTTCTATACAGTGAATGACACCATCAAAAAAACAAAAAGGCAACATACAATATGAGAGAATATATTTGAAAATGATACATTCAATAAGAGGTTAACATTCAAAATATATAAAGACCTCATATGACTCAGCACTAAAAAAACCCAAATAACCCAGTTAAAAAATAGGTGGAGTACCTACTGAATAGACATTTTTCCTAATAAATAAAGATGGTCAACAGGCACATGAAAAGATGCTCCAGATCACTAATCATCAGGTAAATACAAATTAAAACCACAATGAGATATCACCTCACAACAAGTGTTGAGAATGATATAGAGAAAAGAGAACCCTTTTACATTGTTGGTGGGAATGTAAATTGGTCCAGCCACTGTGGAAAGCAGTATGGAGGCTCCTCAAAAAACTAAAACCAGATATACCACATGACCCAGTAATTCCAATTCTAGGAATTTACCCAAAGAAAACAAAATCTCTGACTCGAAAAGATATATGCACCTCTATATTTATTGCTGCATTATTTACAACAGCCAAGACATGGAAGCAACCAAAGGGTCCATCGATAGGTGAATGGATAAGGACAATATGGCCCATATATGTGGAATATTATTCAGCCATAAGAAAGAAAGAAATTGTGACATTTGTGACAACTTGGATGGACTTAGAATATTATGCTAAGTGAAATTACCCAGGTAGAGAAAGACAAATATTATATGATTTCACTTCTATGGGGAATCTGAAAACAAAATGAACAAAACAGCAACAAAGACACTGAGAAGTGAGTGGTGGTTAGCACGATGGAGGGCTTGGGGTGGGTTTGGTGAAATATGTGAGGGCGACAAAGAGGCATAAAATCTCCATGATATAAAGTAGTCATGGAGATGAAAACACAGCATAGAGAATATAGTCAAAAGTTCTGTAACATCTTTCTAATTTGAAAGACAGGAACTATATTATTTGGGGTGAGGAGTAAATAACACATATAAAGTTGAACCACTGTGTTGTATACTTGAAAGAATGTAATACTGTATATCAACTATACTCCAATAAAAAAATCAAAAATAAGGAAAAAACAGACAGTATACTATTTGTAGTTTTCTTTAGAGTGAAGACATTTTCTATGCAATTGTTGCTTCTAATCAAACAATTAGCTCACAAGTACAACTTCATAGAGCAGATGGTAAAACCTTTGCACATTAGACTTTATATCTGAAAAAGACACTTTATTTTAAAATTGCCACTTGGGAACATAAAGTGCTCTCATGAGAAAAACACATTTTACACTTTAAAGGCAGTCCATAAAATAAAGGCAGATGTTTAAATGACTTCTTAATTAACACAGAACAAACATTTACCTACACGGGGGGGATGAAGCACTACAATTAAGATGAACCCTTTAAAACAGTCTGGGACATATTTTATGCAAAGCAATACCTAACATTTTATCTTTTAGGATTTTCTGTCTTTTGTCAAGAAAAGAGTACTTATTATTTATCCACAATTCATTAATCTGAAACTATTATAAAAATAATAGCTATTTTCTATTTAGTTTAAAATGTTTTTAATAAAATATGCTTGTGTCTAAAGCATATTATAGTTAAAAATATTATTTTCAACTAATTATACAATTATGTTACCCCTTTAGCACTGAATTCTTCTATTATCAAGGGAACACTCATTAAGGGATTAGAGAGATGGTGATATTTTTCAAAAAGCCCTCACACAAAAAGTGTGCAGAACATATTTGCTTATAAAATATCATCACAGATAGCACAAATGCTTGAATAATCATGTGAAACAGATAGAAGAATAAAAATAAATCCTTTTTCCTCACAAGAAATTCGTTTGGGGGGAAAAAGTATGCTGACTATTTTTAAAGGCTTAAGGTGTCAAGATAGGAATACCAGCCTTCCCATACAAGGTGACAGTGGTCAATTATACTTCTTATTCCTACATGCATAAGATCTATCTACTGTTTCAGTATTCTCAAAATAGAGCTTCAGAAGTAGTATAAGAAGTAATAAAAAGAATGCATAGACTCACTCCCAAATTTTACTCACGTCAATAAGTTTCCTCTGCTTTGTTAAAGGCAAGAAGTGAAAGGAAATGATAGTACACAATTTGGGATTAATATGGAGAGATCATATAGAGAAAGAAGATCTGTGCATTCAGAGGACTTTTTTTCTAAAACAAAAAGAATGACCTACTTACTGAAAAAAAGATAGGATAAATATAAAAAAGGATCAGTGCTAAAGGTAAGTGTTCAGAAAAAAATAAAAGTAGATTAATATCTAATATCCAAAAAGAGGAGTGGTGAAGAAATTGAACTGGTTATTAGAGATAAAGAGGATAATGAGTGGCGTAAAATAAAAATGACTAAAAAAAAGTAAACTTATGGAAGGCCTTACTGGATTGATAGAGATAGCAAGTCATTAAGGATTGTGATCATGTGAGTTTTTAAAATCTAAAATATCTTGAGGATTTATATTAAATCTCTAATGGCCCCTTTGGTACAATAGTCCAATAAAATATTTTCAGTTTGTTCATTCTACTTGTATGCCTTGAATTTGGACAGTTAGTAAAAATGATTTTGAAACCCTGGTGATAAACACTAAAAATGATAGAAAAAGGAAACTATTAGAAAATTATAGGCTTGGTAATGATTTCTCAGTTTTCTAGGATTGACAAAATTTGACTTCCAAAGCCACAAACCAAGTTTTGTGATCACAAAAGGTCCTAACCATTCCTCTTGCAAAAACCAAGTATTTAAACACTTATCAAATAGTATCTATCAATTACCATGCTGAGGACATGAATGAAATGATGAATCAAGAAAAATATCCTTTCACTTTGGGAGAACACAATCAGGGGAGATAAAGCATAGATTATCAAGCAGGCTATATTATTTGTATTTAATGGAAATCCATAGGGAATATTACAAATTATCAAATGGTTGAATTACCACATTTGTTTGCAGGAATTAGTAACGAGAACAAAAGTATCTACCTTTGGTGTTGAAAAATCAGTTGAAATAAATTTTGTTTATTGTTCATGTGAACATTTTAAAAATATATAAGCAAATATGGAAAACAGGAATTTTAAAAGTCAATTGTGCTTCCTTTTTAAAAGATAATTTGGGAAAACTGTATATAATATACATTTTATGAATGGAAAAATATTTCATGATTTACTTATGGCCTAAATTTAAAATGTGGGCTGGAAAATATTACATGTACATTTTATAGTTAGTTTTACAGCAATATCTAAACAATTGATAGATCCCTTATCAAACCAATAGTCACTGAAAAAAAATGCAGGACCAAATTCACATGGTCTACTTTCTAACTGGTGTGTCCATATTGTGAATAAAGACTTAGAAAATACATAAAATGGCTCAAAATTAAGGGCAAAGGTTTGCTTCAAATGTTGGCTGGAAAAAGAATGATTCAAAGTGTCTTGCATTTTGATAATCTGATATAGATGTATGATCCTCAAATATATGATAAATTTTAGAGGAGCAAATGTTAAATGATGAGTTTGAGTTAAAAACAATTATAGAACTATAGTTTCAAAGAAAAGTGATGTGTAGTTTATATTAAAGAAAAAATAACCCATCTTAGTTGATCAATAATATTCTAAGCCATACACTGGATGCAGCTGCTTAAAAAATTAATAAAATCTCAAAGACATTTATTTTTATTTTTAATAACTACATCTTAGAGTAAGCTAATTCAAATGAAGGGTTGAGATCTAGAAATGTATTAGGCTTATCACGTTTCATAGAATTCATATTAGTTCTCAACTACTGATTCCAGTTCTGGATATCACAGTATAAGGGGACAATACATTTTCAATTATTCAGGGGCAGATATCTACAGAAATGATTCAAGGTAAATAGGACTTTTAAACTTAAAAATTAAGTGGAAAAAGTAGTGGTATCTTCAAAGGTCTCAAAGTGTCATGAAGAATATTTATATCATGCTGCTTGGAGGACAGAAATAGAAAAAGAGTGCGAAGTCAAGGTGAAAATTTTAGTTCCAGAGAAGACAAAAACATTCATATGGTTAAGTCTTTTTAAAGTTTGAATTTCCCACTTTCAAAATTGCTCAAGCAAAGACTGAATGTCACATACATAACAGAAATCTCACACCATGCATAAGTGTGGGATCAGAATTTAATCTATCATCAAGGATATGACATAGGAAACTAAAAATCAGCCAAAAATCTTATGAGACCAAGAAAACACTTGAAAAATCAAAGGTAAACACAATGCTTCTCATTTTTGTTTTGTATAAGCAAATGAGAAAAATTAACCAATAGACTATCTTCAAAATTTAAAATACTAATCACACTTATTATTGATTAGGATCTACTGCAACTTTAATACACTGCTGATTGAAATATAAAATGTTAAAACAGTTTGACAGTTTCTTATGAAGTTCATTGTACACCTACCTCATGCCACAACCATTCCATTCCTAGGTACTCTCCAAAGAGAAAAGAAAGCAAATGAGTATAGAAAGATTTCTATATGAATATTCAAAGTAGCTTTATACCTAATAGCTCAAAACTGAAAATAACTCCAAACTCCATTAACAGGTAAATGGATAAACAAACTGTATGGAGTATTCCTCAGCAATATAAAGAAATAACCTATTAATGATGTTCACAACACCATGAATGAATCTCAAACTAATTATATAGGAATATAAGGAAGACAAATTATATACTGTGTGACTCATTTTACAAAATATGTAGAAAATTCTAATTAATTTCTATGATGGAAAATAAATTAGTTATTGTCTGGGGATAGAGGAATGAGGAGCAATAGACAGGAATGATAAGAGGGCACAAGGAAACTGCAGGTTATGTGAGGTAAGTTAACTCTTGATTGTAGTAATTGTTTCTCATCAAGTTTACGTTCTACATATTTACAGTTTATGTCAACTGTCCCCAAATTAAGCTATTTAAAAAGTAAATTATAGTCATAATTCATCTAAGGTATGTGTGAATGGATGTGTGTATTTATGTGTATGTAGATATATGTATATGAGTATATGTGTAAAATAAGAGACACAGAGTTCACCTGCACCCTCAACCCACTTAAACTTCCATAAATTTCTGTAGTTAGGAGGCTTTCTGGCAGTGCAGAGGAAAGACCTTTTTAACTGACACCTCCTGGGTTCTCAAGATTTTGAATCCAGGATCCTCAAAGTGGTCTCTGAAAAGTTCCCTGTTGTTCACTCTACTCCTCTTTCTTCCTCCAAGTGGAGAGAAGGAAACAGCAAACTATTGCTCCTTTCATTCCTTTCACATAGGTTATTATTTTTTTTTGAGGGATTGATTAAACAGTTACATTCTGAGCCACTATTCCATGACAGGTACTGGCACACCACACGAACAGTCAGCCTGGGGAATAGTATCTCAAATATTGTAATATGGGCAATTAGATCAGGGAATAGAAACATTTAAAATCAGGAAGTTAGTGGATTTGGTCTAAGGATGGTCCCTGGGGTAAAGGGACTTCTTACTCTTTCTCCCCTCCATCTCATAACCCTCTCTTGGGATTGCTACCCTACCATTTCTCTGTGTGGAGGATGACTAGGTGCCAGGGTGTGGAGCTACTGTTCTCAGTGGGCCCTAACATTTGCTCAGAGTCTTTAACTTGCACAATGAGTACTCTGTGAAATCTATTTCCGGTTCTTGTGCCACTAAAGCCTTTGGCTCCTGACCTATTTTAGAACATAATATTGAACAAGATGATCAATGATCTGTTTGACTGTCATGCTTCTAAGCAGCTCTGAGAACATTGTTGATAACACCTATTAATTCCTTCCCGCTTGTGGAAGTGGTTAAACCTAACAGAATACTCATGTTCCCAACTGACTGAAACAGCTTTTGAGGAGGGCCTTTTGAAGGGCAGTTTTCTTGTATAGGTAAGATTGATTAGCCATTCCTCAAGCAGGAAACCATGATCACTAGATTCTATTTTTGCTTCTGTTTCTTTATGATAAATTAACAATTAAACTAAGTTACTAGTTAACTAAGATATGTAGGAAATCAAATTAAATAAACAACTGAACAGCTAATAAAATAAGTTCAGCCAGCTAAGAAAATAGAGGAAGTTTCTGCTTAAAAAAATGACACCACTTTGAATATGTTAAATTGTGAAATAACTCCCCTTTTTCACTGTAGGATATTTAAAATAAGCAGCTGAGAATGACATTCTTAAAAATTAGAATGTTTTTCCTTTTTCATTTTGTAAGAACTCTATTTAGTCCTCATTTAAAAAAATAGAATATTGTTCAATTGATGCAGTCTGTCACTTAGTTGCTGTGGTAACGAAAAATTGGTTCTGAATTAAGACCCTAGGCAGTAAAATTAATCAAAGTTTTACAAAAGTCAACTCTCCTCATTCTATTTTGCTCAGGTTTCTTAGTAAACTGGGTGAATTTAGCACATCAGTGAATCCTCAAAACCAGTTTTCTCATGGACATGGTAACAGGAGTTTCTCATAGAGAAGAACACTGTTTGAAACACACAAGAAATTTGACAACATAGAGGCAGAGTTAAAAGTGGTCATGGTCAGGCTAAATCTATTCTCCTTGGGGAAGTATATACTATATTGGGCTTTTCAGGGTTTTCTCTGAGATGATAGATAGGTAGATAGATAGATAGATAGATAGATAGATAGATAGATAGATAGATAGATGATAGATAGATAGATAGGGACAGAGAGATATGTCCCTTCTTTGACAACATGGAGAGGATGCTACCTGTCATAATGATGTCTGATCAGAATAATTTACAAGCTCAGGATCTGAACAGTAGTTTTACACTTTAATAGGTGCCAGTGTGCACTTGAAAAATTCTTATTCAAATATGGTGGTAGTAAAACAGTTTTATCATACATGTTACCTGTTTGTGGAATGTATACCACAACATACACATATCTGCTAATGGTTATTCAGCCGTACTTCTTTCTGAGGTTGTGTGGTCCAGTGCATACTGATTACTCATGAAGATCTACAACTTATCTTGTGGGCTACAAGACCAGACATTGCTGGTTTTCTTGCTCAAAGGACAATGCACAAAGACCCTCTAGTATTTGAAATACTAGTAGAACACTTGAGATTATCCCCACATACATTTTATAATAACTTAAACAAAATATTACAATAGAAAGCAATTTGTAAATTGCAGAACACTATGTAAACATTTGCTATTACCATTGCTGCTGCTATTTCTATGGCTATTAGTATTTACTACTAATTAAAGTTGTTGTATTTTGATCCCAAACTTTGAACCTTATGAAGACAAGACTAAATATTAAAAACTGAGGATGTGATTTTTAACTTAAAAATCATCAAAATGGATTTGATTAAAAGGATTTTGGTTCAGTTCATAAAATAGTATACTGATATTTGTTTTGTCTTGGGAGGATCCTTCATGTTTTCAGACATTAGAGAAAATAACCTGAAAAACTGTCATTCTCTTACCTTTTAATTGCTTCTAAATAACATCATATCACCACAGAACCAAGAATATGAATAGTATATCAAATTATCTTGTTCAATTTTAAAATCTAATTCAATAAATTAGTTTATATCTCTCAAATTTCTAAGGAGCATTAACGTAATTTCTAAATTCTTTAAGTTTGTCATGGTCAGGCTAAATTCTTAGTAATGAGAGTATCATTTCTCAAAGTATATATTAAAAATATCAATCATAGCTGATCCTGTAATGTGAATTTTCAGAAATGGTATTTTTCTAGAGATGAAACTTTTGAGAAGCAGACTAAAAGCTTGAATTAGGTTAGTAACATCACCCTTTTTAGAACACATATGCAATAGAGTTTTCTTTTTTAATTAAAAAGTATTTCAATGCCTGTAGAACTGCTTACTTAAAACTTAAGACTCTTTATGTAGTAAATGATGATCCTCTATTTAAAATAATTTTTTAGAGTTTCAAAATTTAACACAGAATGTTTAAGAAAAAGGTAAAACTATTTCATCTGAGAAGAGTGAGTTTTTATAGATAATTTAATATGATCTATTAAAGTGCTGAAATTGAGAGAATTATGTTTTCATTATTTGCTTACCAATGCAGAGTTTATTTGCATATATTCATTACAATAGATTTTTCTAATATCTTATCCTCTGGTTGTTTTTTATCTTAGAATTCAGTACTGAATTATAGTAGAACCATATCGAGTATAATTTTGTTAAGTCAATAACCTGTAGAATGAATACATGGAAGCATTATAGGCATGACAATTCCAGGATTCAGTCAACTGTTCTTCCAGGTAGATAGGCCACCACTGAAGATTTCAGTATACCTTACAACCTTGTTTTCATCTTGCTTCTGTAAACTGAGCATGTCAGGTAGGTGTTTTAATGGGCTTAGTATCCCTGGATTTTAGATCATACCTTTATGTGCCATTATAATGCTAACTAATTCTTGATTATCTACCACTTTAAAGAAACCTCCTGCTGCATCATGCCAACACAACTTTCCCTAGTTACAAGTTGTGAGCTAAAGAGGTGTTTATGGTTTCTGTTTATTTAAATACCTCAGAACATTAGATAGAGTGCTTAGAGAATTCTTGCTGATTTGACTTAATCTTTAAGAATGTTTTAATGTTATAGAAATGACCTCAAATATACGAGTTAAACATTTTTTAGGATGGTAGGAGACTTAAATTTTATGTGCATGTCCCTGAATACAAAAAGGATGGGAGCACTGCACTTCAGCTCTAGGACTTTAATATATTTAATAAAATGAAGCTCTACTAAAATGCTAATGGTAGCAAAATTAAGTCCAGGCCATAGGAAAATAAGTAGGAGGGCACTGCCTATTCTGGTTATCCATGATATTTTTTAAATCATCTTTGTTATCTAGAGCACTTGCTAATACATGTCTCTTACAATGTTTCTGTATTTTAGAGAAGCTAGTAGCCAGCAATCTGTTCTTTGTTTCTATGAGTTTGAATTTTTTATATTCTACATAAAAGTGAGATCATATAGTATTTGTCTTCCTCTGGCAGACTTATTTCATTCAGCATAATGACCTCAAGTTTCATATACATGTTGTAAATCATAAATATCCTTCTTTTTTATGAATGAATAATATATATATGTCTGTTAGGTCCATTTGGTCTATTCTGTTGTTCAAATCTCTGTTTTGTGTTGATTCTCTGTCTGGATTGAGACAGGGATCATGGGCTTAGACAGAATAGGGTGAGGGCCTCCGGAAAAAGCAAGGCAGGATATTTGCAGTCAGAGCAATGTAACTACATGCAAGGAACCCCCCTAACAAAACTCTGTGTTAAAGATTAAGCTCTAGGGTCATTCTTCAGTGTGATCAGTTAATATTCCCCAGATAAAGAAGAGTAGCACATGTTTTTTTTATGCTAATCTTTTGTAATCATGTGTAAGATTCACTTTAGCATGCTAAAATGCCCAAGCCTATGTGCTGTCTTTCCTCTTTCAGATCTGATGGGGTGATTTTACAAACTGGGCAACTAATTTAGCATGCAGACCAAGCTGTAAACAACATATTAAAAGGCAAGAAAGAGTCTACCTTAAAGATAAGATTGCATTTTAACACCCAGGAAGTTTAAGAAGTAAGATTTTTAACTTACTCTTTAGCAAACAGACAATACCTCAGCCCACCTTGGGGGCTGGGCAGGCTGCCTTTTGATATGCTCCTAGACCAGGACGCTGGTGTCCCAGAGAGAAGTCAGGGCATGAAATTCCTTGTGTTAAGTTAATTCTAGATATTCATACACTACTTAACAAGTCCACACCCCTGAGCTTTTTTTTCATGTTCTTGAAAAATCTTCATCTGCCTATAAAACCCCTAGACAACCCACCACACCGGACTCTCTTGTCCCCTCCTGGTGTGAGCCTGGAGCTCTGTTCTTTCACTTTATCTCCAAATAAAAGCCTGTACCTTGCTCTCCTACCTTGAGTGTTTGTAAAGCTCATTCTTCGGCTTCATGAACAAGAACCCTGGCATCAGGATGACCTATCCATTGTTGGGAGTGGGACATTAAAGTCCCTAATTATTATTGTGTTGCTATTTATTTCTCCTTTTAGTTGTTAGTATTTGCTTTATATATTTAGGTCCAAGTTCGGTGCATGATTATTTACAATTATTTATCTTCTTGATGGAGTTACCCCTTTATAATTATATAATAATCTTAATTGTCTCTTTGGACAATTTTTACCTTAAAGCCTATGTTTGATATAAGCATAGTTACCTGATTTTGGTTGCCATTTGCTTGAAATATCTGTTTTCATCCCTTCACACTTAGATGGTTTCTTTAAAGCTACAATGAGTCTCTTGTAGGCAGCATTAGTTAGATCTTGTTTTTTAAATCCATTCAACCATTCTGTCTTTTGATTGGAGAATTTAATTCATTTATATTTAAAGTAATTATTGATAGGTAAGGACTTACTATTCTCCTTGGTTAGTCATTTTCTGTTTTGTAGATACTTTGTTTCTTGTGTTATTTTGCTGTCTTTTGTGATATGCTGACTTTTTGTCATGGTATGCTTTGACTCAGTTATAATATTTTGTGTTATTATTACAGGTTTTTCCATTGTGGTTACTATGATGCTCACATAAAGTATACTTATAACAACCTATTTTTAAACTGAAAATAACTTCATTAACATACATAAACTTTGTAACTTGAGCTCATTAAAGTGGAAAAAATAAATACTGAAAGTCTTGAGTTGTAGAAATAAGCAGGCTTACTTCATGGATGTCAAGTGCTCTGGCTGCAACATTTACTTCATATTAATTGGTCATAGGACCCTGAGTGATACATCTGATTAAATCTGTATTTTTCTATTCTGTCTCTAATCCATGTTCATTTTAATTAAAGGACAGGATGATGATCTCTACGTAAAGGATAATCATTCTTTAGCAAAGGTATATGCCTCAATTTTGTTATAAGTAGCCCAGAGGCATTAAGAAAGAAATTTGATAATATTTAAAGTTAACTGGAAGTATTATTGTGTGATCCATGTTAGGGTACTAATAGCAGGTGGAAAAAGAATTGTTATTTGTTTCTGTTAAGCACATTTAATCTAATATTTAAGTTTAAATAGAAAGTTAAAATTGTTTTAGTTATTGTTACTATTATTATATAGTCATTGAATTCTGCACTTTCTGGGAAGATAAGAGTTCCATTTTGGCACTGGAGAAAAAAAATATGACCAGCACAGAATATTTTACTTTAAAATGTTTTAGCTATCAAAATCACCACTTACTACATGACCAGTCAAGCAAAATGAAGATAAATGTAGAAAGTAATATACAATTCATCTCAAATAAGTATTTACCTTAAGTTTAATGAGCTTCTTGCTGTATATATAGTGAGTTAACTGATGCATATTAATTAAATCTCGATTGTTTAAAATCTCTTTTGGAGGATTTCCTGCCATCTGGTTAACTTACTTTAAATGACAAAAGCAATAAGCACTTAATCGCATTCCTATTAACGCACTGTTGTTTCTAAACATGTGAGACTTTTAATGAGCATTTTACAAGGTTTACTGAAAGAATATCCTGTAGATAAGAATAAATGTTTTGTTAACTCCTTTGCTGCTAAGAGTAGGGGCAAAATAGTGCAAAAAGGACAAACATGATTCAAATTGTTATTTGAAAATAATTGATCACACTTTAGAACTAAATGAACTTTTAAAAATGTCTTTCTATACCATTTCCTGCAGTGTATCCACAAATGCTAGAGTTTGCATTCTGTTTTTATGCCCCAGAAAAAAAGTGTGAGCAACGACTAGACAATTATTTAACCTTAGTATGACACAAAATAGAAAAGATTAAAGCTTCTGTTTTGAGTTACTCTCCATGTGTGAGTGATGTGGAAAGGTGGAAAACTGGATATATATCAATTTGAAGAGACTATAGTTAGACCACAATTTATGAATATACTAAATTGTGACATTTCTTTGCAAAATTGATTGTTTAGAACTTGAAAGACATTTTCCTTCCCAAAGAAATCATGATCAACAGATTTGTTTCTTTGGACAAGCTGAAAATAGGTCTAGCCCAAACTATAACAGAAGCAGAGTTTAAAGTAGTGCTTTTCAGATTATAGGGCAAAACTCCACTAGTGAGTTTTTAATTAATTAAATAGCTAATAGCCATTTTTTTTGTAAATGACAATACAATACATCAAATAAATTCTACATTTGGGGATAAGAATGCATTTCTGATGCTGTGGGGAAGTTGGAGTTCCTATGACTAGAATCCTCACTGAACTTAAGCCACTTGATGATGTACCTGGCCTGTTGCTAGACTACTGCTTCCACACCCGTAGGCAATAAGCTATTATTGCCCTATATAGAGAGGTCGCCCAGTGCTCTGGACAGAGGGGAGAGATGCTAGTGTTTGACCTACCACCAGTAGAACGAGCCGGGTAATAAACCCTTTCACCCAAGAATGTTCTACTATCATTTCTTTGATCACACTGAATCCACAGCAAACTTGCTGGGGGCTGAAATCCATTGGCAAGACAGATGACTTTGTTTTAATTTTTTAAATACGTCTATGCTATATAAGTATATGCATTTAAAGTTTTCCCTATGTAAGTTGTGAATTCAAACAGAATTTTTTGTGGACCAATGCCAGAAAGTTTGAAAATCACTGGTTTAAACATTCTGTAAGAGCCAACAACCATTTGTGTCTAAATTCTGCCCCTGATGCAGTTCAAAAAAACTGGTGTCTATCAAACTATTTTTAAACATTTAAACCTATGGCTTGCTAGATAAGCGACATGAACTACATTTGGAGTTACGTTCCAAGAAAAACTTCAACAAAGTTAATTTTGTATGCGTATTTCTAAAAATAGTTGTCATTTTGCTCTGTGGCAATTAGGCATCAATGGCAAGGAGTTCAAGTAAATGGATATAATACTTTTTTAATTAATTTTCTTTGTTAACAACTAAACCAAGCGTTTCTGGGTTTAAGTGATGTCTGTGGGAAAGGAACTTTTTTTTAGTTCACTCTTTGTTAGTTCAGGGGCTCAGATGTACGAACTCTATTCCCCCATAGGGGGTGAAATTTATGGCAACAGCCATCCTGGCTAATAGGTCACATTTGCACATTTCTCCAGGTGTTGGGAGTTAAGAGTATTCCCTGGCTCTGTTTTGCCTAAGAACACCATCTTTATAGTGTGGCTAAACATTATGCTGAAAGGCTGGATCTTAGGAAAGGAAGTTGAAGGCAAGCGTATAAAAGCACATCAGCTGAGTGTTACTCTACATCTTCTACTCTAGGAAAAGAGGCCTGGGTCATTGCGGGTGTTGAGACGAGAAAGGAGAGAGAAAGAGAAAGAAAGAGGGGAAGGGAGGGGGGAGGGAGAGAGACCAGTAGAGAAGCAAGTACAGGTTTTTAGAATAGGTTAGTAACAGAGGTATTGTAGGGAAATGTAAAAACAAGAAAGACATTTTGTAGAGGGTCTCTTTATTTCCTTACCATTTGTTTCCTTACCATTATCTAAGTTACACCTACAAAATAAGAGGCTTGAAGGAACTAGGAGAAAGGAAAGATGGAAAGGTAAGGTCAGATCATGAATACTTACACAAAAAGGCAGAACTATGTAGGCTACTCTGGCTGCAGACAAATCAGAAGCCATACTGGCATTATTCTGTTCCTAAATGAAGTCCAACCTTTACCCAGTGGGTATGTGGTCTGAGGTGGCTTGCCTCCTAGAGGACTGGGCCCCACCCCAGGACTGGAGGCAAGTGGAGGTGATACCTGTAGCAGTAGGGGTGGCCTTTGATATAGTAAGTAGGCCTTTTGAGAGACAGAGTGCCTGTGAGGCAGTGGAGACTGTGGGTTGGCTGCTTCTCACAGTATTAAAACAGAAAAGAAGGATATGCTCCTGAAAAAGACCCAAGAAATGGTGGCACGAGAATGTGAGCTGCAAACTTCTGTGGATTCCCTGAAGAAGGAGATGGCATTGATGCGAGAGGAGGCAGCACAAGAACTCTGGCAGCAAGGTGCCATTGGAGAGGTAAAAAATTCCGTATAGAACAAGATGGCAGCACTGCCAGGTGATCTGAAGGAGGAAAAGGCCATCAAGGAAAAAGACGAATTCCTAAGGGAAGCAGAGGTGGAGGTGGCATGAGAATGCCAGCTGTGAAGCATTGAGGTGAAGGTAAGAGAGCTTCTGAAGACTGAGCTAGCATTGCTGCGAGGCACAGTAGAAAAGCTAAAGGTTTTAGCAGAGGAGGCACTCAGGGAAGGGGAGAGAAACATGCCATCAGCCCCCAAAATGGAGGAGCTGGGGAAGGATGAAGGGGTGGTGCCGGAGGCACTGGCACCTCCTGTATTGAAAGCATGCCCAGTGGTTGTAAAGAAAATAAAGACCCAGCAGCTGCAAGTTCCCCAAGGAGAGGAGCAGCCCCCTCCCCAGGTGGTGGAGCACTCTGTGGTCCGCCCCTGTACTCAGGCTGAGCTGGTGGATTTGGGCTCCCGGTTTAGGCAGAAGCCCTCAGAGTCAATATCAGCTTGGCTCCTGCATCTATGGGACTTAGGGGTGGATGGAATTGTTCTGTCGGAATCAGAGACGGGAAAGCTGGCTTCCCTGACAGTACAGCCCGCCTTGAGGCAGCGATTACAAAATGCACATCAGACCCAGGGAGTCACACCCTCCTCGACTGGCTTATGGCTGCACTTTGTGCTGTGTGGCCCAATCTGAGTGATCTACCATCCTCTCCTGTTAGATGGCAGACATATGCTGAGCTCCAAAAGGTGTTATGAGAGCTAGGCATAAGAAGTGCCATCTATAGTCCAGAGAATTATGGCCAGTGCATGCACCTCCAGTAGCACTATACATAGACCCTTCCATAACCCCCACAGGGAAAGGAGTAAAAGTATGGTATACTAGACCTGGAAGGGACCCCTTCCTGCTACAGTCCTATCACAGGACCACTCTCTTGCATGCATCCTACCTGATGCACAAGATTTGCCTATGTTGGTGTCATTAAAACATGTATCTTATCGCCCCTAAAGTCTTTGTGGATTGGGAACTTCCTCTGGCTTCAGGATTACTATAATTTTTGTTATTAGGAACCTCCTCTGGCTTGAGGATTATTATAATTTTTGTTACCTGTATCAAAATCTTGTTGTATCTTAATTTTTGTTATTATCTCTAAGTTGTTGTTATCCTCTTTTGCTATTGTGGAATCTGGTTACAGTGCTCCAGCTTTCTCACACAGGGACCATTGCAGATGATTGAAAGCATGTAGATTGTAAGTAGAGAATCTTGGAGGGGTGGAGGGTGGGGAAGTTGGGGTTCTTATGGCCAGGATCTTCCCTGAACTTAAACCACCTGATGATGTAACTGGCCTGCTGCTAGGCTACCACTTCCACACCTTTAGGCAATAAGCTGTTATTGCACTATATAGAGAGCTGGGCTCAGTGCTCTGGGCAGAGGCAGAGACGCTAGTGCTTGACCTACCTCTGGAAGAACAAGCCGGGTAATAAACCCTTTCACCCCAGAGAACGTTTTGCTGTCAATTTCTTTGGTCACATTGAATCCATAGCAAACTTGCCCAGAGCTGAAACCCATTGGCAAGACACCCCCAAGCTAGATGACTCAGGCAGAGACCCTGCTGCAAACTGGAGACCCCAGGCAGAGCACTTGGGAACTAAAGCCCCCTGAGCACGTTCTTGTGGTTGGGTCGGTGGCGCCTTAGTCACTTGTGTCTGTATGCAGGGGAGGCTGGGAACAGCAGTTTTCAGGGTTACTTGTTAAGAAGGCTGAACTTAATAGTGTAAAATTCCCCATCAGAGCAAGAGTCTTCAAATATATATGCCAGGATGCCTGAAAATATTACTTAGGAGAATGGACCTTTCCATTTGCCCACAGTTGGGCCCAGTTCTGGCCAGTTTCTTCCTTTTGGAAACCTTTCCTTCAAGATCTTTGGATGGCTGTCTCTGAAAATCAAGACTGAAGTTTAATTTCACCTCTTCAGGAAGGCCTTCTTAAATCATCTTGACTGTCAGTGTCCCAATTCTCCATCACCCAAACTCACCTCATTGACAGAATGTTACCAGTACTTAAAAGTTTGATCTTCCTTTCTCTCTCCCTCTTCCTTCCCTTCCCTATTCTTCCTCTTTCTTCTTGTCCATACCTCTCTAGTAGCAGAACTAGGGCAAGCAGGGTTCTGTCTTGCTCAGAAACTAGTCATCACCCAGAGCAGGGCCTGACACATGGCAGTAGTGCAGCAGATACTTGTTGACTAGGTTTTTGAAAAGCAGAGAGTTACAGGAAAATATTGGACATCTAGAGATTCCATGGAAATATCTAGAGGGTTGGGAGGTCCTAGCATATAGGAGGAATACTAACAGATGTAAATGGAAAGGCTAGTGGAAGCAGCTTCTGTCCCACCCTGGAATTCAGACTTGCTGGTGTGTGATTCTCGGAGGATCAGCTACACAGGATTGGTTCTCACGGGGTGACAATCCCATAGTTAGGGATGAATGTGACCTCATTCCTGACTGGATGACTATGTTTTCATTCACTATTGATTTAGTAGACAATTAGTGTTTACTTTCTGGCAGGCAGTAAGCTTGCACAATTACATGTTTTCCTTCTATGTATCTCTCAATCCTACAATTTTTTTTAGCCTCCTTGTTGCTGATTATTCATCTAATCATGTTCTCTTCCATATTAATGTTTATGCTGATGCTGACCGAGCCCTTAGGTGTAGAGGCTACAAGGTATTGTAGGTACAGCTAAGTGTTCTAACTCAGCCTGTCTGGGTGCAAATCCTAATTCTCCCATTTATTCTGTGCATGAGCTATTTAAGTATTCTGCTATTTCCCTCATTTAAAAAATGGGAATGAAAATAATAGCCTTACCATAGGGTAGTCATGAGTATCAACTGCATTAATCCATGTAAAGCAGTTGGGAGGCTGCCTGGCAAGTAATATGCTGTATGGAAACATTTGCTGTTATTACTACTTGGAATGAGTTTCTGATGTTTTCTCATTTCTCTATGGCCTCAGCCTTATTTCTTAAACATTAAACGACCAATTATGCCCTGCTTTCTCTATCCTGGAATCATTTCTGATCCCTTTTATTGAACTTTCCCCTCAATTCAGCACTCTGGCATGAGTGGAGGTCAGGAGAAGTTTAAGAGGTTGATCTAGGAATAGATAGAGAAGGACACCAAAACCAGTCTTTCCCTTCTTCACACCTGGGCCCAGTCCTGGCCTGTTACTTTGTCCTCTTTTCCAAGAGACAAAATGAAAAGAGTTAACTAGATGTCCCCAGCTAGATACAATGATTATTTTCTTCCCTTTAAGCAAAAGGAACTTTTGAGGCAAAAATAAGGTGGGATGATTCAAGTAGTACTAAATCACAATAAAAAGGGCCCTTTCCATTTACCAAACACAAAAGATTCAGATCATCAAATCTTCATTGCTCGGATCTATGGCCAGCGGACTCTTACATCATTTTCCTTATATCCTTCTATCTCTTGCAGAAAGTCATATCTGTAGTAATGAACAAATAAAACTGAATTTATTTTTTAAAAGGATAGTACCCAGAATATGTGCTCTTTACGATGTGTGTATATGTATGTGTTTGGTCATACACTCTTGAGACTGTGTCTATGCTTATTTTAGAACATTCATTCTTAATGCATGCAAGTAGCTTAGCAAGAAATATGAAAATATACATAAATCAAGCCTGCTATAGTTATCTTCTTTTCAGAGCAAAATAAACAACAAAAGAAAGAGAAAGGGACTCAAAACTAAGGTATGGCAATGGGTGATCCATTTGAAAATATTTAACTACGTTTGATTATTTATCTAAATTTTAATATAAAGTTAATATCTTCTGTAAGTTTTCACATCAGTATTTCCTGTTGGAAGTAACTTCTAGCTTTACCATTATTTTCAACATAGGATAAAAATTATTTCATTCGATATGCACCAAAAGGTTGTTTACTAAAGTTTTTATGTATTTTTAAATAGAAAATGTGAATATTCATGTATTTGGCTCGACTGACCTTGTGCTTGAACTGTAAGTGTGGAATTATGGGTTACAGATATATGGTAGGTACTCATCTTTTATTGCTACTTGGATATTTACACCTACTGAGTGGTGACTTAGTACCAGAAAGATCTAATTCTAACATGAATAACAACAGCAGAATATAGCCTATTTATTTTCCCATCAGCTTTTTCAAGGTAGCCTCCCACAAATTTAGAAAAATGTCTACCTTGCATAGCCCAAGTTATTTCCGTGACATGAAGTAGTCTGGAATTGCAATAAAACAACTGGAAAATCCTTTGAGTGCATTTGAAGTAGACATTTTTCAATACAGTTTCTGATATAAATCTACCTTTTCTTCTCGTGAAGGTGTGAAGCTGTGCTGAGTACCAATAAAGACTTCAGAGACTCATAAGCCCCGTGGGAAGGATATTTTTGCCTCTGTTCCAGAAGAGATTGTCTCAGCCTTACAACAAAGATGAGGGTATCTATCAAAGATCTATTGATAAGTTATGACAAAATCCCTACCTACAATTTTTTCTTTGGTGAATTTAATTGGAAAAAGGTAAGTAGTCACTATTAAAAAGGAACACAAACATTTAACAATAAGACATTGTTTGAAGATAACATAAGCAGAACAGACATTATGAAACTCATACTTAAGCATCATATTTGTTAATATGCACAATGAGATCTAAGGAAACATGACTAATGCTCGCATGATAGTTTTAAATTGAATGAATACAGTGAAAGTGAATGAGAATAAGGCTGATAAGGAAGCTCAGCTGGAGATCTACCCTCAGGAAGTAGTTAACAATATTGGCCAGTTGGTACCATCTGTTGAATTCCATGCACTAAAAACAATGCTATTCAGAACTCAATTTTTGTGAGCCAGGAATGAAAGATGTCTCTTACAGGGATCATTTAACAGAATCATTGAACAGGAGGAAGACCATCAGAGAGACAGTGAAATCTCTTCTGACCACTCCACACCACATTAATTTGAAATGGACTGGGATAATAGAAGCATTGATTCATTCCTGCACACACAATATCCTCAAATTTATTCAGTAAGTAGAAAGGTCCATCATATTGTTTGTACTTAGTGGGCAAGAGAAAAACAGTAATATGGACAGGCCATTTGTTAAGTGACTTATGCAGGTTCTTACAGAGGTTTATATAATGTCACCACAGCAGTGAGAAGAATTCTATTTTGGACTACACTAAATTTAGAGATCCTAGATTCATCTTTAAAATGGCCATTACTACCATTATTTACCTACTTTCTTTAACTTATCACAAGTCCTTCTGGGCAATGAAACAGCCAATGATTAGGAAGCAAAGACAGAAAACAGAATATAGGAGTCAAAATTATTCTTTTAGAAATTTAGAACTCTATAGTTTTTATTAGAAGATTTCATATATTTTTGTTCATGGAGTTGTTGCCCCTTTTGTTTCTTAGCAAAGTATACATATGAAATTGATAATCAAATACATGTGTTAAATTCAATGCCTTGCACAGTGTTTGACACATAGTAAATGTTCAATAAATATTTGGTGACAGAAAAGGCAAGCAACACAAACCCAAGCATTTTCCTTGTATGAAGATAGAATTTTAAAGTAAAATTATTGTTTGTTTTTAGGGGAAATAATGGGAGTATGACATTGTTATCAACTTTATTTCCATGAAGTAAGGAGCAGGATGAAAATTATATTCTAACTACTTTTAATTTTTTTAAGGAAAGCACAAACTTAAACTTAACTTACTTCTAAGGAATTTACTTCTGACTTCTCACAATGCATGACCTTGTTTATAATCAGAACCAGCAAAAATTATGTGTCATTTTTTAAAACATTAGTCAATATTGACTAGCTGTTCACCATCCTGTATTTTTCCATCTATTACTAGGCAAAACTCTGAATGAATGAAATTGCTAAATGATTGAGGTTAGGACTCCTCACAAGGTACCCTTCTCCCCAGAGAATATAACTATCTGTGTTATACATATACAATCTCCCTGAAGCCAACAAAATAGTTTTATTAAAATTATATATTCATATATGATGGTGAAATAGAACACTGAATGGCTTTCCTAAAGAGAAGCAGGCAGAGGAGTGAAGGCTAATATTTTAAGCTCTGAAAAGTACACACTGGAGAGTGAGGGAAGATAAATAACGGAACTACTGGGCAGAGCTGAAAAGAAAGTTGTTTCTTCATGGAAAAAAGCAACCATGCACTGAACTTATAACTAATACATTATCATATAGTAGTAACCAAACAAAAAAGTGGTTAAATAATATTGCACATGTAATTGTAGATTAATGATACCAAAATAAACTAAAAAAAAAACTTGATAAAGCCAAATGGATGTTGATAAGAGTTACAATTTCTAAAGTAAACTTAAAAAAAGTCGTGAAGGTTATATACACATGATTCAAACAATCTCATATTGAACATTATCTGCAAAAATGAATTATTTAAGGAGTCAATAAGAAATAATGGGAGAAAGGAAGAGTAAGGCCCTATTCTAGGGACTTTTACAGTCAAAAATTATAAAAGAAGGCAACTTTCCTCTTTAGCAAGCAGAATTATATTTTAAGGCAAAGAGTAAGGAAATAAGTAAAAAGTAGCCAGTGATCTATTCCTTGAACATTAACAGGTCTCTTTTTCTTGTCCTTTTCAACTTTTATTTTCAAGTGCAAAATTTTATTTTGCTATGAGGCAAAACAATGCCTCATACTGCTACCACAGTATTCAAAATGAATCATTTAAGGGCTGAATTATGATTTTTGAAAATTAACTTCCCATTTGATATTGGGCATTTCGTTCCTGTTTTTTACTTTTTTTCTACAACCTATTATTGAGTATATTATATGTACTTCCTTATATAACTCTGAGGTTGATGTTCCCATTTTAAGAGTGCAGAACTTGAAATTTTGACAGATTAAGAAATTTGCTCAATGTCACACAGACAGTAAGTGTTGAAATTAAGTCTTGTGGCTCATCTATAATTATGTTAGGTCCTCCTCTCTTCACTAGTTTGCCTTCCTATAATTTCTATTGTCCTTGAACAGCATTATGTTCTTTTCAAGTGAACAGGCTAATGTTAATGAACTGCCTTATGACTTAGAATCATGTCCTGGTTTCATGTTTGGTTACTGAACTTAATTTTGACTCTATTCTCTTAGTGTCTTCCTCCTCTCCTCTCAACTTGGAAGTAATTCAACAGTAATTTCTACAGGAAACAGAAGAGTATCTGAAGGAAATAAAGAGGACAAAATTGCAGTATGGGAGAAAAATAATGATGCCAGGTTTATGATCTGCTTCACAGACTGAGGAGAAGCATAGTGGAGAGTGAATGCTGGGAATCTATATGAACTCTTAAAGAATCTTTGAAAGTTAGTCAATGATAGAAGGTATTTGGTGGTTATACAAGCATATTATAATCTTAATTATATCATTAAAGGAACAAAAGCAGTTTTGAAAAATGCAATAATAAAACAGTCTTGGTCCTGTCCTTTATGGAGCTTTCTCATTCCAGGTTGGAGGCCAGGGAACAAAACTGAAAAGTAATTGAAAGTATAAGGATATTTACATATAATGCAGGGAACTAACCAGTTCAAACTTCTTTCTTACTTGTCTAATATTATTTTAAGTTTACTCTCTAAATCAAATGGAAATAAATTTACATTTGTTCTTCCTTTTGTATTCTATTGCCACTTGTCCTCTCTAAGTCAAATGTTTGTTAGATTATGTAGTAGCAGTAAAAACTCAATAAAAAGTGTGTGACACTTCCGGGAAGATGGCGGTGTGAGCAGGGCATTGGAATCTCCTCCCAAAACTGTATGTATTTATGAAAATACAACAAATACAACTATTCCAAAAAGAGAGACCAGAAGATACAGGACAGCACCTAGGCGGCAGCTACACCTGAGAGGACTCGGCACCGTGCGAAGCAGGTAAGATACAGCCCTGCGACCCGGCAGGACCTGAGCAATCCCCCACCCCAGCTCACCGGTGGGAAGAGAGGATTCAGAGCGGGGGTGGAGTGTAAGTACAGGCCGGCCAAATAACTAACCCTGGTGATCTGCGCCGGGAGCACTGATACACATCGTGTGTTGTATCGGAGATTGGAGAGACAGTGGTGCAGGTCCAAGACGGCAGGTCCCCTCAGATGGCTCCCCAGGAAAAAAGAAAAGCGTGCACTTTTTTAGGTGTCTTAAAGAGACAGGGGCCCAATGGAGGAACAGGATCATCCCAGCACACTCAGTCAAGCAGGCTGGGAGTCCTGGGGAATTTTGGACACTTTCATTGGTGGCTGGGAAAAGCAGCTGCAAAAGGACTTCCCACAGAGATCAGCAGCCTCCCATTCGTTCACTCTCTGGAGTGGCCATGGCTGCGGAATAGTGGAGAAGCAGCGCCACCTACAGCATCCTCACAGAATCTATTCCAGGCGGGCGTTTTTGTTTCTTTGTTGGCTTGTTTGTTTCTCTTCCTTTTTCTCTCTCTTTTTTTTTCTTTTTCCTTTTAAAAGTCTCAAAGAGCCCAGCTGACATATATGCCTACCAGCGACCACCTCTATCGCCATGAAAAGACACAGGAATATGGTACAAACAAAGCTTAGTCAGACAACCCCAGAGAGGAAGCCTGATGGGATGGACATGCACAATCTTCCAGAAAAAGAATTCAGAATAAAAGTCATAACCATACTGATGGATCTACAGAGAAATATGCAAGAGCTGAGGGAGGAAGTGAGGGAAGTGAGGAAAGACAATGCAGAAACGAAACAAGTGATCAATGGGCTTAGCAGCAGACTGGACGAGATGCAAGAGACTGTTAATGGAATAGAAATCAGAGAACAGGAACACGAGAAGCTGAGCCAGAGAGCGATAAAAGGATCTCTAGGAATGAAAGAATATTAAGAGAACTGTGTGACCAATCCAAACGGAACAATATTCGCATTATAGGAGTACCAGAGGAAGAAGAGAGAGAAAAAGGGATAGAAAGTGTCTTTGAAGAAGTAATTGCTGAAAACCTCCCCAAGCTGGACAAGGAAATAGTCTCTCAGACAATGGAAGCCCACAGAACTCCCCACAAAGGGACCCAAGGAAGACAACACCAAGACACACAATAATGAAAATGGCAAAGATCAAAGAGAAGGACAGAGTATTAAAGGCAGCTAGAGAGAGAAAAAAGATCACCTACAATGGAGAATTCATCAGACTAACATCCGACGTCTCAACAGAAACCTTACAGGCCAGAAGAAAATGGCATGAGATATTTAAAGTAATAAACCAGAAGGGCCTCGAACCAAGAATATCGTATCCAGCATGATTATCATTTAAATTTGATGGAAGGATTAAACAATTTCAAGACAAGCAAAAGCTGAGGGAATTTGGCTCCCATAAACCACCTCTACAGGATATCTTAAAGGGACTGCTCAAGATGGAAGAACTCCTAAGGCTAAAAAGAGGTCACCAGAGAAAATAAAATCATAGCAAAGAAAGCAGACAATCCAAACACTAACTAAAGGCAAAGAATAAAACACCTATTATATAAAGAATGGAGGAGGAAGAATAAGAAGGGAGAGAAATAAAAAATCACCTGACTATGTTTACAATAACTTAACAAGAAAGTTAAGTTAGACTGTTAGATAGTATAGAAGCTACCCTTGAACCTTTTGTAACCACGAATCTAAAGCTAGCAATGGCAATAAGTATGTATCTATCAATAATGACCCTAAATGTAAAAGGACTGAACGCACCAATCAAAAGACACAGAGTAATAGAATGGATAAAAAACAAGACCCATCTATATGCTGCTTACAAGAGACTCACCTCAAACCCAAAGATATACACAGACTAAAGGTGAAGGGATGGAAAAAGATATTTCATGAAACCAACAAGGAGAAAAAAGCAGGTGTTGCAGTACTTGTATCAGACAAAATAGACTTCAAAACGAAGAAAGAAGCAAGAGATAAAGAAGGACATTACATAATGATAAAGGGGTCAATCCAACAAGAGGACATAACCATTATAAATATATATGCACTCAATACGGGAGGGCCGGCATATGTGAAACAAATACTAACAGAATTAAAAGAGGAAATAGAAAGCAATGCATTCATTTTAGGAGACTTCAACAGCCACTCATTCCAAAGGACAGATCAACCAGACAGAAAATAAATAAGTAAAGACACAGAGGCACTGAACAACACACCAGAACAGATGGACTTAACAGACATCTACAGAACTCTACACCCAAACGCAGCAGGATACACATTCTTCTCAAGTGCACATGGAACATTTTCCAGAACAGACCACATACTAGGCCAAAAAAAAAAAAAAACCTCAGTAAATTCAAAAATATTGAAATTCTTCCAACCAACTTCTCAGATCACAAAGGTATAAAATTAGAGATAAATTTTAGAAAGAAAACAAAAAGGCTCACTAATATATGGAGATTTAACAACATTCTCCTAAATTATCAATGGGTCAACGACCAAGTTAAAACATAAATCAAAGAATATATGGAGACTAATGACAACAACAACACAAAAACACAACTCCTGTGGGACACAGCAAAGGCAGTTCTAAGAGGAAATTATATTGCAGTCCGGGCCTATTTAAAGAAAGAAGAACAATCCAAAATGAATAGTCTAAAGACACAATTACTGAAATTGGAAAAAGACGAACAAATGAGGCCCAAAGTCACCAGAAGGAGGGACATAATAAAGATCAGAGAAGAAATAAATAATATTGAGAACAATAAAACAATAGAAAAAAATTCAATGAAACCAAGAGTTGGTTCTTTGAAAAAATAAACAAAATAGATAAACCCCTAGCGAGACTTATTAAGAGAAAAAGAGAATCTACACACATAAACAGAATCAGAAATGGGAAAGGAAAAATCACGACGGACCCCACAGAAATACAAAGAATTATAAGAGAATACTATGAGAAACTATATGCTAACAAGCTGGAAAACCTAGAAGAAAAGACAACTTCTTAGAAAAATACAACCTTCCAAGACTGACCAAGCAAGAAACAGAAAAACTAAACAGACCAATCACCAGTAACGAAATGGAATCGGTAATCAAAAAACTATCGAAGAACAAAACCCCTGGGCCAGATGGATTCACCTATGAATTGACAAGACATATAGAGAAGAAATAACACCCATTCTACTTAAAGTTTTCCAAAAAATAGAAGAGGAAGGAATACTTCCAAACTCATTCTATGAAGCCAGCATCACTCTAATACCAAAACCTGGCAAGGACATCAGCAAAAAAGAAAATTACAGACCAATATCTCTGATGAATGTAGATGCAAAAATACTCAAGAAAATATTAATAAACCGAATTCAAAAATACATCAAGAGGATCATACACCATGATCAAGTGGGATTCATCTCAGGGATGCAAGGATGGTACAACATTCGAAAATCTATCAACATTATCCAGCATATCAACAAAAAGAACAAAAACTACATGATCATCTCTATAGATGCTGAAAAAGCATTTGACAAAATTCAACATTCATTCATGATAAAAACTCTCAACAAAATGGGTATACATGGCAAATACCTCAACATCATAAAGGCTGTATATGACAAACCCACAGCTAACATCATACTTAACAGTGAGAAGCTGAAAGCTTTTCATCTAAGATTGGGAACAAGACAGGGATGCCCACTCTCTCCACTGTTATTCAATAGAGTACTGTAGGTCCTAGCCATGACAATCAGACAAACAAAGACGTACAAGGCATCCAGATTGGTAAAGAAGAAGTCAAATTGTCACTATTTGCAGATAACATGATATTGTACATAAAAAACCCTAAAGACTCCACTCCAAAACTACTAGAACTAATATCTGAATTCAGCAAAGTTCCAGGATACAAAATTAACACACAGAAATCTGTTGCTTTCCTATACACTAACGAAGAACTAACAGAAAGAGAAATCAGAAAAAAATTCCATTCACAATTGCATCAAAAAGAATAAAATACCTAGGAATAAACCTAACAAAGGAAGTGAAAGACCTGTACTCTGAAAACTACAAGACACTCCTAAGAGAAATTAAAGAGGACACTAACAAATTGAAATGCATCCCATGCTCTTGGCTAGGAAGAATAAATATTGTCAAAATGGCTATACTACCTAAAGCAATCTACAGAGTCAACGCAATCCCTATCAAACTACCAACAGCTTTCTTCAATGAACTGGAAGAAATAATCCTAAAATTCATATGGAACCACAAAAGATTCCGAATAGCCAAAGCAATCCTGACACGGAGGAATAAAACAGGGGGAATTACGCTCCCTGACTTCAAGCTCTACTACAAAGCCACAGGAATCAAGACAATTTGGTATTGGCACAAAAACAGACCCACAGAAAAGTGGAACAGAATAGAAAATCCAAACATTAACCCAAACATATACAGTCAATTAATGTATGACAAAGGAGCCTTGGATATACAATGGGGAGAAGACAGCCTCTTCAGCAGCTGGTGTTGGCAAAACTGGACAGCTATATGTAAGAGAATGAAACTGGACTACATTCTAACCCCTTACACAAAAGTAAACTCAAAATGGATCAAAGACCTGAATGTAAGGAATGAAACCATAAAACTCATAGAAAAAAACATAGGCAAAAATCTCTTGGACATAAACATGAGCGACTTCTTCATGAACATATCTCTCCGGGCAAGGGAAACAAAAGCAAAAATGAACAAGTGGGAATATATCAAGCTGAAAAGCTTCTGTACAGCAAAAGACACCATCAGTAGAACAAAAAGACATCCTACAGTATGGGAGAATATATTCATAAATGATGTATCCGATAAGGGTTTGACATTCAGAATATATAAAGAACTCATGCACCTCAACAAACAAAAAGCAAATAATCCAATTAAGAAATGGGCAGAGGACATGAATAGACACTTCTCCAAAGAAGAAATTCAGGTGGCCAACAGGCCCCTGAAAAGATGCTCCACATCGCTAATCATCAGAGAAATGCAAATTAAAACCACAATGAGATATCACCTCACACCAGTGAGGATGGCCAACATCCAAAACACAAACAACAGCAAATGTTGGCGAGGATGTGGAAAAAGGGAACCCTCCTACACTGCTGGTGGGAATGCAAATTAGTTCAACCATTGTGGAAAGCAGTATGGAGGTTCCTCAAAAAACTCAAAATAGAAATACCATTTGAAACAGGAATACGACTCCTAGAAATTTACCCTAAGAATGCAGCAGCCCAATTTGAAAAAGACATATGCACCCCTATGTTTATCACAGCACTATTTACAATAGCCAAGAAATGGAAGTAACCTAAGTGTCCATCAGCAGATGAATGGATAAAGAAGAAGTGGTACATATACACAATGGAATATTATTCAGGCATAAGAAGAAAACAAATCCTCCTATTTGCAATAACATGGATGGAGCTAGAGGGTATTATGCTCAGTGAAATAAGTCAAGTGGAAAAAGACAAGTATCAAATGATTTCACTCATATGTGGGGTATAAGAACAAATAAATAACTGAAGGAACAAAACAGCAGCAGACTCACAGAACCCAAGAATGGACTAATAGTTACCAAAGGTAATGGAAGTGAGGTGGATGGGTGGGAAGGGAGGGAGAAGGGGAAGAAGGGGCATTCAGATATAATGTTGGGGAGGCGTAGGGAGGCCTGTACAACCCAGAGAAGCAAGTAGTGATTCTATAGCATCTCACTACGCTGATGGACAGTGACTGTAATGGGGTATGTGGGGGGGACCAGATGAAGGGGGTAGTTTAATTATCATAATATTGCACATGTAATTGTAGATTAATGATAAAAAAAGGGGTGTGACTACCAGATATTTTATATTATCACTTCAATCTCAGTCCACATTCACCCTTGTACTTATAGTTGCATATTACAGACTATAATGACGAATATGGTTGACAGTAAATAAAAGTCTACTTTCTTCATATAGGACGTGTTTCTAGACTGAGCAGAACACAGGACATGTGGCTGATCCAACCAATAAGAGAAATTTGCCTACACTTGAATGCTTTAGAAAGGATTACCATAGAATTTCCATCCAAACAAAGGCACATTTGGGAAGGAAAGTGATAGTAATAATTATTCCAGACAACTGTTGTAAATTGGGTAATTGTCCGGGCAATATGTATATATGATCACCTTGGTCATAAAAAAAAAACAGAAAAATAGAAACCCAAGCAACATGTTTGAAATTATATTATCATATCAATAATCACTAGCCTCTATATTATAGAGCCCCAGTCTCCCTCAACCCCACCCGTTCCTGATTTTAGGAACTAATCCCAGGTAGGTGTCATTAGAAATTGAGAAATCAGTGTAAATGAAATTAATGGATTGGCCTAGTAAGTAATATGTGATTCATTAATTAGTGGTTGTTTATAGAATAAATTGAGAGTATAATTGTGTGCAATGTTTATAGCAAGAGTAAGGTGTGATATGTCAATAAGAAATTAGAAATTCAAAATAGAATTTAGAAGTAGAACAATTCTATATAAAGTAAAATTAAAAAAAAAATCACTTTAGATTTGAATTCTTACTGGAAGATAGAGGTTCAGACCTTCCCATTGAAAGAGTATGGTGAAGATAATTGGAATTAAGGATTACTCAAGGTTCAAAACAAGACGACACTATGAAATTAAGAAAAGTCACAGAGTTTTAGGGTAGGATCTGATTTACATTAATAAGCCTTGAGAGAAAAACATTCTAAGACAGAAAGCATGTTCAGGGAGACATAAAGACAGACCAAGATTATCAAGTGAAGATCAGAATAGAAAAACAGTCAGCAAAGATAGAAAGCCCTTCAAAGGACTGTGGTAAAATACATAGCTCCCAGGTAGGTGAAACAGAGCCAAAAGGGATAAATGTATGATGTCATATGGTTTTACCTGCAAATCTGGCTTATAGAACACCTGTCAGGTTCACTGCCATGCAAAATCCTTATACTAATCAGGGATTTGTTGCCTTTTTAATATTAGATTGAGATCTCTTCTTATAGCATCTACACCTATTTTATAGATTTATTTTCCCAAAGGAGAGTGATCTTGTTTCATTGAAGCTGCTAGATTTCTTGTAAGATGAAAATGAGGCACAATCTAACCTCTGAAAACCAGTAAACAGTATCTACCCCACTGTCAATAAACAAACACTTGACACAATTCAATCAGGTACCTGTGATGATAAATTGCACTTCTAAGTTGCCCCAAATGACTTGCTTTCAGAGTATAGATCACTAGTCACTAGTTCAATACCATTCAGAGACTCACAATATATTAGAGCTGAAAGGGAACTTTGAGTTTAAATTCGGGACACATTTATTGAATACTAGCAATGTACTAGGTTTGTGATGGCAAAGCTGGATGATATAAAAAGTATATAGACTTTAAAATAAAATTTCAGAAAATTTGACAGAAAATAATCAAGAGTATAGTTAGGTTTTAATTATTTAGAGAGGAAGATAATAATGATCATTTCTTATTGAGTGCTTCCTGTGTGCCAGGTATAATTCTAAATCTTACATGTATTTTGTCTTTTGCTTCTCAGAGCATCCCCCACCCACCCCTGTAATAAATATTTACATGCAAACATATCAGAATGTAAGGTAAATGAAAGCAGAGGCTTTACATGGTCTGTTCTTTTTTTTTAATTAAAGTATCATTGATATACAATCTTATGAAGGTTTCACATGAACAAGCTTGCGGTTTCAACATTCACCCATATTTTCAAGTCCCTCTCTCATTGCAGTCACTGTCTATGAGGGTAATAAGATTCTATAGAGCATTACTTGTCTTCTCTATGCTGTACTGCTTTCCCTGTGATCTACCTATATTGTGATTGCTAATTATAGTGCCCCTGAATCCCCTTCTCCCTCCCTCCCCACCCACCTTCCCCAACCCCTTCCCTTTGATAACTGTTACTCCCTTCTTGGAGTCTGTGAATCTGCTGCTGTTTTCTTCTTCCTTCAGTTTTTCTTTGTTGTTAAACTCCACAAATGAGTGAAATCATTTGGTACTTTTCTTTCTCTGTCTGGCTTATTTCACTGAGCATAATATCCCTTGCACGATCTGTTCTTATTTATCACCTTTGAGTGTGCCTTTCACAAATTAGGCATTCAGTGGATGAATAAATGAGTATGTGATTAATAAATGACTAATCTTACAAGTAGATGCTGTTTTATGCATAAATATAGGCAAAGAAGTTGAAGATCCAAAAGATTAAGTACTTGGAATAAGGAACAAAGATGTGAACCCAAATATTTTGATTCCAGAGCAGGGACCTTCATCTGGCATAGACGAACCAATATGGCACAGAGTGGTAAACATGAGGAGACTAAATAGGCAAACTGGATTAGGTTGGGATTCTGATATATGAGGAAAATAACTTTCTTATTATATACAAGATATAGTAAATCATGGCTTCATATGAATTTGAAAGAATTCTGAAATTTTTAATGAGGCTGAACCAACTAAATATCCCTATGAGTAAACTCTTTATTACCAAGATGGGTGGAATTAATGTTACAAATAAAAGTTGAAGCAAGAGCGAAACTTAAAGTACCAGTCTGAGTCAATATACCATTAGGATCAAGTTGTGCTAAAAGATTGTATGAACTGGCACTGCTTAATATGGAGTCAGAAACCAAGTGAGGGACTAGGTTTGAAGAGGATGATAGCAGAAAGTTCCATCTTCTTGACCACCTCTTGACAATTTGTAAAGGATCCAGATATTAAAGCACATTATGGCTAAAACAGTTCATTCTTGGGCCAGCTGAGAGTGACAGGACACAATGTTCTAAGTGCAGAGAACAGTTGATATAGAGCTTAATCAAGGTATGTAAATTTCCTGATTTACTGAAACAATAAATTGAGGAATGATAATTGTTCTAAAATAGATCCTTATGTTACAAAATAATACATCATTAAATTATTTTGGTAGCTATTCTCCTTAGAGCATATAAATAAACTTTGATTTATTTACTAATATTTGGGGGAAAATGCATTTCAGGTACTTATAAACTATATAAAATTATGTATCTATTTCTTCCAATCTTAAAAATCAATGAACAATAAACAACAAAATCTTATTTTCTTAGAATCCAAAACGCTGAAATTTATAATCTTAGGAAATTACATAGTGGGATGGGGGAAGATAGCAGAGTAGGAAGGCAAGACAGACACCTCTTCCCACAAACACACCAAGGAAGCAATACCAGCACATACAAATAACCCTGAAAATAACATGAAGACTGTAGAACAGACCATCTATACCTGGTGAAGAAGAGAAGACCACACAGGGAAGGGTAAAGTGGCAGAATCACAACTGAGTGGGATGCCAACCCTTCTCCAATCCCAGCCCAAGAGTGGGAGGGAGAGGAATGGAGCAGGGTAGGGACTGGCCATGCCTGTAGCCCACTAACAGCAACTTGAACTCCACAGCAAAACAGCAAAAGAGAACCAGGCACTGGTGAGTAAAGAGCTTGAACTTCGAGACACAACAGGATGCCTTCTTCATAAATCCATTACTCTCCAGAACAGGAGGCATACCAGATCTATCTAATACAAAGGAAGAAACACAGAAACCCTGACAAGATGAGGAGGCAGAGGAATTTGTTCCAAACAAAAGTACAGGATAAGACACCAGGAACAAGGTGGAATGAAATGGAGATCACCAATCTTCTTGATAAAGATTTCAAAGCAACAGTCATAAATATGCTCACTGATCTCCATAAAAGTACTGATCACCTCAGGGAGGACTACAACAAAGAGAAGAGTTTTAAAAAAGCCACTCAAAACTAAAGAATACAGTATCTGACATAAAAAATACAATGGGGGAATGAATAATATATTGCTGAAAACAGAGGAGACAATGAGATAGAAATTAGAGAACAGAAAAACAATGAAGCTGAGGAACAGAAAGAAAAAAGAATCTCTAGAAGTGAGAGGATGTAATGAGAGCTGTGTGACAACTCCAAACAAAACAATACTCATATCATATAGGTACCAAGAAAAGAGAGATAAAAGAGTAGAAAGTCTCTTTGAAGACATAAAGGCTAACAACTTCCCCAGTCTGGGGAAGGAAATAGATGTCTAGGTCCTGGAAACACAGAGAGCCCCTAAAGAAAAGAATCCAAGGAAGAGAATACGAAGACATATAATAATTAAAATGACAAATATTAAGGCTAAAGAGAGGGTATTGAAAGCAGCTAGAGAGAGGCAAAACATTTCTTATAAGCCTGAATCCCCATCAGGCTATCAGCATATTTTTCAGTAAAAACTTTACTGGCCAGAAAGGAATGGCATGAAATATTTAACGTATTTAAACAAAAGAATCCTCAACCAAGAATCCTCTACCCAGCAAGGTTGTTATTCAGTATTGAAGGAGAGATTAAAAGTTTCCTAGATAAATAAAGGCTGGAGGAATTCACCACTACCAAACTGCCCTCACAGGATATATTAAAGGGACTTATGTAGATGAAAATGTTCTTAAGCCTAAATATTTTCACCAGTGAAAAGAAACATACCAATTACTTACCAAGCAAGTATAAAGTTATACAAAACAAAAGCAGTAAAATCAACTATACAAAAAATTAGGCAAGGAACACAAAAAATGTAGATTATGACATCTAATACATAAAGGGTGGAGGAGGAAGAATAATAATAAAGAAGTACTTTTAGATTTTGTTTGAAACAGAGTGACCATCAACTTAATATAGACTGTTATATGTTTAGGAATCTATCCAGGAACCTTATGTTAACCACAAACCTAAAGCCTAGTATAGGTACACAAAAAATTTTTTAAACAGAATCCAATCACAACACTAAAGAAAAGAATCAAATAACAAGAGAAGAATATAAGAGGAAGAAAGGAACACAGAGGCACTACAAAAACAAACAGAAAACAAGTAATAAAATGGTGATAAGTATATACCTATCAGTAATTATCTTATATGTACATGGACTGAATGCAACAATCAAAAGACACAGAGAGGCAAAATGGATAAACAAGACCCGTATACATACTGTCTACAAGAGACTCATTTCAGACCCAAAGACAAACAGACCGAAAGTGAAGGGATGGAAAAAGATATTTCATGCAAATAATAGGGAGAGAAAAGCAGGGGTAGCAGTACTTATATCATATAGAATAGACTTCAAAACAAAGAAAGTAACAAGAGACAAAGGACATAATGATAAAGTGATCTGTTCAACAAGAGAATATAACCATTATAAATATCTTCACACCCAACATAGGATTACCTAAATAAATAAATAATAACAGAAATAAAGGAAGAAATAGACTACAATTCAATCAAATTAGGAGACTTTAATACTCACACTTACATCAATGGACAGATCATCCAGACAGAAAATAAATAAGGAAACAGAGGCACTGAACAACACATTAGATCAGATGGACTTAACAGATAACTACAGAACAGTCCATTCAAAAGCAACAGTATACACATTTTTCTCAAATGCACACAGACTCTTCATCAGAATATATCACATAATAGGCCACAAAAAAGAGTCTCAAAAATTAAAAAGGATTGAAATTGAATCAAGAGAATTCTCAGATCACAATGGTATGAAACTAAAAATAAATTACACAAAGAAAACAAAAAATCCCCAAAACACATGGAAACTAAACAACATGTTTCTAAATAACCAATGGTTCAATGAATAAGCCACAGTAGAAATGAAGCAATACAAGGAGACAAATAAAAACAAAAATACAACCATTCACATTTTGTGGAACACAAAGAGGGAAGTACATAGTAATACAGGCCTACTCAAGAAACAAGAACAATCCTAAATGAACAGTCTAAACTCACAACTAAAGAAACTAGGAAAAGAAGAAAAAATGAAATCCAAATATAGTAGAAGGAAGGACATAATAAAGATCAGAGCAGAAATAAATAAAATAGAGAAGAATAGAAAAAAATTGATGAAACCAAGAGTTGGTGTTTGAGAAGATAAATAAAATAGACAAACTCTTAGCCAGACACATCAAGAAAAAAAGAAAGAGGACACAAATAAACAAAATCAGAAATTAAAAAGGAATAGTCACAATGGATACCAAAGAAATGAAAAGAATTATTGGAGAATTCTATGATTATATGCCAATAAGTTGCACAATGTAGAAGAAATGGACAAATTCTTAGAAAAGTACTACCTTCCAAGACTGACCCAGAAAGAAACAGAAAATCTAAACATACCAATTACCAGTAATCAAACTGAACTGGTAATCAAAATAATCCCAGCAAACAGACGGCTTCCCAGGTTAATTCTACCAAACATTTAAAGAGCTATTACCCATTCTTTTCAAAGCTTTCCAAAAAGTAGAAAAGGAGGGAATACTTCCAACCTTATTTTATGAGGCCAACATCATTGTAATACCAAAACTAGACAAGGACACTACAATGAAACAAAATTATTGACCAATATCTCTGATGAACATAGATGCAAAAATCCTAAGCAAAACATTAACAAATTAAATTCTAAAGTACATTGAAGGTATCATCCATCATAACCAAGTAGGATTTATTCCAGGGATGCAAGGATGACACAATATTTGTAAATCAATGTGATATACCACATTAACAACAAGAAAAACAAAAAGGATGAAAGCCACATGATCATCTCAATAGATGCTGAAAAAGCATTTGACAAATTCAACATCCATTCATAATAATAACTCTCATGGGTATAGAGGGAACATATCTCAACACAGTAAAGACCAAATATGACAAACTCACAGCCAACATTATACTCAAGGGTGAAAGCTGAAAGCTTTTCCTCTAAGATCAGCAACAATACAAGGATGATCACTCTTACCACTTTTATCAAACATTATACTGGAGGTCCTAGGCATGGCTACCAGACAAGACAAAAAGATAAAAGGCATCCAAATTGGTAAGGAAAAATAACTGTCACTATTTGTACATGCATGATACTATATATAGAAAACACTAAAGACTCCACCAAAAAACTATTAGAAATAATAACTGTATTCAGCAAAGTTACAGGATACAAAATTAATACACAGATATCTGTTGCATTCCTATATACTAACAACAAACTAGGAGAAAGAAATATCAGGAAAACAATTCCATTTACAATTGCATCAAAAAGAATAGAAACACCTAGGAATAAGCCTAATCAAGAAGGTGAAAGACCTGCACTCTGAAAACTATAAGGCACTCATAAGGGAAACTGAAGAAGACACAAATAAATGGAAATCTATCCCATGCTCATGGATAGGAAGACTGAATATTATCAAAATGGCCAACCTACGCAAAGTAATTTACGGATTCAATGCAATCCCCATCAAAATACCAACGGCTATTTTTCAATGAACTAGAGCAAATAATCCTAAAATTCAAATGGAACAGCAAAAGATCCTGAATAGCCAAAGCAATCCTGAGAAAGAAGAACAAAACTGGGGAGATTGTGCTCCCTGACTTCAAAGTATACTACAAATCTAGAGTAATCAAAACAATATGGTACTAGCACAAGAACAGACCTATAGATCAGTGTAACAGACTAGAGAGCCCAGACATAAACCCATACACACATGGTTAGTTAATATATGATAAAGGAGCCATGAATATACAATGGGAAAAAGACAGTTCCTTCAATAACTGGTGTTGGGAAACTGGACAGCTACATGCAAGAGAATGAAACTGGATTACTGTCTAACACCATACACAAGAGTAAATCTGAAATGGATCAAAGACCTAAATGAAGACATGAAACCATAAAACTCTAGGAAGAAAACATAGGCAAAAACCTCTTGAACATAATCATGAATATTTTTTTTTCTGAACACTCCTTAGGCAAGGAAAACTAAATAAAAAAATGAACTAGTGGGATTACATCAAATTAAAAAGCTCTGTACAGCAAAGGACCCCATCAACAGAATAAAATGGCAACCTACAGCATAGAGAATATATTTTTAAATGATTCACCTGATAAGGGGTTAACATCCAAAATGTATAAAAAATTCATACACCTCAACACCAAAAAAACAAATAGACTAATTAAAAAATGGGTGGAAGACTGAACAGACATTATTCCAAAGAAGAAATAAAGATGGCCAATAAGCACATGAGAAGATGTTCCACATCACTAACCATCAGGGAAATGCAAATCAAAACCACAATGAGATACCACCTCACACCAGTTACAATGGCTGCTATCCAAAAGACAAGAAATAAGAAGTGTTGGCAAGGATGTGGAGAAATGGGAACCCTCCTACACTGCTGGTGCGAATGTAAATTAGTGTATCCACTGTGGAAAGCAGTATGGAAGTTCCTCAAAGAAGTAGGAATACCTTATGTCCCAGTAATTCCACTTCTAAGAATTTACCAAAGAAATCATAATCTCTGATTCAAAAAGATATATGCACCCCTATGTTTATTGCTGCATTATTTATAATAG
This sequence comes from Smutsia gigantea, assembly GCA_032199065.1. Lineage (NCBI taxonomy): Eukaryota > Metazoa > Chordata > Mammalia > Pholidota > Manidae > Smutsia > Smutsia gigantea. The sequence continues at coordinate 344,872 of JAVSCE010012014.1, read as the reverse complement.
CTAAGATATGGAAGCAACATAAGTGTCCAGCAGTAAATGAATGAAGAAGTGTTGGTACATACACACAATGGAATATTATTTAGCCATAAAACCAAAGAAATCCTGCCATTTGCAACTACATGGATGGACCTAGAGGGTATTATGTTAAGTGAAATAAACCAGACAAAGACAAATACCATATGATTTCACTTATTTATGGAATCTAAAAGCAAAACAAAGCAAAACAAACAAGAGAGCAATAAACTCAAAGACATTGAGAAGTGACTAATTACCATGGGGGAGGGGTTGGAGTAGGTGGGTGGGGAGGGTGAGTGGGATAAAAGGACACAAAAATTCTCAATCATAATATAAATTGGTCACAGGGATGGTAGTACAGCATGGAGAATATAGCTTAAGATTCTGTAACATCTTCCTATGTTAACAGATAGTAACTGCACTGGTTGGAATGAGGATTTAAGAATATGGTAACTGTGGAATCATTTTGTTGTATACTTGAAACCAATATGAGATTCTATATCAACTATCCTTCAATTAAAAAAAGTACATAGTGTATTTAGTAAATAAAATTAATTTAAAATTTCAAAAAAACAAAAGCCTCAATTTCAACTGATTAATATTTGAATACTTTATGGCTGTATGTCTAGGGACATGTGTGTTTATACAGGCTTAGTGAGGACATGGCAGAAATAGAACCTTGGTGTAATTACCTGAGTCTAGTTTGGATCCTATCAGTATTTCTAAAAGTATGTCCAGTTTTGGTCTGGGAATTGTTAATATAACAAGAAATGGATTTAGGAAATTGAATATTTGCTTATTTACAACAAAAAAATCCAACATTGCAGTGGGAAAAATACTCACAGCATTTATATGATACATTCACTAAAGCACTGTAAGAAACCAAGTTGGGGCAATAAGGATGCATGTGCCAAGGAGAATTATTTGTTGTTTTTTGGAATTTTGTTAAAATTTAATTATTCATTATATCTGTGTAGGTTAAATTGAAAATATTTGAAAATACGCATATAATCTTGTAAGATAGAAATCTACATGCACTTAAACACACAATAACATTTTCCTCTAGGTATTTGGGATCATATAGAGTAGTATATCCTGGGTTAGTCATTTAACTCTATGTACTAAAAATTTTCCCAAATTTTAGGAAATTCTACAAAAACCTCAATTTTACAGGAAGATTTAAGTTTTAAAGTTAATATTTTTTTAACTTTTAATATTATACTATAATTAATATCTTATTTTGTCATATTGTGATTAATTTTTTGGACAGCTCTTTTCAAACTGCATTACTATGCAAAATGGTATGCATGTTTCTAGAGCTCTTATTACCTAATGCTGGACAGTTCTGATAAATATTTTGTACTCAGACCAACACAATGCGATACTGCCCCTCTCACTACTTGACTGGCATGTAATGAGTTTTGATAACTCAAATATTATTGGTTAAAAATACTCTTATACTAGCCCAGTAGGAAATGTTTTTAAACTTTTAAAGCTATACTTATTTTTACCTGAATTTTGTGACATACTTATCAATACTCCTTTGCTGGTGGTGTTTCTCTCCTTTGCCCGTTTAAAAAAATACTAGTTTTTCATTTTCTCTTACTGATTTGAAAGAACTATTTATTAAACATTTGCGTTTATATATATTGCAGTTGTTTTCCCAGTTTGTTGTATGCTTTATAATGTGTTAATAATGACATTTTATACACTAGAACATTAACATTTATTAGTATCATGCATACCTCTAATATCAAATCATTTTTCATCATACAAATTGTTTCCCACTTGGATGATGCAGGAATATTTAAAAGACCCTTTTTACAGTTAACCATGGTTAAATAATCTGATGCTGATTCCAACAACCCTATCTTAAGAACTAAGCAAGTATATGCCTTGTTCTATTAGATTTTGGAAGTCCAAGGATAAGGGACTTGAATAGTATTCCTGACAGCCTACAGTTAGACTCCTCTTCCCAACCCAAACATGAAATATTTGCTAGGAATAGAATCGTTTTTGAGGTGTGACCCATTATTGAAAACAAAGCAATAACAGCAAATTTGTATGAAATCAATAAATTACAACTGAGATTCCAAAGTATGTTTCTGTTTCCTTTGATTTTGCCACACATTTATACACTGTGTAAAGTTTGCTGAGCTTCAAAGAGAATACATTAGCTAAAAGAATTTTCTCAAATAATAACTCAAGTATCTGTAGTCTCCACTTGCTGTCCATGTTGGTATGGATTAGTGTGACCTACAGGTTCAGAAACTTGATGTAGCACATTTTAAAATCTGGTATAGACTGTTTTTCTGGAGTTGTTGGCACCTGAAAGCCACTATGTGTTGTTTTATGCTCTAAATTAGTTTCATTAGCCCGTGAACTCCTGTGATGAGATGAGCACTAGATAAACAAATGCACTGGTACTGACTCCTTGAAACAGAAAATGGGAAGTTTTTAAGATGGTGTAGCTTTTACATTTTATAGTTGTGTCACATCAGAAGTCAAGAACGTCATAGACATAATATAACTGGCTTTTTCTGTGACATGTATACATAAAACGCCACTGTTTTCAGCTCAGTGGTACACGGATGGTATGGTGTTCCTAGCTACCAGGCAGCTGTCCTCCATTCACGACTGAATCCGTCAACCCGTCTCCTTGCCCTTGACACAGTTCTAGGCCCATTGGTTTGGAGAGTATGAGATGCTCTGTGTTAAAAGATCACCTGAATCTGTCAGCTTTGTCACTGACTTTGCTCTGATCGTGGTTACTTGTCACTGTGGTTGAAATATCTTTACCTCAGACTGAAATCCTGAAGTATCTCTGGTGCAATTCCCTGGCTAATTTGGAATTCTGTTGATCTCCTGTCATTTTGATTTGAAATGATTTCCTGTGAGAATTCACTGGGACTCTAGGAATTAGGCAGTCTCGTGGTCCATGGCCACGTGTGTAAACTGCAGTTTAAAGAGGGCCTTTGTTTACTTATATGAGACCAAATACTGGATTTTTTAATGTATTTAACTGCAAGTTTGGCAGCTGAAGTGCTTTGTATAAGGTAGTTGTCTGATCTCAGTTTCGATTGTGTGCTAGGATATTTCTTTATTTGGAAACTCTTTTGATGTTGCTTGAAAATCTGTTACTTCCTGCTTGTTTTCCCCTATTTGTTTTTTTAGGTATTAGGAATTATTTCCTTGCTCATATTCCCTGGATAATTATATGCCTTAGAAATTTACCCCATACTAAATGTCTATATTATCTCTTAGCCTGGAGATTTTTTGGTCTGATGTGAACTAGACACACTTCCTAAACATGTTTAACCGTGAAATTCATGTTATTAGCAGAAAAAATTGGCATAATCCAACTATGAGATGATCTGCTGGTTACTAAAAGGCAAAGAGTTTTCAAGATATTTAAGAGATGCATAAGAATAATACTTATTACCCCAAAGATATTGACTTTCTAACCTGACTTGCTTCTTAATGTACAGAAACTCTATTATAACAGCCATCTGTGCATTCTTTTTTTTTAAAGCATAGTGAAAGTTTTATTTGAATACATTCTCAGTCAGGAGTGGGCCAAAGTCAAGGTAGACAAAGGCCCCTCTGTGCATTCTTAAACCTCATTTTAGTTAAGATTGAATAGGTTTTACTGCAATCTCATGGTTCATTTCTAGCTCCTTTAAATGAAGCCACTGTGAATTATGACTGGCCTTTCTAAGCTTTCTAAGCTTTGACTATATGACAAAGATAAATACGTTAAAACTATAAGTCCTGGCTACCTCAAAATATTGTTGAGGATTGAATGAAATAGAACATATTAGAACATATGCCATTTTTCCTTAGTCTCAACAAGAGCCACAGTGTCCAGTGATTTGGGGGGATTAGCACATTGAATAGAATTTGAAGATCCATATCTTTCCTTCTAATTCAAGGATTACATGATTTTGTTAGCCAAGGAAGAATAGGATAATATAGGTCATCAAAAAGTTTTTGATAGTGTTTAGGATCCAGAAGAAAATAATTCAGAGACAAGAATGAAAGAAGTGATGGAGAGTTAAATCAGATGATAGGTAATTGAAATCTGGATAAAGAACATATGAGAAATAAGTGGAGTATGAAATTTAATATGCACTAATCATCTTTCAGAGAGACTTTATGTATTTATCACAGACTGTGCAACAGTCTTCAGGTATGGTTTACCTGTAGCCTCCAAATGTCAGCCAGCAGGAGAATAGGAATGGGAAACAAAAATAAAAGAGTGACCAGTTACAAACAAAGCCTGGCCATGCTTGGGACGGCATTCATCAAAAGGCATACTTTGCCACCCTGATCTCCCCCACTTTATGGTGAGACACCAGGTCTCCTCAAGATGCCTTCAGGCTGAAGTATCCAATTGAAACAATGGCTGCACCATATTCCCAGGTGGCAACTTGAAATTGATTAGCGTCAAGCCCATTTTAGCAACTGTATGTAATCCAATAGGATCATTAGTTTGATGAGAAAAATGACCTAAATAAACATTTTCACTCTTCAGTTAATTCATAGATTAAAAAGACAATAAACCTACTCTCAGTATGAAGTAATAAAAAAGTGTGTTTATTAAATATCTAAACATCAAGAGGGGCTGAGATCTTTCCATATTGACATTGGGCTGCTTTTACAGTCATGTTTATTTCCTTCTTTTAGTGTTCCTTTAATAGATTGATATGAACGCTAATCAATATCATCTAAAAAGGCTTAATGCTCTAGAATATATCATGCACTCTAAAAATCAAGTGCATTGCCTTGTTTAGTGCTATACATCTTTATGTATTTGTAAGCTACAGCAAAGAGTAGCAAATAAGTGGCCCCCTCAAAGATTTTAAATGAAGGTATCTCTGGTGGTCAGGATCCTGGATTTACAAAAGTCAAACTATTAATGATTTTGAAGGGAAAAGGCCGGCTCAGGCTCCAGAGAATGCAATGTAGAGGCTAAGAAGTCATACTCCTAGGGACAAGGATAAGACTGAGGGGAAAAAGCACATAAATGGGTTCCAACCCAGGTTGCATGTCATCAGTGCACCTGTCATATTCTTGTAAGCAGTTGCTTCATGGCAGGAAGTTAGGAGGAAGACTGTCTTCTTTCCATATTTCAGCATCCTGCTTAATCTGAGTCCTGTCACTTCATCTCGATATAATGGGATAAGAGACTTCTCATTGGAAGTTAGACTAATAGAAATTATTTTTTTAGAGCCTTATTGAGGTAAATTTTATATACCATAAAATTCACCACCTTGAAGTGTTTAATTTAATGGCTTTTCATAAATTTTTAGTTGTATATCATTAAGCAATCAGCTTTAAAATTTTTCTGTTATCCTCCAAAATTCTCTGGAAATTTTTATTTGTCAATTTCCACTCCCACATAATAAATTTACCTCTTTGGCTATTTCATATAAATTATAATTTATATTAAAAATGTTTTATAAATATGCATATTTATAAAAATATCAATCATACATTAGTCTTTTGCAAATGTCTTCTTTTATACTTAGCATATTGCTTCTTAGGTACATTCATACTAAAGCATGCATTAATAATTTTTACTTTGTATTGTTGAATAGTACTCAGTGTAGAATTTTGTTTTATTAATCCATTCATGAGTTGATGACTGGCTTATTTCCAATTTTTGACTATTATGAATAATGCTGATATTTACATCCACATACAGATTTTGTGTGAACTTTTGGTGTTATGTAGATTACTAAAGAATGGATTTTCTCGGTTGTATGGTAAGTTTGTGCATAACTATAAGAAACTGTGAAATGTTTTCTGAAGTGGCTGTCCTATTTTATACTCCCACCAGGAATGAATGATGGCTCTAGTTGGTCCATATCCCAGACAATACTTAACTATTTGGTGACCACTTGATACTAGCTATTTTAGTATATGTGCAGATATCTCATTGTGGATGTAATTTGCAATTCTCTAATGACTAATGGTATTGGACACTTCATGGGCATATTAGCCAACAAAAGGAAATATAATGAGTAATTTTATTTTAACAAATTAGACAAAAAATGGAATTTCCAGAAATTCATTAAGCACTAAAACAGACTAAAAAGAATACAAAATCTGAACAGACCCATAACAAAGAAATTGAATTCATAATTTTAAATCTTATCACAAAGAAAAGCCCAGTCTACCATATGGCTACCACCATACATATATGACTACTATATACAATATAATATAATATGATATAACTAATAATCACTTAAAGAAAAAAAACATCACAAACCCTTTGAGAAAATAGATGACACTTTCCACTTGTTCTATAAGGTCAGTATTGTTGGAAACAAATTAGGCATACATATTGATTATTGTAGTTTCCAAGCCTGTAAGCAATGATAACTGCCTAACTGTTTGTAATTTTAACAGGGGGCATGTTCTCTATACACTCTTTGTCACCCTCCCAATTAAAAAAAAATGCAATTCCACAGAATTGGTATGGTGAATCTATTAATAAAGTCATAGAATCTATATGATGGAAGTGTTTAAAGGAAATAAATATGAGTAGCTAATCTTGCTCCTTTCTAAGACTTTTTGATTGGGCTCTTGAAATTTTCAATTTGAGAAATATCAGACTAATTCCACTAGAATGGCAGAGGAGTACTCTAATAAAATTAGGTATTTTAAAAAATGTACTTATTTTCCTGGAACTGGTGACATGAATTCAAATACTAAAATCTCTACAATTCTGGGGGCAATGTCTCTGTAGAGACTTGAGAATGAAAGTGACCAATTACAAGAATCTAGAGGTTCAGTATACCCAATATAATTATAGTGCTGAAGAAACCATATTTATAATCGGTTATGTTATTGCTCCTACTCTTACAATATTGTTTTCATTATTACATTTTCAACTATTCAAATCCCTTCCAGTCCAATTCTAAAGTATATGTCAACTGCTTTTTATAAAATAGGCAATTACATTTGTTATTGGGAAAATGACTGATATTGATGAAATTAATGAGAAATAGAATTTTGATGGAGTGAATTAAATGGATTACAATCAGGTCAGTCGTTATGTGATCTTTTATGAAACACAAAGTTTATTTTTATGTGAATAAGTTTATGGGATGCAGCTGATGTCCTTTTTCAAAGAGACCGAGGGGAAAATGTAGCTATCAGCACTTATGGATACTAATTTGATAGTTCCCATAAAGTCACAAACCATGTCCCCAGAACAGTAAAGTTTATGATATAGAAATGGATCTGATATCAATAACTTGCATCAGACTTGGGTGTAAGATAGTAGCAATCTGTTAGTGGGTAAAAAATGTTTCCCGGTTTCTTAAAAAAAACAATATTATCAAGCAAAATTCCTGGACATATCATCTTCAGGTGCTAATTTCTATTTTGTTATGGGACACAAGCAGGCTATCAATATAAAAGCTTTTTTTCCAGATAACATTGTTACTTCATTTTCTGGGCTTCCACCTTAACAAAAACACAAAGTAGAAACTTCCCTTATTCATATTGTAAAACTACCCCTCTAACATAGAGTAATGGACGTTTTTTAGCTTTTCATTTTTCCCTCACTCTGATTCTTAGAATTGCTTGAATAAAATTTACATAGTGCAGTACAATGTAATTTTCTTTGACAATTCCAAAATTGCAATTGACCTCATATATTCCTGTTACTGTTTCACCACTTTCTGATCATTGCTGACAAACAAAATGTTAAAGATATAACCATAGTTCGTGACATCTTCAAACATCTGATTTTTCAATGCAAATTATATAAAATTTATAATCTTTAATATTTAGGTGTAAGGTATTACATATTTGATATTGCCTAACTTAACAGATTTATCATTTATTCTCCATGAAGCCTTTGCTTTCACCAGAGTTGAAAATATAAATATATGTGAATTAATAAATATATTTCAATTTATATAATAAATATGTTTTAAAATATATATAAATGGATCCTCAAATCTAAGGTTGTGTTCATGCTGGTACCTCCATCTAGGATGCCCTTTGGAAATATCTGTTTTTAAATCCTAATCATAATTTAAGGTCTTATCAAATCCCTTTTCCTATGAGAAAACTTCCTGAGTTTTCAGCTGAATACTGATATACATACGAGGAAGAGGAAACTATTCAGGACCAGAGAAAGAACCACCATAAAAGAGAAGATTGAAAAATTCCCTGAGCTCACGCAGAAGAGGAATAGTTTGTATTTCCATCAACTCAAGAGGTTAAGATTTCATAATATATGGAATATTAGATAGGGTCATCAGGTTAACACTTTAAAAGTGAGGCTAAATTAAGCTACACTAGAAGTTACTCTAAACCTGCCTTACTTACAAGTATTAAAAGCAACACTTGAAATGATATTTACCTGATAATAATAAACTATATGCCAGAACAAAATCCAAAACTATTTTAAGAAATACAAAAAAATCCAGAAACCAGTAACATAAATCACAATATCTACCATCTAATAAATATTATCAGGCAATGACAAAAGAAAAAAAAATTGACCCATAAATGGGAGAAAAAATAAATATAAAGAAAGCCAGAATTTCATAAATTGGGGAGATTAAAAATAACAGCTAGCAAACAAGGACACAATGCAGTTCAATCAAGATCTATAAGAAGACAGAGGGAAATGTGAACATGATAAATAAAGGGAAAATTTAAATATCCATTAGCACTATAGAAAGGAAATTTTAATATCAAAATAAAAAATATGCTGGATGGAACTAATGACACATTAGGTACTAAATATAGAAGATCAAAAAATTTAAAGACATGGCAGTAGAAACTATTTATAATAAATCCCAGAGATTAAACTATGAATAACTTTATACCAATAAATTTGATAACCTAGATGAAATGGACCAATTCCTTTAAAGACACATCTGCCAAAACTCACGAAAGAATAAATAGACAGTGTAAACAGGGTTATATCTATTAGAGAAATTGAATCAATAATAAATGACTTTCCAAAACACGAAGCCCCAGATGGGTTCACTGGTGAATTATACCAAACATTTATGGAAGAAATTTCACCAGTACTTTACAATCTCTTCCAGAAGACAGAAGCAGAGGAAATATTTCCTAACTCATTATTTGCAGCTAGAATTACCCTAATACAGAAATCATACAAAGACACTACAGGAAAAGAAAAATTCCAATATTTCTTATGAATATAGATGCAAAAATCCTCAACAAAATATTTACAAATTGAATCCAACACTGTATTAAAAAAGTTATGACCAACTAGGATTCATTCCAGGTATGCGAGAATGATTCAACATTTGAAAATCCACTAATGTGATTTATAATATAACCAGACTAAGGAAGAAAAATCATTTGACAAAATCAAACACTCATTAATGTTAACAATTGTTACCAAACTAGGAGCTTCCTTAACTTAATGAAGAATATCTACAAAAACCTCTAACTAACATTGTGCTTAATGGTCAAACAACTCACACCACTGTTTTTCAACATCATACTGGCAGTCCAAGCTAATGCAATAAAAGAAGAAAAGGAATTTGAAATTAAAACATATTACCATGTATAATAGCCCTCCAAAAATGAAATAGTTAGCTATAAACCTGACAAAATATGTGCAATATCTCTATAAGGAAACGACATAACTCTGATGAACAAAAACAAGGAACTATATAAATGGAGATAAAAATCCGTGTTTATGGAATGAGCATCAACATTAACAAGGTGTCAATTCTTCCCAACTTGATCCATACATTCAACACAATTCCAATCAAATTTCCAACAAAAAGTGGACATTTTTCCAGGGTGTAGAATTTAAGTTCCTGTTCCATTAATGTGCAATGAATATATGAGGAACAATTAAGTATATTTCTATTTCTAGTTCCCCATATCAAGAAGACAGCTTTTCTCCCTTATGCAGAAACTATTGCTTATCACTGAAGATCCTACATTTGAACATGATTCCATTTCTAAATTACACTCTTAAATTGGCTGACTTGGGGAAGGAGAGAGAGATTTTCCTACCTGAAGGAAAAAGAATGAGTCAATATTTGCTAATCAGAATGGAAGAAAGGGATATTCAGAAATGGTCTTAAAATATGTCTGGATCTTCAACTTCTGCTGTGGTAAAGAGCAATTTCCAAACTGACAGCGCTATCTTGTCTGAACCCAGAGAGAATATGATGCAGAGAAGAGCTCTAGATGACTAATGTTTAGGCATGGCAAGAAATATAAAGCTATTTTTTTAAGCCTATGATATTTTATAGGTTATTTATTACTGTTTCTAAAAGACCTTATTATTCAAATTGAAAAAATTCGAACACATTTCAACTAAAATCACATGTTAGATACAATTTTCTATTCTTGGTATTATGCCAGGGAAGTTCTGTCAGTCTAAACATGAGTAACTGATTTCTTTTTACTAATGATTTATGAGGACCTGTAAAAAAAGTGTCCAGTCTTCATCACTAGTGTTTCATGTTTTAGAATCACAACAGAATTTATTTTCCCATGATTCTTCACTGAAATTCTGTTTCTGAAAGCCTGTCAGGCTTATTTACTCTAATCCTGTGTTACTACCACTCACATTTTCTCTGTACCAGTTTCTATTTGCCCTTTTACATGAAATGCTTTCTGATCTCCACTTACGGTCAATGAGTCTTTTATGTGTTCTTTTTCCACCCAAAGCTGGAACTCAGTTCACCACTTTCATGAAGACTTTCCTGGTATATTCAGATTATAACTGCATATTATTTAATGCTTATTAATGCAAAATTTAATAATGATGAATTATTATTTTTATTATTTTTACTAATCTTTTAGAAAGAAGATGTTTTTCTACATTGATGGATAGAGCACCCAGACAGAAGATAAATAAGGATGGACTTAACAGATATGTATAGAACATTCCACCCCAAAGCAGCAGAATACACATTCTTCTCAAGTGAACATGGAATGTTCTCCAGAGTAGATCACATATTAGGACACACACAAAAAAACCTCAATAAATTCAAGATTGGAATTGTATCAGGCATCTTTTCATATCACAATGGTATAAAACTAGAATTACATGAAGAAAAAAATAAACACATGGAGGCTACATAACATGCTTCTAAATAATCAATGGATCAATGAACAAATCAAAGAGGAAATCAAACAGTACATGGAGACAAATGAAAACAGAAACACAATTGTTCGAAATATGAGGGATGCAGCAAAAGTGATTCTTAGAGTGGAAGTACATAGCAATATACAGGTCTGCCTCAAGAAACAAAAACAATCTAAAACAATATGACCTCACAACTAAAGGTACTAGAGAAAGAAGAACAACAAAGCCCCAAGCTAGTAGAAGGAGGGACATAATAAAGATCAGAGAAAAATAAATAAAAGAGAGAATAAGAAAACAATAGAAAAAAATCAATAAAACCAACAGATGGTTCTTCAAGAAGATGAACAAAATAGACAAACACTTAGCCAGATTTATCAAAAGAGAGAAGATACAAATAGACAAAATCAGAAATGAAAAAGGAGAAATTACAACTGACAACACAGAAATTCAAAGAATTATAAGAGAATTCTATGAAATATTATATGCCAATAAGTTGGACAATGTATAAGAAATGAAAAAATTCCTAGAAACATATCATCTTCCAAGACTGACCCAGAAAGAAATAGAAAATCTGAACAGACTGATTAATAGTAATGAAATGAAAGAGGTAATAAAAAAACTCCCAACACAAATTTCCAGGACCAAATGGCTCCACAGGTGAATTCTACCAAACATTTAGAGAAGAGCTAATACTCACCCTTCCTAAAATATTCCAAAAGACAAGTGGGAATACTTCCAAACTCATTCTGTGAGGGCAGTATCAGCCTATAACAAAACCAGACTAAGACAGTACAGAAAATTACAGGCCTATATCCTTGATGTACATAGATGAAAAAAAATCAACAAAATATTAGAAACCAAAATGAAAAATACATCAAAAGGATCATCCATCACAACCAAGTGGAATTTATCCTAGGGATTCAATGATGGAACAATATTTATAAATCAATATCATATACCACATTACAAAAGGAAGGATGAAAAATACATGATCAACTCAATATATGCTGAAAAAGCATTTGACAAAATTCAACATCCATTCATGATAAAAACTCTCAACAAAATGGGTATAGAGAGAACATATCTCAACGTAATAAAGGCCATATATAAGAAACCTACAGATAACATCATATTCAAGGTGAAAAGCTGACAGCTTTTCCTGTAAGATCAGGAACAAGACAAGGATGCCTATTCTTACCACTTTTATTCAACACAGTACTGGCGGTTCTAGCCATGGAAACAAGATAAAGAGATAAAAGGCATCCAAATTGGTAAGGAAGAAGTTAAACTGTCAGTATTTGAAGATGACATGACACTAAATATAGAAAACACTAAAGACTCCACCAAAAAAATATAACTAATAACTGGAATCACCAAGGTCACAGGATACAAAATCAGTATACAGAAATGTGTTGCATTCCTACATACTAACAACAAAGAAGCACAAAAAGAAACCAAGAAAACAACTCCATTTATAATTACTTTGAAAAGAGTAAAATACCTAGGTTTGTTATACCTAATAAACCTAACCAAGGAGATGAAAGACCTGTACTATGAAAACTATAGGACACTGATGAGAGAATTGAAGAAAACACAAATAAATGATTTCAATACCATATCCATGATTAGGAAAAATTTTGGCCAAATGGCCAATGGCCAAAATGGTTATCCTGCCCAAAGCACTTTACCAGTTTAGTGCAATCCCTATCAAAATACCAATGGCATTTTTCAATGTGAACTAGAGCAAATAATCCTAAAATTTATATGGAACCACAAAAGACCCATAATAGCCAAAGCAATCTTGAGAAAGAACAAATCTGGGGTATCATGCTCCCTGACTTCAAGTTATACTATGAAACTACTGTAATCACAACAGTATGGTACTGGCATGAGACTAGAAACATAGATGTTTGGGAAACAATAGAGAGCCCAGAAATAAACCCATGCATATACACTCAATTAATATATGACCAAGAAGGCAAGAATATACATTGGGGAAAACAGTCTCTTCAATAAAGGCTGTTGAGGAAACTGGACAGCTACACACAAGAGAATGAAACTGGATCACTGTCTAATGCCATACATAAAAGTAAACTCAAAATGGATTAGAGACCTAAATATAAAACATGAAAACCATAAAACACTTAGAAGAAAACATAGGCAAAATCTCTTGAATGTAAGCATAAGTAATTTTTTTTCTGGATATGGTTCCCTGGGCGAGGAAAACAAAAGAAAAAATAAACAAGTAGTACTACATCAAACCTAAAAGCTTCTGTACAGCAAAGGAAACCATCAGAATGCAGCCTACAGTATGGGAAAATATATTCACAAATGACATATCAAATAAGAGGCTAACATCCAAGATGTGTAAAGAACTCATACAACTCAGCACCAAAAATACCCAAATAACCTGATTAACAAATGGGCAGAGGACATGAATAGACATTTTTCCAAAGAAGAAATACAGATGGCCAACAGCACATGAAAAGTTGCTTCACATCACTAGTCACCTGGGAAATGCATATCAAAACCATGATGAGATATCACCTCACACCAGTTAGAATGGCCAACATCCAAATGACAAAAAATAACAAGTGTTGGTAATGATGTGGAGAAAAGAGAACCTTCTTACACTGTTGGTGGGAATGTAAATTGGTCCAGCCACTGTGGAAAGCAGTATGGAGGTTTCTCAAAAAACTAAAAGTAGAAATACCATATGACCACTTCTAGGAATTTATCCAAAGAAAACAAAATCTCTGATTCAAAAAGATATATGCACTCCTATGTTTACTGCTTCATTACTTACAATAGCGAAGATATGGAGGCAGCCAAAATGTCTATCAACAGACAAGTGGGTACAGAACATGTGGTATATATATATATATATATATATATACAATGGAATATTATTCAACCATAAAAAAGAAAGAAATCTTGCTATTTGTGACAACATGGATCGACTTGGTGCACCTTTCTCTCGTCTCTTTCTTCTTCCTCCTCCCTCTAACTCTCTTCCTTTTCCTCCTAATTCTCCTCATTCTCATCCTCCTCCACCTCCTCCCTCATACCCTTTTCCTTGGTTTGTACATATTGTATCTAATTTATTCCTTCCATTCTGGACTTTTAACTATTAGTTCACTGACAGCATGCACCATGCCTTAGTCTTCTCATTATAGTCACATTTACTTCTATGTAAATTCAACGATATTCATATTAACTGATAGACCGAAACCTGTAGCAAGTACTTCTTTTAGTGTGCTGATAGGGTATATACAGTATTATTTATTTTAGAACAGCAGGATCAATGGCTATTTGACCCCAATTAAAAATGCCAGTAACAAATCAAACAGGATCTCTGCAAGAATTTTAGCATTACATAAATTGACATGTAAAGGGTAATGTGTTAAAAATTTTTTACATAAAATAAATTAATTGCATATTAAATCCACACCATCTCTATAATTTTATTTTTACTAGAAGAAAAGTAAAAATGATATTTATTGAATATCAACAATGTTCAAGTAAGGCCTTGTGTTATGTTATTTTTCTCTATAGTACATCCACTAATCTTCACAACTACCCTTCTAGGAGGAATTACCACATCCGTTTTATACTTGCAGATATGGCTCTAACATGTATCTAATTCTGGCATATTATTGTTTTTATTAACAACCCATAATGTTAATGTTCAGACATTCTCACTAATTGAACTGTTGATTAATATCATCCAATGTCTGAAATATTCAAAAGGATTATATGAAAATGTTGCCATAGCACTATATTCTGCTTAAATTATTTATATCTAAATAACTATCTATTACTGTTTATTGCAGAGTATATATACATACACACACACACACACACACACATATGTGGTGTCTCAACTGTGGACTCTACCCAAGGGTTGACTCAGTAGACAGGACTTAATCAATCTGTTTTACCTACTTTAGAAATGTCTAAATGCTAAGCATATAAAACAAATAAAAAACAATTTGGCTATTCTTGCAGTGCTCAGAACAAAGTTGGGTCAAGGCGCTGCTCACACCCAAACCACATGAGATACTTTTCTATTATTACCTATGGAAGAATGGTTTTTACACTTTTAAAGGATTGTTTAAGAAATGAATATATGACAGAAACTACATGTGCTTCTTGGAGTCAAAAATACTATGTGCACTTAACAGGAAAAAAAGTTGCTAGTCTTTGCCTTACACATCTAGAAGTAAGGTAGAAGAAGAAAAAAATGGAATATATTCCTGAATTAATTAATTATTTCTATTGTGACTCAACACCGATAGTTTAAATTGAAACATTGATATTTTCCTGTTCATCTTTCAACTGCATAGCCCCATATTGCCTGTGTTTTATGCAAATAACACTGTCATGTAATATAGTAAATCCTTATTCTTGATTTTAAAATGTTAATTATGAATAAAGTATTCATTATAATTAACTACAGAGAATTATATCCTATATCAAAATGAAACATCTAGTATGATATCAAAATGGTTATTTATTCTGTCTACATATAAAGCCAGAAGTATTGCTTGCATAGAGACCAAAGCACCAATATTTATAAAACTGTATTAGGGGAAACAATGTACCATTTATAGCCTGTATTTGTAATATTTGTCTGTATTAGAGAAAATACAAAAAAGTCTTCAATTAGATTAAATTAAGCAATTATGGAGGTGATCTAGTTAGTCCTAATGAGAAATTTGTAGTATTAGTTTTCATGAAACTTAAAATATACTCAGAAGAACAAAATTTTTCTTAAATGATGAAAGAGAAACACTTCATGGGAAAAATGTGGTTAGAACAATGGGGAGCGCATTTAAGAAAGCAAGATTTAAATTATTAGTATAGAGCTACTCTCAAAACCACAATGAGAATATCTAGAACACTGTATCTAAGAAAGAAATTTGCTAGGACTGATTGCAATGACAATGGTAAGATTAAAATGTTTGAAAATATATAACCCGATCAGCAATTTAAATAGATTATATCTGAACATTTTTTATGATAAGGAAATGTTTTGCAATAAAAATGAATGAGCATTAAACATGGAATAATTTTAGCTATTAAAAATAATGACAACGTCCATGTTACAAACTGTTATAACAAACCATAACAAATTTCACAAATGAGTATTTTTAATTATTTACTTAATGTAGTATAAAGTTATTATGTTTTGTAAAATGATTATAATTACCCATAAATGATTGTATTGTTGAATTTATGACTATATTTATAATTTAGAATTGCTACAGTAAAACAGTCAACTGTTTTTCATATAATCAAACCATTAGATTAGTGGATGAAAACATTCTACACAAAGCTGAACTGAATATTCTAAACAGATATTCAGTAGGAATTCATGTAATAGTCACAGTATCTTATTCAATTTCTCATTTAAAACTAACATTATTGAATTTAATACTTTATTTAAAGAATATCTTGAAAATCTATGTGTGAATTCAATGCCCTATAAATATAAAAGAAGGACTGGTTTTAGAGATCAATTACTTGAAAAGTATTTCCTTATATGAACTTGAAGAATCAACAATACTTATCAATTATGAATATAAATATGATATTAAAGTGAATTCGTGGAGCTTGACAGATATGTATCTCAAATGTATCATGAGAGTTTTTAGATTTACCTTATATTTGTATTATCAAACTTACTAGTATTTTAGCTAATGATTTGTACATCCTAATGTGGAGAAAGAGACTTAGAAAAAATCTGCCTAAAACCTGCCAATCAGATTCTTTGAAAACATCTAAAATCTGTATTATTTTTGGAAGGAAAAGGAAAAATGCCAGATATGCATCTCCATGCTTTCTAATAGGAAAACTGAGATTTTCACTTAAAAAAATAAGCCCTAATTAATTTATGCTCCTATCATTCTACAAGAAATACTTTCAGGACCAAATAGATTCCAAGTATATATATATATATATATATATATATATATGGATTAAAATAAAATAGACATCAAAGTTTGGAAACACAAGTTACAGTATATAATTAGATACAACCTAATTGCAAAATGAAAATTGGACTTGGGAGCAGGTTCCCTCTGTTGGAGTTTCCTCCTAATGGTCGAAACTCTTTTGCAACCCTATTTCTTGCTTGTCTTAGAATGACATTCTATGAATGGAAAGAAAACTTAGAATATATGAAAAATGTAGATGAAATAGTTAAATGTTTCAGGCTTGGGTCTTAAAGCTTATTATTTCATGAATATTCACCTTCTAGATCTTAATCACAGGTTTACTTTCTCTGCTTTCTGCCTCTCCTTTTCTTATTGCTGAAGATTATTTAATAATTAAATACCTAAAATAGAAAGACATGTTATTAATGAAATGAGCTTTTATTCCCATGGTGGATTGGTAGTATTTCTCATATCTTTCCATGTCAACTTATGCCAGTGTTTGAATGATTAAAACTATATTCCTATCTGGAATTATGTTTGTGTTTTAACCATATTTGTTATTTAATGGGTTTATCTCTATTTGTCTGAGTATCCAGGTTTAGTTGTACTTTTATAAGGATGATCAAGGTCATTTCATGAAAACAAAGGGGTCAATTATTTGTGGAGACATAATAATCCTAAATGTCCCCATATCTAATTACAAACTTTACATGAAATAGAGAGTTGGGTCCAAGCTTGTGACACATAAAGAGCCTGAACTCACCTCCTCCCATACACACACCAAATCTACACCTACACACAGAGCAGTTCATCCTGAGAAAGAACTGAGACCTGAGTTAACACCTGCTACACGATGAGGGAGAAAAAGACCACATAAAAAACAGCAGAAGAGATGGAGACATGGTAATGGAAGGAGCCCCACCCCAATGCAGCCCTGCAGTATCACTGCGGGACTGGGGCACAGTGTCACCTGCCCTGAGGCACAGGAAAAAAAAAAGTCAGAGTTCAAAGGGTTTAATGGGCAACTATATTATAAGTGGAGAACACTGATTTTCAGAAGTACCAACCAAATGGCAGTGAACCACTAGAACTTGCTCCAGAATCAGAGATGCTGGTGAGTGCCTTCGTTTAGATTCATCTCACAAATTGAAAGGGAGGAAGGAAGTAGGGTGAGTACCATTGTTTATGCTTCCCTCCTGCCTGCTGCTTACTGCTAGGGCAGACAGGACAGGAGCAGGGCGAGCACCATTGTTTATGCCTCCCCCCTGCCCATATTGATAGTGCACATGGGAGCAGGGAGAGTGCCATCATTTACCTTCTCACCTGCAGATAGATAGTTCAGACAGGAACAGGGGTGGAGCACACATACCAGCTCAAGACTTAACCAAGGCAGTCTCTGGGACAATGAATTTTCCCAAACATACCTGCCACCAATCTAGCAGTTCCATCAACACAGCACTAGCATGGAACCCATGTAAATTAAGCCTGCCTGTGCCCTTTCCAAAATACTCTGGCAACTGATGACCACCTTGGAGAACTCCAGATCACATCCCTCTACCCCCAACTGCCCCACTAGTGCAGCACCAGCCAGTGCCCAACTGGGAGATCTCTGGACTACACCCTCAACTTCCAGCTATCCTGGTAGTGTGACCCTGGTTGGCATCCACCCAGGAGAACCTTGGGCTGTGCTCCTTCACCCCTAGTTGCCCAGCCAATGAGGCCCTGGCCCACTGACCACCCATAGGCCTCCCAGAGTGTGCCCCTTTGATATCAGCTTTATGCCCCTTTGTCCTTCCAATATGGCCCCAACTGGCACCCACCCAGGAACCCCCAGTTTACACCCAGGGAACCCCAGCGCTGGGACATCCAAGTCCACATTCACTCAGCCTCCAGCCAGCCAGGCACACACATTCTATTCTACCTAGGGGACATTCCTACACAAGGTCATGCCTTCAAGACTGAGAGAAGTAGCCCTTTTGCTTAACCTACAGGAAAAAAAACAAACACAGAAAGTCAAACAAAATGAGGAAACAGAGGAATGTGCTTGAGACAAAATAAAATGAGAAACATCGAAAAATAATGAAATAAAATAGAATTAAGCATTCTATCCAATAGGGAATTTAAAGCAATGGTTATAAACATGATCATCAAACTTGAGGGAAGAGTGGGTGAATTTAGTGAGAACTTCATAAAGAGAAAGAAGATTTTAAAAAGAATTAAACAGAGATGAAGAATATAATAAATGAAATGAAAAATACACTAGAGCGAATCAACATCATATTAGAGGATGCAGAGGAATGGGTCAGAAATTTGCAAGACTCACTCAAATGCTGCTCATTACTCTCACAGCAGAAAGAAAAAAGAATAAAAAGAAATGAGGAGAGGTTAAGGGAGCTCTTGGACAACATCAAATGTCTTAACATTCACATTTATAGGAGTCTCAGAAGAAGAGAGAAGGAAAGGGTTAGAAAGCTTATTTAAAGAAATAATAGCTGAAAACTTCCTTAACCTGGGGAAGAAAACATACAACCAGGTCAAGAAAACAAAGAAAGCCCCAAATGAAATGAACCCAAGGAACATCAAGATACATAAAAATTAAAATGTCAAAGATCAAAGACAAAGAGAGAATCTTAAAAGCAGTGAGAGTAAAGCAATGAGTTAAATACAAGGGAATTCCAATGAGGCCATCAGCTGATTTTTCAGCAGAAACTCTCTAAGCCAGGAGGGAGTGGCATTCAAAGTGCTGAAAGGAAAATCCTATAACCAACACTACCCAGTTAAGTCATTATTCAGAACTGAAGGAGAGATACGGAACTTCCCAGATAAGCAAAAGTTAAAGAAGTTCACCACACTGAACTAACCCTACAAGAAATGCTAAAGGGACTTCTTTAAGAGAAAAAGAAAAGGCCATAACTAGAAACAAGAAAATTATAAGAAGAAAAAAGATCTCTGGTAAAGGCAAACATATAGCAAAGGTAGTAGATCAATTACTTAAAAGCTAATATGAAGGTTAAAAGACAAAAGTATTAAAATCAATCACTTCTAAAAATTAGTTAAGGGAATCACTAAATAAAAAGGTGTAAAAGAAGACATTGTATATATGAAAAGTGGAGGGGAGGGAGTAAAATGTAATGCTGTTAGGATATGTTCAAATGTAAGCAACCACCAACTTGCTGTATATGTAAGGCATCATATAAAAGCCCCACAGAAACCACCAACCAAAAGCCTATGACAGTTGCACAAAAAATAAAGAAAAAGGAATCCAATTATAACACTAAAGAAAATCATCATGCTCAAGGGAAGGGAGCAAGAGAAGAAGAAAGGAGCAGAGAAGAATGAGAAAACAGCCAGGAAACATTTAACAAAATGGCAAAGGTACATACCTACCATAAATTATCTTAAATGTAAATGGACAAAATGCTCTGGTCAAAAAACGTAATTGACTGAATGGATTTAAAACAAGACTTATCTATTTGCTGCCTGCAAGAGATTAACTTCAGATATAAAGACATACACGATCTGAAAAGGGATGGAAAAGACATTCCACGTAAACAGGAATGAAAAACAAACTGGAGTAGCAATTCTCATATCAGACAAGACTGTAAAAAGTGACAAAGAAGAACATTTTAAAATGATTAAAATCTCAATAAAGCAAGAAGTTATAAAAATGGTAAATACACACCCAATAGATGAGACCTAAATATTTAACACAAATACTAACAGATATAAAGGAAGATATTGATGGCAATGCAGTAATAGTGGGAGACCCCACTTACATCAATGGATAAATCACTCAGAGAGAAAATCAATAAACAATGGCTTTTAATGACACATTAGACTAAAGAGAGTTATAAGATATATACAGAACACTAAAAACAGCAGAATACACATTATTTTCAAGCTACATGTAACATTCTCCAGGATAGATCACGTCAGGTCACAAAACAATTCTCAATAAGTTTAAGATTAAAAGCATACCAAACATCTTTCTGACCACAACAATATGACTAGAAGCCAATTACAAGAAAAAAACTGGAAAAAATACAATGTGGAAAATAAAAGCATAATACTAAATAACCAATGGGTCATAGAAGAAATCAAAAAGGAAACCAAAAAGTTTAAGAATAATGAAAATAGAAACACAATGGTTTAAAGTCTTTGAAAGTTATAAGAGGGAAGTTTATAGCATTACTGGTCAGCCTTAAGAAGTAAGAAAAATCTCAAAAAAACAATCTAATCCTACACCTAAGGGAGCCAGAAACAGAAGAACAAAATAAAGCCAATAATTAATGGGAGGAAAGAATAGGGATCAGAGCAAAACTAAATGGAATAGAGACTAAGAAAACAATAAACAAGATCAGTGAATCTATGAACTTGTTCTTTGATAAAGTAAACAAAATTAATAAATTGTTAGGTAAATGCATCAAGAAAAAGGACTCAAATAAATAAAAACAGAAATGAAGGAGAAGCCACAACTGACACCACAGAAATACAAACAATTATAAGATATTACTATGAAAAATCATATGCCAAATATAATTGGGAAACCTGTTGGATAACCTAGAAGAAATAAATTCCTAAAAACATGTAATCTTTCAAGATTGAACCAAAAAGAAATAGAAAATCTGAACATATAGATTAATAGTAATGAAATTGAATCAGTAATCAAAAATCAAATAAAATTCCAGGACCAATTAGCTTCACAGGAGAATTTTACCAAACATTCAAAGAGTTAATACCTATCCTTCTCAAACTATGAGAAAAAAATTGACAAAGAAGGAAAGCTTCCCCAATCTGTGAGGTGAGCATCACCTTGATACCAATTTAAAGACACTACAAAAATGATAATTACTGACAAATATCTCTGATGAACATAGAGAAAAATCCTCAACAAAATATTGGCTTACCAAATTCAAAAATACATCAAAAGGATCATTACCATAATCAAGTAGAATTCATTCCAGGAACGCAAGGATAATTCGATATCCAAAATCAATCAATATGATACACCATATTAATAAAAGGAAGGATAAAAACCATATGATCATCTCAATAGATGCTGAAAAAGCATTTCACAAAATTCAACATCCATTCATGAAAAAACTCTCAATAAAAGGGGTATAGAAGGAACATACTTCAACATAAGAAAGGCCATATACAACAAACCCACAGCTAACATCATACTCAATGGCAAAAAGCTAAAATCTTCTCCTCTAAGATCAGGGACAAGACAAGGATGCCCACTCTCACCACTTTTATTCAACATAGTATTGAAGTCCTAACAATGGCAATCAGACAAAAAAGAAATAAAAGGCATTCAAATTGGTAAGGAGGAAGTTAAACTGTCACTACTTACAGATGATACAGTACTATATATAGAAAACCCTACAGACTCCACCAAAAAAAATATTAAAATAATTGCATTCAGCAAAGTCACAGAATACAAAACTCAAAATAAAGAAATCTGTTGAATTCCTATATAGTAATAAGGAAACAGCAGAGAGAGAAATCAAAAAATAATTCCACTTACAATTACATCAAAAGAATAAATACCTAGAAGTAAATATAACCAAGGAAGTGAAAGACCCATACTCTGAAAACTACAACACATTGGTGAAAGAAATTGAAAACACAAATAGATGGAAAGCTATATCAAGCTCATAGGTAGGAAGAATTAATAAAGTTAAAATGGCCAAACTGCCCAAAGCTATCTACAGATTCAGGGCAATCCTTATCAAAATGCCAAGGGCATTTTTCAGTGAACTAGAGCAAAGAATCCTAAAATTTGTATGAAACCACAAAAGACCCATAATAGCCAAAGCAATCTTGAGTAAGAAGGATAAAGCTGGGGGTATCACATCCCTGATTTCAAGCTATACTACAAAATTACAGTGATTAATACAGTATGATGCCAGCACAAGAACAGATGTATAGATCAATGGAGAATTGAAAGCCCAGAAACAAACACATGCCTATGTAGTCAATTAATCCATGACAAAGGAGGCAAGAATATACAATGGGAAAGACAGTCTCTTCAATAAATGGAAACCTGGACAGCCACATTCAAAAGAATGAAACTGGATAACTGTCTTATACCATACACAAAAATAAATTCAAAATGAATTAAAAACCTAAGCATAAGAACTGAACCCATACAACTCCTAGAAGAAAACTTAGGCAGTCCACTCTTCAACATCAGCATTAGTAATTTTTTTCTGGATATGTCTGCCTAGGTAAGGGAAACAAGAACAAAAATAAAAAATGGGACTACATCAAACTGAAAAGCTTCACAGCAAAGGAAACCATCAACAAAACAAAAAGACAACTTAATGTATGGGAGAATATAATTGCAAGTGATATATCCAATAAAAGGCTAATATCCAAAGAATAAAAAGAACACATGCAACTCAACACCAAAAAAAAAAATAATCCAACTGAAAAATGGGTAGAGGGCCTGAGTAGACATTCTTCCAAAGAACATAGACAGATGGTCAAAAGACAATGAAAAGATGTTCGACATCACCAATCATCAGGGAAATGAAAACCAAAAGCACAATGAGATATTACCTCACACCAGTCAGAGTGGCTAATATCAACAAGACATAAAATAACAACTGTTGGTGAGGATGTGGATTAAAGGGAACCCTTGTACATTGCTGGTGGGGTTCTAAATTGATACAGTCATTGTTGAAAGAAGTACGGAAGTTTCTCAGAATACCAAATACAGAAATACCATATGACCTAACAATTCAACTTCTGGGAATAAAAAGATAGATGCACTCCTATGTTTATGGCAGCATTATTTACAATAGTTAAAATATGGAGGCAATCGAGATGTCCATCAATAGATGAGTGGATAACAAGATGTGGTACATATGTAACACAGTGGAATATTAGCAATAAAAGAATGAAATCTTGCCATTTTCAACAAGAATATAGCTACAGAATATTATGCTAAGTGAAATAAATCAGAGAAAGACAAATACAGTATGATTTCACTTACATGTGGAGTCTAAAAACAAAATAAGTAAAGAAACAAAATAGAAGTAGGCTCATAGACAGATAACAGACTGGCTGTTGCTATAAGGGAGAGGGGCGGGGTATGGGTTAAATTGGTGAAGGGGGAAAACTGGAGAATGTCTGTATTTCGATCTGGGCGATGGTCACATGAGTGCAAACACATGTCAGATTAACTGAAGTCGCACACTAAGATTTGTGCTTTTTATTGTGGATACCTGAATTAAGAAATAAAAAATAAAATTAAGTACACGAAGCAAAAGCTGATAAAACTGAAATAAGGAATAGCCAAATCCATAAATATAGTTGGATATTTAACATTTTTCTCACAATAACTGACAGAACAAGTTAACAAAAATTTTTAGAGATTAGAAGATGCAACATTGGAAATCAGATACAATTGATATATATATGAAATATTCCATCAAATAAAAGAGGAAAACTTACTCATTTCAATGCATAGAGGGATACTGACCAAAATACATTACAACCTAATACAATTAAAAAAAGACAGAAGTCACAGTTACCAATATCAGAAGTGAAAGAAAGGGTATAACAACAGATCCTACAGACATTAAAAGGATAACAAAGGAAATACTATGAGTGATTTTTTTTTTTGAAGCAGAGTAAAAGTTTTATTTAAAGTTACTTAAAGAGAGAAAAAGTACAGGCCACCTCAGCAAGGAGAGTCGCCCTGGAAGTTTTGGAGAGAGAAGCTTAAGATTAAAAGGTTACACACTTAGAAAGCGTGCATGACCTCAGAGAGAGGAGCGCCCCTGAAAGGTTGAAAAGAGAGAGTTTGAAGTTAAAAGGTTACACACTTAGAAAGTGCGGGCGTCCTCAGAGAGAGGTGCTATGAGTGATTTTATGCAAAAAAATATGATTAGATGAAATGTACAATTCTTGAAATATGCGAACTACTAAAGATCACTCAAGAAGAATTAGGTAACATGAATATGTATATTTTGGAATCAAAATTTTAATTAAAAACTTTCTAATAGGCCTAGCTTATTTTGCTAGTGAATTTTTAAAATATTTAAGGAAGAAACAATGCCAGTTTAACATGAAATAGACAACAAAGTAAAAGATGAGAGAACACTTCTTACTGCATTTTATTAGGCCAATATTACCCCACATATGTACAAAAACTAGGTTAATTACGAGGAAAGGAAAAAAACTATAGACCCAATAGACCTCAAGAATTTAAATACAAAAATTCTTCGGGAAATATTAGCAAACTCAATATAATATAATGTAAGAAGTATAATGTGTTATAGCCAAATGTTTTATATCTCAAGCACCCAAGGTTCGTTGAACATTTGAACATCAATACATGTATTTCACATTAACAAACTAAATATATTTTTATAAAATATAATCTCAAAATAAATGAAAAATACATGACTTTTTATATTAATGAAAGCACTTGATAAAATTCACACTCACTCAAGATCGTCTTACAACAATGGAACTTTCTCAAACTGTTTAAACATATCTATTAACAATGTACATCTGTACTTTGCCATGTACCTTACATATACATATACATGATTTACAGTGTACTTTATCATAGAAGATTAAATGCTTAACCACTAAGATCAGGAATCAAGGCCAAGATGTTTACTCTCACATCTACTGCACACTGTACTACAGGTCCTGGACAGCTCAGTAAGGCAATAAGAGGCATACAGATAGAAAAGGAAAAGGTAAAAACTGTCATTTTTCTCAGACAACATAATTATCTATGTAAAAACTTCTAAGGAATCTGCAAAAATGTTCTTAGAACTAAAGAAAGCAAAATCTAGGAGAAAATAGCTCCAAAACACATACATGGAAATACATAAATAACCTTTTCAACTAAATAATAAGACCAATCCAAAAAAATGGGGAAAGACCTAGATGGATATCTTAACCAAGGAAGATATATAGACAGCAAATAATCACATAAAAAGATGCTGCCTATCATTAGTAATTAGGGTAATGCAAATAAAACCACAGTGGGACACCACTAAATCCTCACCAGAAAGGCTGAAGCCAGAGAACTGAACATACTGAGTATTGGCGAGAATGTAGAGCAACTAGAACTGCAATTGCTATGAATATAAAACGATACAAGCACTTGGAAATTACTTTGGCAGTTTCTTTTTTAATATATATATAATTTATTTTGGTATCATTAATCTAAAATTACATGTGCAATAATATGGTTATTAAACTACCCACTTCATCAGGTCCCCCCCCACATACCCAATTACAGTCACTGTCCATCAGCGTAGTGAGATGCTATAGAGTCACTACTTGTCTTCTCTGAGTTGTACAGCCCTCCCCGTGCCCCCCCCAACATTACATCCACTAATCGTAGTGCCCCTTTTTCCCTCTTATCCCTCCCTTCCCACCCATCTTCCCCAGTCCCTTTCCCTTTGGTAACTATTAGTCCGTTCTTGGGTTCTGTGAGTCAGCTACTGTTTTGTTCCTTCAGTTTTTTTCTTTGTTCTTATACTCCACATATGAGTGAAATCATCAGATACTTGTCTTTTTCAGCTTGGCTTATTTCACTGAGCATAAAACCCTCTAGCTCCATCCATGTTATTGCAAATGGTAGGATTTGTTTTCTTCTTATAGCTGAATAATATTCCATTCTGTATATGTACCACTTCTTCTTTATCCATTCATCTACTGATGGACACTTAGGTTGCTTCCATTTCTTGGCTATTGTAAATAGTGCTGTGATAAACATAGGGGTGCATATGTCTTTTTCAAACTGGGCTGCTGCATTCTTAGGGTAAATTCCTAGGAGTGGAATTCCTGGGTCAAATGGTATTTCTATTTTGAGTTTTTTGAGGAACCTCCATACTGCTTTCCACAATGGTTGAACTAATTTGCAGTCCCACCAGCAGTGTAGGAGGGTTCCCTTTTCTCCACATCCTCGCCAACATTTGTTGTTGTTTGTGTTTTGGATGTTGGCCATCCTCACTGGTGTGAGGTGATATCTCATTGTGGTTTTAATCTGCATTTCTCTGATGATTAGCGAAGTGGAGCATCTTTTCATGTGCCTGTTGGATTTCTGAATTTCTTCTTTAGAGAAGTGTCTATTCATCTCCTCTGCCCATTTCTTAATTGGATTATTTTCTTTTTGTTTGTTAAGGTGTGTGAGTTCTTTATATATTTTGGATGTCAACCCCTTATCAGATACATCATTTATGAATATAGTCTCCCATATTGTAGGATGTCTTTTTGTTCTACTGATGGTGTCCTTTGCTGTACAGAAGCTTTGCAGCTTCATATAGTCCCACTTGTTCATTATTGCTTTTGTTTCCCTTGCTCGGGGAGATATGTTCATGAACAAGTCAATCATGTTTATGTCCAAGAGATTTTTGCCTATGTTTTTTTCTAAGAGTTTGATAGTTTCATTACTTACATTCAGGTCTTTGATCCACCTTGAATTTACATGTGTGAATGGGGCTAGACAGTAGTCCAGTTTCATTCTCTTACATGTAGCTGTCCAGTTTTTCCAACACCAGCTGCTGAGGAGGCTGTCATCTCCCCATTGTATATCCAAGGCTCCTTTATCAAATATTAATTGACAGTGTATGTTCGGTTAATGTTTGGATTTTCTATTCTGTTCCACTAGTGTCTGCGGGTCTGTTTTTGTGCCAGTACCAAATTGTCTTGATTACTGTGACTTTGTAGTAGAGCTTGAAGTCAGGGAGCATAATTCCCCCTGTTTTATTCCTCCTTCTCAGGATTGCTTTGGCTATTCGGGGTCTTTTGTGGTTCCATGTGAATTTTAGAATTATTTGTTCGAGTTCATTGAAGAAAGCTGTTGGTAGTTTGATAGGGATTGCGTTGAATGTGTAGATTGCTTTAGGTAGTATAGCCATTTTGACAATATTTATTCTTGCTAGCCAAGAGCATGGGATGCATTTCCATTTGTTAGTGTCCTCTTTAATTTCTCTTAGGAGTGTCTTGTAGTTTTCAGAGTACAGGTCTTTCACTTCCTTCATTAGGTTTATTCCTAGGTATTTTATTTTTTTGATGCAATTGTGAATGGAATTGTTTTTCTGGTTTCTCTTTCTGTTAGTTCATCATTAGTGTATAGGAAAGCAACCGATTTCTGTGTGTTAATTTTGTATCCTGCAACTTTGCTGAATTCAGATAGTTCCAGTAGTTTTGGAGTGGAGTCTTTAGGGTTTTTTATGTACAGTATTATGTCATCTGCAAATAGTGACAATTTGACTTCTTTACCTATCTGGATGCCTTGTATTTCATTGTTTTGTCTGATTGCCATGGCTAGGACCTCCAGTACTATGTTGAATAACTGTGGAGAGAGTGGGCATCCCTGTCTTGTTCCCAATCTTACATGAAAAGCTTTCAGCTTCTCACTGTTAAGTATGATGTTAGCTGTGGGTTTGTCATATATGGCCTTTATGATGTTGAGGTACTTGCCGTCTATACCCATTTTGTTCAGAGTTTTAATCAGGAATGGATGCTGAATTTTGTCAAATGCTTTTTCAGCATCTATGGAGATGATCATGTGGTTTTTGTTCTTCTTTTTGTTGATGTGGTGGATGATGTTGATGGATTTTCGAATGTTGTACCATCCTTGCATCCCTGGGATGAATCCCACTTGATCATGGTGTATTATCCTCTTGATATATTTTTGAATTCGGTTTGCTAATATTCTGTTGAGTATTTTTGCATCTACGTTCATCAGGGATATTGGTCTGTAATTTTCTTTTTTGGTGAGTCTTTGCCCGGTTTTGGTATTAGAGTGATGCTGGCTTCATAGAATGAGTTTGGAAGTATTCCCTCCTCTTCTATCTTTTGAAAAACTTTAAGGAGAATGGGTGTTATTTCTTCTCTATATGTCTGGTAGAATTCAGAGGTGAATCCATCAGGCCTGGCGGTTTTGTTCTTGGGTTGTTTTTTGATTACCGATTCAATTTCGTTGCTGGTGATTGGTCTGTTTAGTTTTTCTGTTTCTTGCTTGGTCAGTCTTGGAAGGTTGTATTTTTCTAAGCTTGTTAGCATATAGATTCTCATAATATTCTCTTATAATTCTTTGTATTTCTGTGGGGTCCATCATGATTTTTCCTTTCTCATATGTGATTCTGTTTATGTGTGTAGATTCTCTTTTTCTCTTAATGAGTCTGGCTAGGGGTTTATCTATTTTGTTTATTTTTTCAAAGAACCAGCTCTTGGTTTCATTGATTTTTTTCTATTGTTTTATTCTTCTCAATTTTATTTATTTCTTCTCTGATCTTTATTATATCCCTCCTTCTGGTGACTTTGGGCCTCATTTGTTCTTCTTTTTCCAATTTCAGTAATTGTGTCTTTAGACTATTCATTTGGGAATGTTCTTCCTTCTTTAAATAGGCCTAGATTGCAATATACTTTCCTCTTAGAACTGCCTTTGCTGCGTCCCACAGAAGTTGCGTCTTTGTGTTGTTCTTGTCATTAGTCTCCATATATTGTTTGATCTCTGTTTTAATTTGGTCATTTATCCATTGATTATTTAGGAGCATGTTGTTAAGTCTCCATGTGTTTCTGAGCCTTTTTGTTTTCTTTGTACAATTTATTTCTAGTTTTATACCTTTATGATCTGAGAAGTTGGTTGGTAGGATTTCAATATTTTTTAATTTTCTGAGGTTCTTTTTGTGGCCTAGTATGTGGTCTTTTCTGGAAAATGTTCAGTGTGCACTTGAGAAGAATGTGTATCCTGCTGCTTTTGGGTGCAGTGTTCTGTAGATGTCTGTTAGGTCCATCTGTTCTAGTGGGTTGTTCAGTGCCTCTGTGTCTTTACTTATTCTCTGTCTGGTTGATCTGTCCTTGGAGTGAGTGATATGTTGAAGTCTCCTAAAATGAATGCATTGCTGTCTATTTCCTCCTTCAATTCTGTTACTATTTGTTTCACATATGTTGGCGCTCCTGTGTTGGGTGCATATATATTTATAATGGTTATATCTTCTTGTTGGACTGACCCCCTTATCATTATGTAATGTCCTTCTTTATCTCTTGTTACTTTCTTCATTTTGAAGTCTATTTTGTCTGATACAAGTACTGCAACACCTGCTTTTTTCTTTTTGTTGTTTGCATGAAATATCTTTTTCCATCCCTTCACTTTTAGTCTGTGTATATCTTTGGGTGTGAGGTGAGTCTCTTGTAAGCAGCATATAGATGGGTCTTGCTTTTTTATCCATTCTGTTACTCTGTGTCTTTTGATTGGTGCATTCAGTCCTTTTACATTTAGGGTGATTATTGATAGATATGTACTTATTGCCATTGCTGGCTTTATATTCGTGGTTACCAAAGGTTCAAGGGTTGCTTCTTTATTATCTAACAATCTAAGTTAACTTTTTTGTTAAGTTATTGTAAACACTGTCTAATGTTTCTTTATTTCTCTCCCTGCTTATTCTTCCTCCTCCATTCTTTATATTCTAGGTGTTTTATTCTTTGCCTTTAGTTAGTATTTGGACGGTCTGCTTTCTTTGCTATGATTTTATTTTCTCTGGTGACATCTTTTTAGCCTTAGGGGTGCTTCCTTCCAGAGCAGTCCGTTTAAGATATCCTGTAGTGGTGGTTTATGAGAGGCAAACTCTCTCAACTTTCATTTGTCTGGAAATTGTTTAATCCCTCCATCATATTTAAAGGATAATCGTGCTGGATACAATATTCTTGGTTCGAGGCCCTTCTGTTTCATTACGTTAAATATGTCATGCCATTCTCTTCAGGCCTGTAAGGTTTCTGTTGAGAAGTCTGATGATAGTCTAATGGGTTTTCCTTTGTAGGTGATCTTTTTTCTCTCTCTAGCTGCGTTTAATACTGTCTTTATCTTTGATCTTTGCCATTTTAATCAATATGTGTCTTGGTGTTGTCTTCCTTGGGTCCCTTGTGTTGGGAGATCTGTGGGCTTCCGTGGACTGTGAGACTATTTCCTTCCCCAGCTAGGGAAAGTTTTCAGCAATTATTTCTTCAAAGACACTTTCTATCCCTTTTTCTCTCTCTTTTTCTTCTGGTACTCCTATAATTCGAATATTGTTCCATTTGGATTTGTCACACAGTTTTCTTAATATTCTTTCATTCCTAGAGATCCTTTTATCTCTCTCTGCCTCAGCTTCTCTGTATTCCTGTGCTCTGATTTCTATTCCATTAACAGTCTCTTGCATCTCATCCAGTCTGCTATTAAGCCCGTCGATCGCTTGTCTGATTTCTGCATTGTCTTTCCTCACTTCCCTCACTTCCTCCCTCAGCTCTTGCACATTTCTCTGTAGATCCATCAGCATGGTTATGACTTTTATTCTGAATTCTTTTTCAGGAAGACTGTGCATTTCCATCCCTTCGGGCTCCCTCTCTGGGGTTGTCTGGTTGATCTTAGTCTGGACCATATTCCTCTGTCTTTTCATGGCTATAGAAGTGGTCGCTGGTAGTTGCCACACATGTCAGCTGGGCTCTTTAAGACTTTAAAAGGAAGAAAAAAAGAAAGAAAGAAAAAAAATAGAAGAAAATGAAAGAAAAGAAAAAAGAAAGAAAAGAAAAAACAAAAAACAAAAAACAACCAAAAAAAAATACTGCCCTCCGGGAGTAGATTCTGTGGGGATGCTGTAGGTGGTGTTGTTCCTCCACTATTCCGCAGCCATGGGCACGCCACTCCGCAGGGCCCTTTATAGCTCTGGCCAGTGTGGGAACGAATGGGAGGCTGTTGATCTCTTGGGGAAGTCAAGTGCAGCCACCCTTTCCCAGTCCCCAGCTAAGGGGTCCAAAACTCCCTAGGACTTCCAGCCTGCTGGGCTGTGTGTGCCGGGGCCATCCAGCTTCTCCACTGGGCTCCTGTCTCTTTAAGACCGCTGAAAAAAGAGCACGCTTTTCTTTTTCTTTTTTTTCTTTTTCTTTCCTTCCTGGGAGCCGGCTGCAAGCAACCTGGCACGTTCTCCACTCACATCCTGCACTCTCTGTCTCTCCAATCTCGCTACACCACGCGATGTGTGTCAGCACTCCCCGCGCAGATCACCAGGGCTGGTTATTTCGCGGGGTGTACTTCCACTCCCTCCCGGCTCTGAATCCTCTCCTCCTGCCAGTGCGCTGGGGTGGGTGAGTGCTCAGGTCTCTCTGTGGTCGCGGCTCCATACCTTACCCAGCTCTCAGGGTGCCTAGTCCTCACAGGTGTAGCTGCATGCTTTGGGCTTTCCTGTGTATTCTGGTCTCTCTTTTAGGAATAGTTGTATTTGATGTATATTCATAGATGTATATAGTTTTGGGAGGAGATTTCTGCTGCCCTGCTCATGCCATCTTCCTGGAAGTCCTAAGCACTTTGGCAGTTTCTTAAGCAATCACTACCATAGGACCCAATCACCCCAGTCCTGTCTATGTATGCAGGAGAAACAAAAGCATATGTCCACACAAATTGTTGCACACGAGTTCTCATAGCATCTTTATTTGCAGTTGCTCCCATCCAAATAATCCAATTGGTGAGTGTAAGAAACCAGGCAAAAGAGACTGTACTGTAATGATTCCACTTACACAAAATTCTAGCAAATATATACATTTTATTGTGACAAAAAGCTAGTCAGTGATTCTCTAGGCACTGGGGTGGTATTAGGAAAATATCATAAAGTTCAAGGAAACTTCTGGGGTGATAAAAATATGCTACCCAGATTTTTATATTTCTTGAGTGTATTCATATGTCTAAGCACATCAAATATTATTATTTAATTGAGAGAAGTTAACTGTAAGTCATTTAACACCCAGTGGAACTAAGCAAATAGATATTTTAAAATGTAAACAAAACCTCTCAGATTTTGACAGACAGTGATCTTGAAAACCGAGGTGGGGACATTAGGTGTATTCCAACAGAGCTGGGTACTTGGAACCCTTAACTGTGCCAAACCTCCTTTGCCTGGAGAAGCGTCTTTTCTTACCTGCCTGAGAGGTTTATTCCTTCTTTACTTAACAAACTGTAGCATCTTTGTGATATCTGCCTTGCATGGAACTTCCAATCTTCCTCAGGACCTACCTCCACCCCTTCTCAGTGCTTCTAGATCTATAACCAGATAGGTTTTGCACACTCTGGTTGATAAAAGTGCGACATGTGGAGGTGCAGTGCACACCCCAAGATTGCAAGAATGGCTAAATTGTATTGAAGGAAACTCTAAGAGTATGTATGGAAGTGGAACCTAAGGATGTTTTATTGTCCTCTGACAAATGCAGTAAGAGGCTGCAAATTTCCTTTACATCTTTATCCTTATCACACAAGTTGCGATACATGATATTGTCAGTTCTAAATATTTCTAAATTATCATTTAGTTTACTAATTCTTAAGAAATATTTTGTTTCCTAAAATTTAGATATAATTTTTTTGGAAAACTAATGTTCTACTCTTTCAGTGTCCAGATTGCTGCTAAACACTGAGTTAATAATTGATCAGTATCAGTATCAGTGTAGAAACTGAGAAATCTGCCTACATACTGAATACTTAATAATAGTAATTTTTTAAAGAATTTATTAGTCCAACTGAGACTAAAAAAAAATTATAAACTTTGATTTTGTTTTGGTTATATTATTGCTGTCATAACTTTTATTCTGTAAATTAGTTTTGTCCTATAAATTAGTTCCATTTCATAACTATAAAACCATACATATGTACATACATTTATAGTTTGATGACTATAATGTATACTTATATAGTTTTATTACCTAAATATAAAACCATGCATATTATATAAAAGAGTTGAGTTAAAAAATATTTTCAAAAACATTATCTCCAAAGATAAAACTAGAGTGTCAAAAATACATCTTGTACACTTTTCAAGTTCTCATTATTTGCTTTCAAGTGTTCTTTGTTTTTGTATAACTAAGTTTAGATGTCTTCCTGTTTTTAAGTTTTATTTTTATTATTAAAATTGACTAGAGCTGAAGTTTTAACTTTCTAACCATTAAACTACTTAACACATTGATTCCACATGATTTGAACAAAATACAAATATATTTTAAAGGACTCCTTTAAAAGACATTCAATGACATTATAGGAATTTAGATTGATTTATAAAATAGTTTTCCATTGTGTTAATATTTTCTCAAATCAGTTTGAAAACAGGCAGCAAAAAGAGAATGTGGGATTATTCTGAAGTATTTCTTATTTAATGTCTGCTTTGCACAAAATATTCAGTTCTATGAATATATACTTTAAGTGTATTTTACAATTATGAATGTATGAAAACATTCCCAAATGTTTGAAAGCTGCAGCATTTACTCTTAACTGGTTTTGCAGATTATTTGATGTGTTTACATACCAAGAGTGCACTGTTACACAACCTGAGTACATTATGACACTGTTTCTTAATTTATTAACAATAAAAAGATTTTTTGACACTATTCTACAAATTTTGATACTTGTATTATCATAAAATGTTTTTTAATTTTAAATATTGTAACTGTACTTGCTATAGCATTCACAGTAATTATAATGTTTCAATCTGAAAAAAAAGCTACTCAAGTTTTATTTTGATTTTATGACTAGAATGAAAAAAAATGAAGCTTTATTGTCATTAACTGTTATATAAAGTGGGCATGATTTAACTTAATGATCTTCCCCTCTAATGGAGCCAACACAGTGTAGCTCTTTAATTTTTAAATGTTCACAGTAGAAAATGTAGACTTAAAGATGAATAGAATTGAGAAAGCAGTTTTTTGTTCTAATGAAAAATTATACTTCACAGACAAATAGGGACTCTGAGGCATCTTACCGCACTGATGGACAGTGACTTCAGTGGGGTGTGTGTGGGGGGGACTCGATAATAAGGGTGAATGTAATAACCACATTGTTTTTCTTGTGAAACTTTCATAAGAGTGTGTATATCAATACCTTAATAAAAAAAGAAAAAATTATACTTCACAAAGTGACAATTAAATACACTTAGCTTTGAAACCTTCTCTAATTAGTTCATAAAATGGACCTGAGTTAGCTGTCCCTTCAAATGCTGTAGTTTATTCTATGTCATTAGCAAAGTGCTCATCATCACTGATCATCAGGAAAACGCAAACAAAGGAAATCGAGAACAGAATGAGATCATCACATCTGTTAGGATGGCTATCATAGAACAAGGTGGGGGCAACAAGTGTTGGTGGGAATGTGGAGAAAAGGAAACCCTTGTACACTTCCAATGAGAATGTAAAGTGGTGCAGCCACTGTGGAAAACAGTGTGAAAATGTCTCAAAAAATTAAAAACAGAATTGCCATTTGATCCAACAATTCCACTTCGGGATATATGTCCAAAAGAAATGAAATCAGGATCACAAAGAGATACATATGCGCTCCCATTTTCACTGCAGCATTATTCACAATAGACAAGAAAACAACCTAAAAGTCTGTTGATGGAAGAACGGATAAAGAAAATGTGGTGTATTCATACCATGGAATATTATTCAGACCTAAAAATGAAGGAAACCTTCCATTTGCAGCCACATGAGTGAACCAGGAGGAGATGATGCTAAGTGAAATATTTAGTCACTGAATGACAAATA
Source organism: Smutsia gigantea (assembly GCA_032199065.1). NCBI lineage: Eukaryota > Metazoa > Chordata > Mammalia > Pholidota > Manidae > Smutsia > Smutsia gigantea. The sequence goes on along the minus strand of JAVSCE010012014.1, from coordinate 309,268 downwards.
CTGCATGATTTCACTCATATGAAGTAATTAAGAATCAAATTCAAAAGCAGAGAGCAAAATGGAGGTTGCCAGTTGGGGATTTGATTTTTAAAAACAAGTGTTCAGTTACATAAGCTAAGTAAGTTGTAGAGATCTGCTATACAATATAGTGACTATAGTTATTAATCCTGTATTGTGCATTGAAAAAATTTGTTACAAGGTGGATCTCATGTTAAGTGTTAATACATACATGTGTGCACATGCACACACAGACACACACACACACAGAACAGTGACATGCTGATTTTTTTCTTAACAAATTCACACCTTTGTTTTCATGTGCCTACTGGACAGCATGGAGAACACTGGTCAGTGATTCAGTAACATCTCTCTGTGTTGACAGATAGTAACCTCGCTAGAGGGGGTGAGGACTTAATAATATGGGTAACTGCTGAATCACTGTGTTGTATATTTGAAACCAATATAAGATTGTATATCAATGATACTTTAATTAAAAAAATTCACACCTTTGTTATTATAAAATGCTCCTGGCCATGTTCCTTTTTGAAGTCTACTTTTTTTTGGTAAATACAGCAACTTCATTTTCTTATGATTAATTTTTGCATAGAACTTTCTCCATCTCTGCTGTTAAATTGTACTTTTGCATGTAAAGTAGGGTTCTTATAGATAGCTATATTGAGTTTTGCTTTTTATTCAGTCTATCTTTTTATTTAGAGTATTTAGAACATTCACAGTTAACATTATTATTAATAATTTTTTCATTAAACCTACTATTTTGGTATGTATCTTATATTTGTCTAGTATTTTTATTGTTCCTCTCTTCCCTCCTTTTCTGCCTTCTTTGTTATTGATTAAAGATTTCTTTTTAATCATTCCATTTTATCCTACTGTTAGCTATACATCTCTGCTCTATTTTTAGGACTTACTCTTAGGTTTATAATACATATCTTCCCTCAAATGATACTCCACTACACCACTTATATTGGCATAATATAATAATAACATATTTTGTCCCTTTCCATTCTTTGTATTACTACTGTCATATATTTAACCTCTACAAAAGTTTAACATACCATAATGCATTTATGTTTGTTTTAAACAATTATCTTTTAAATAAAATTTTAAATATGGAAGTCTTATGTTTATTTAAAATATTTTTCTTCCTCTATTTTTATATAACTCCAAGTTCCCATCTTTTTTTATTCCTATCTGCTTGAAGAATTTCTTTTAATGTTTCTAATAGAGAATTTTCATAGCTTTCATTTGTCTGAATTATAACTGCATCTTTTTCTATTAAATAAAAGACATTTTCATATGACATTGAATTCTAACTTAACTGTTTCTTTTGGTCTTTTAAAAATACTATTTTCTCTGAAGAAAAGCTTGCATATTTTTAATAATTCTGTATTTCTTCTTATAAATGTCATTTTTTCTCCTAGATACTTTTAAGATTTTTCTGTTTAACACTAATTTTCAGAGATTTGATTATTACATATATTAATGTGATAGGATATCTAAACTGCCATTATTTCTATACTGTGAAATAATTTTTGAACTGAATTTCCAGTTCAAATATTGTACTTTCCAACTCTGGAAAATTTGCTTCTTTTATATCTCACAATTCTCACCTATTTTCATTTTTCCCCTTAATACTTAAATTTAACTAAAAGAACTCTTCTGGAATCCTGTCTTCTATGTTCTACCCTATCTTTTTCAATTATGTATCAGTTTCTACTGACTGATTTTTCTTTTGATACAGGTCAACCTTTAATGATTTTAGCATAAATAGTGATTTTAGATTGGATGCTGTGAATTTACATTATTGAGTGTCTGAATTTTCTTACCTTTAATGAATTGTTACATGTTCTGGTGGACAGTTGAATTACTTGTGGTTCTATCTGATTCATTCAGAGCTTGTTTTAAGGAGGAAATTTATTGCAGCATTAACTCTATATACATGGTTCAGTCAGAGCATTAAGGCATAGTCTTTCTGGAGTATGTAGTAAATGCCCTAGTTGCCCAAGGATTATATATTTTAGCTGGGAGAACTCAAATGATTCCCAGCCATGAGGAAACCTTGGGACATGTTCGGTTTCACTATTCCCAGATCGTACTTTGCACTACTCATAGTGTTTCATCCTAAATGTTCATCATTCACTAAGGATTCAAGAGAACATTTACTCATATTGTGAGCTCTTTTTCTGTGTCTTGGGAACTCTGTCTAGCAACCTCCTTCCACCACAGACTCACTGACTCCATTCCCTGAGTCCCTAATTTGGCAAGATCATCATGTTCTGCTTGTGATCATGCTCCCTGCTCCACAGTAGAAATAGACCTTCAGTGAGAAAGCCAGGGCTTTCAAAGCTTCTTGTTGGCTGCCCATCTCTTGGGACATAAACCCAGACCTGTATATTGTCCACAATTCAAAGACAGTTGTTTCATATATTTTGCACATTTTTTTTTCTGGTGGTTTTAAGTAGAAAGTCAAGCCCAGTTCTTGTTATTCCATCATGGAATCTTACACTGGAGGATTAAAATGTAAAGTTATTTTTCTATCAAAGCAATGTTTTTCAACATAATTGACCCTTCTGTCTTTTATGATCTATAACCCATGTCTAATATATTCTTTTTTTGAGCTCTACTCATTCCTATTATGCAGTGATTTAGGTGGTAGTCATAGATGTAGTATGAATGTCTGTTTTACACATTCCTTTATAATTAAAGCATTCTGAAAGTTCAATAGTAGTGAGTTTTTAGCAAAGTGTTTCTATGTCCAGATGTTTGCATGAGTGCAGCTATGCCACTGTACATATACTAGAATGATATATTCAAAGACACATTTTATAAGTGTGCTTAGGCAGTGCAGAATACTTGTCACAAGATAAAACATGATTGTTTCCAAATTAATGCTAGTGGCTGTTATTTGTCTTTACAATTTAATTGTACTAACCTAACTTATTCATTCAGCAGTTAAATCTAGTATCAGACGTTGAATACTATTTTCTATTTTTATCTTAGAAGTAGTATGAACTAATTACAGAAGTAATGGATACAAAAAAATATTCTAATACAAATACCTCCTACAAAAGGTAATAATCACTAATATTTCAGTGCATATTGAGTTTTGCTTTTTCTTTCACCAAAATTGCCAATGTTTGGTAGCCTACACTTGTAGCTGAATCAATCATAAATATGTCCCATGACATTAGATATCCATAAGTAAGGTGTATTTTCATCGTGAACATAATTAAATTAATGGGATTATATTATTCCATTTAACCAAGTTGTTGCATACTTAGGTTTTCTCTGACAAGCAAGCCCACATCTCACTAATGAAGTATTAGTCTCTTTCAATTGAGGAAAGATGAATTTTACTCTTTTGTATACTACTTTTGCAAGGTACTGTGAGCCTTGTATAAATATGAACTCAATAAATAATTGTTACTTTGCAAATAGAAATGTATGGGGGGAAAGTATCTACTACCTTCATTTTAAACCTAAATAATTTCATGTACCTATAGTTTTATAATTTACTTTTAAATATATTTATGTATACATATACACAGTGTTTTAGTTTTATTGCTTTATGTAGGATATATTTTCCTATATTCACTTGACTGAAAGCTTACTATACATAATAGTTAGATTGCTGTAATAGTTCATATATATTGACTGCCTACTGTGTGCCCCTGACTGTTTTATCATTAGGAATACAGAATAAAACAAAGCATATTCTCATCTATCAAAGACCTTATGCTCTGAGATCTATTGGTTAGTAAAAAGAGAAAATTTACTCTTATTGCTCTGACATGACTACTACAGACTCAGAATTAAAGTAGCATCTTGTCTATCAAAGAGTGAGAAGATTATAACTTTGCACTTTAATTAACTTCAGTAAACAGAAAATCAACCTCTTTTTTTCCTGAGGGGGAATTGAGTTGCCTAATTTTTAAAATGATAAACAACATTTCTTGAATGCTATGTAATTATTCAAGCATAACACTAAATTATGGCTGTCTTTCAAAACCCAGCTTGTAGTTATGAATTTTTAGTATCTAGTGGTATGATCTGCACAAACCTACTTTCCCTTTTAACTGATTAATTCATGAAAAATTTAAGAAGAACTACACAAATAGTATTAATATATATGCCCTTCAAAGTAGGGGGTAGAAATGAGGAGTGCTATTTTGCTAAGTTCTAGGAAATAATGTTACATTGCTGTTGGGATTAAACACAGAAAATGCTTGCATTTTACTAAATGTTCCAGTAGCAAATGAGTGAAATGGAATGGTATCTTATAATTAATAGCTACATCTTTATGAAGTAAAACAAATTATCTAAAGACTATATTCTATATAGACTTTTAAATGATTAACCAATTCTTTAAGTATCTGTATAGAAACTCATTTTCTAAAGTAGCTAACATCTACTGAACACTTCCTACCATACAGACTTCCAAATGCATTGCAGAATTTAATCTCCAAACAATATGAGGAATGATTTTAATTTGTATTTTATAGAGGAGGACACTGAGACTTAGAGAGTTGATGTATTGAACAGAATAAGTATTTTTACCTCTTTTCTCAGACTCCACATAAATAATTGTTTATATTTTTTTAACATTTAATCTTTCATCAAAAAGAAAATGGGAGAGATTGGTAAACCTCAGATTTTGCAAATTTTCTAGATTAGACAATGCAGATGGAGGAATACCGATAGATAACCATGAGGAAGGGAGCTGCACTTATGAAATGTACTTGCATGGCATGCACTGACAAGAATGCTGACCCACTTGGAGTATATCCAAGGAGCTCCCGTCTCAACTGAGAGCAAAACTGAGAGGAAAGCCCAAGGAGATTAAAGGAAACTGATGTATTTATAGCAACTGACAACCACTCTACTTTTCATGCTTAAATCATGACAGCAAGACTATTTCTCACCAAAGCTCATATCAAAAGATTTTTCCCTCCTTAGAAGAGGAGAAAACTATCTTCAAACAACTGTCTTGAGAAGATTAGTGTCTATTGTTTGCAGTGGGCTGAATGGTGGCCCCCAAAAGATATGTTTACTCAGAATCTGTGAATTTGCCCTTACTTGGAAAAAGGGCCTTTGTACAGTTCGTTAATTTAAGCATCTTGAGATGAGATCGTCTGGATTTTTCTGGGCAGGCCCCAAATCCAGTGAAAAATGTCCTTGTAAGAAAAGAAGACAAAAATACAGGGGAGAAAGCCCTGTGAATACAGGGGCACAGGACAGAGCTATGCAGCTCCAAGCCAAGGAAAGCCAAGCACTGTTTGGAGGTACTACAATCTGGAAGAGGTGAGGAATCATACTCCACAAGAGCCTTCAGAGGTAGTGCAGCTCTGCCAGTATCTTGTTTTCAGACTTCTGACCTCCAGAAGTATGAGAGAATAAATTTCTGTTGTTTTAAGCCATCACATTGAAACTGATCAATTGTTACACCAGAGAAAACCCCTCTAATTCTTGGCAATTTGAACTCTAAAAGTAAACAACCAGCTCCTTGCTATAAACAAACTACATTTACACACAGAAGTATGTCAGGTGCCTCTGCTTCAGTCTAAAATATGAGCAGATTTTTAACAATTAACCAGTTGTTTGGGGGAAGTCTATTGTTGCAGAGAAAGTCTGAAATAAACCAGGGTGCAAAATTCTCCTGGCAAAAAATAAGTATTTCAAGAAAAAGAACTTAATTTCAGCAACAATAATAACAATCTAACTAGTACCTTCAAGGGTATTTGGATTGATACTGGATATTGGATCTATAAAACAAAAATGTAAGCTCTTAAAACAGAGAATTCAGAAAAATAATACTGTGTTAAAAAATATTGACTAGATAGAGTGTAGGGTTAATAATACATAACTTGAGAGACTTCTCTAAAAATGTAGACAGAGCAATGTCATTGGTAGTATGTAATAGTCAACATGTAATTAATACTTGTAGAAAAAAGGAACCAAGAACACAGAGGATATTATCAAATAAATAATGTATGGATGGTCCACTGGATGCTGAAAGATATGAATTAGAAAAGACCAAACTTTGTGTCATAGTGAAATTCAATAATACCAATGGTAAAAAGAAAGCCTGAAACATTTTCAGAGACAAAAAAAAAGTAGGCATTATGCAAAAGCAATAATAATAAGATAAAGTCAGATGTGTCTAAGTATTAGAAGATAAGAGAATAAAGCCTTCAAATTTTAGAGGATCAATATGGTTAATAAATACTAATGAAATTCTCACCAAGTTGAATCAATCATTGGAGCAGAATAAAAACTTTTCTCTACATGCTATGCCTTCTTAACTTTCTTCATGACACCCCTTTTAAAAGTACTTGACAACATATTTTGTTAAATGAGATAGTGAGCTAGAAAGAGGAATAAATAAATGGTATGTAAAAACATTTGGTGTAATCAAGAAAGCACTGAAGACCCAGATTTAACAGTGCTACAGTCAAGAGAGAAGTCAGTCTAATCAAAATTGAGTAACAGAGGCTACAGGAAGGTGTTACTGAGACAAAATGTGTCTATGATAATGACATGTAACATAATGACAATTTCAAATTTATGTCTCTGCAAATAAGTTAAGAATAAGGAAAAATTGCAAGTGAATGCAAAGGAAAATAAAATACATGAGGGAATTGAGAACAAGTTATACTTGTTTATGACATTTTTTTAAATTACTGAATTTAGCTAAATTTTAATTTTAACTTTTAAATTTTGAAATAATTTTAGACTCACAGGAAGTTATAAAGATAGCATAGAATGACCCCAGGCACCTTTCATCTTGTTTTTCCCAATGTTTACATCTTATCTATCTATAGTACAATATCAAAAGTTTATTCTAGCTCATTTGCTTCCCATAAAATTAATAATTTGCCTTTTGATTACATATCTTTAATCCAATTCATGTTTAGCTAACACTTCAAATAGTACTTTTATCTAAGTGATTTTTATATACCTACATACGGGGATCTGAATTTATCTATTCACACACTGTAGTATTTCTAGAAACTTGGAGTTAGTCAATAAAGCCATTCGTAAAAATACTTGAAATAGTTATTTTAAAGTTACTATATAGTAACCATTATAACTGAAATGCACATTATCTAATTACCATATAGAATAAGTTAATATTTTTCCTGAAAGAAGCATATTTAAATATGCTTTATATAGAAGCACTGTTTCTTGCAAAAATGTCCTTTATAGTGGTCTGAAAAATGCTGCAAACAGATGTATACCACACAAGGGAAGAAAGATTACTTTAATGAAATTGAGTTATTATTGAGGCGGGTTAAGAAAAAGACCTTGGATGAAATTTGACATCAACTTCCAAACCAAAAGGAAATCTTTCAAAGCAGAAGCCCAACTATCCAAACTAATATTTTCAGGAAAGTAGGAACTGTTTCAACTATCACTGTATACCTCATTACTGGAAAAAATATGACATTATTAATGTATCATCCCTAATATTAAAAATAGCTAATAGTAAAATACCAGAGCTTGTCTAATCCCAGAAAGATAAAATGAAGATGAATGAAAATCAGTTCACCGGGCCTGTCTCTAGGAGACAATGAATGACAGATAAGAGCTAAATGGTTTTTACAATGAACTAGAGGATGATAATCATAAGTGGGGTAGGAAAAGGAGTACTTTACAGAAAAGCAGAGGCACATGTTAAAGATAGGTAAAATTAAATCTGATAGGGAATGCTGTCACATGGCCATCTGTGAGGGAGTAACAGATCTCACTGAATGAAAGGTGTCTCAGGGGTGACTGAAGGTAATATTTGTATGCAGACAGCACCTATGTAGTTATAAGAAAAATATAATTTTTAAAAGCCTCTAATTAATGATCTTTTAATATGAATTAATAACCTCTCATTTAGGTTGATATCTTGATTTCTTAAAATAGTAATTTCTTTTTGTAAAGCAAAATAAACCAAAGCAGTACTATATAGCCTGAGAATCTAAAGGCCTGAACTTCAGACTGAACCTAACATTAATTTAACATTTATTTATTTATCTTATTTAATATTTAATCTCTGTGGACTTTAATTTTCTCATCTGTAAAATGATGAATGTCTGAAGACCCTTTGATCTAATAGTCCATACTGTAATATTCACTAATTAATGAATTACATATAATGTTCTCCATATATATGAAGAAAAATAGAAAAATTAATGACAAATTATAAAATTAGGAAACAAATTAGCTATGATTTACATTAACTGCATCTAGTGATTTTAGCCATGTTATGAAAATTATTCAAAGAAATTTCTTATTTCTATACCTATAATTGCAGAAAGCAAAATCAAAGCCAGGATGATGGATATATATTCTATTAATAGTGCTAGTCTCTGAGGTCACTGGGAAACAACTGTGCCTCAGGAGGATGAATATCCATGGTTCCAACGATGGATGACTAGTAGATACCTAGTAGATAGTCACAGCAAAGTAATATTTAAGTGGGAAAGTAGAACAGATGTGTGGAGCTCAAATAGCTATATGATTAGTATCTGGATTCACACTGAATGGTGTTGAAATATTCATCAGTGCAAAGACAGAAGCATGTTTGAAGACCCATCCACCAAAGGACCCAGATAATATGGTAAAGTCAGCACCAGTTAATTCAGTTGTAAGTTATCTTGAAATCAAAGAGAGAAATATTAGGCCCAGAAATAAGTCATAATGTTAAAAGTTCAATTGCATGAGGCTTGTAGTGAGACTGCACACAGAATCAACAATACGTTTCACTGAACCTCAAAGTCCTCTATATATCTGACCTGGAGCCAACATTTGTCCAAGAGAATAATGTCTAGTTGCAACTCTTGATACTGAGGTGTGAATTCTTGCCATGGTTAAAGCAAATAGAGTAAGGGAATTCAGGAGAGCACAAATCTTTGGGTTCAAATTTAGTTTGTGTTATGGGGACAAAATTTATGTTAAGAGAATTGTACTTCATTGAACCTACAAAATAAATTGAACCAAGGTGAAATTTATATCACATCATATTATACTACATTAGTATACCTCTACACACTGATACAGATCATTAAATGTTTTTCTATGTAAGACATAACTTGGGAGTTATGATGGTATAGTAGAGTGTCTCATGTTTACAGAATATTGAAGAATTAGTGAATGATATGTGCTATGGTCCAACCATGATTCCTAGAATCATTCTGTATCACATGATATGAAAATGGCTGAAGAACTGGTCTTTTGACAAACTGCTGGACACACAAAAAGAAACAACTTTTACAGTGAGAATACAATGAAGAGGTTAAAAAATTAATTCACAGTAGCAAAATCTTTTATCCTTTTTAAGGGATAAAGCTTAGCAATTATAACAAAAGTTAATGAAGATTTCACTATGACAGATGTTACTACTGGGTAGACATTTCCTATCATTTTGTATTTTGAATATTTCTTTGGATTAATTGTCTATATAAATGAAAATAATATTTTAGAGATTTGATTACTTTAAAACTCACAATTGCCATATTCTTGATAAGATTCCCTTCCATAACAGAAGCAATATTTCAATATTAGAAATAGATTTAACTAAATTCATTTAAAATAATCCCTAGGGATTATTTCTGCTTCTAGGAAGATGGAGTAGATATACTTTTTCCTATTCCTTTCATCACGTAGAAATAAAAACTCTAGACATTGTAACTGAAACAACCATAAAACTTTGAAAGGAGGAGAGAAGAAGGTGCACTGGCTTCTGACCTCAGGTTACAAGGAATGGCAGTGGAACAAGTTGAGTTACCTGTGTTACCTCTGTGCCTCATCTATTACAGAATTGGAGCTGAAGAAACTGGCAATGGGGAAACATCAACAAGCATTAAAGAAAAAACAAGCCCCAAGATAAGTCTACTTTTCTAGCCAAAGAACCAGGAAAAGGGCAGGAAATTTTTCCAGATAGAAAATTTTAGACAATAACCACTCTCTGATCCAGCCAAATACCACAGAAAATATTAGACCCATTGCCATCCATACTAGCAAAGAGCAAGTAGGGACCCTAGACTTCCTTACCAAGTTGTAACAAGATCTTCCACCTCACAGGCAAGGTGGTGTCAGAGAATGCTGAATAGGAAACCAGGAGTATCATCCTTGCTGGGTGGTAATGAACCATCCTTCTGTGGGGAAAGTGGAAATTATATAGGGAGTTGGAGTCCCCACTAGCAGTAACAAGGAGCCCCCATCTTAGATCTCACCAAAGGATACATAGGGAACCTGGAATTCTAGTAGCACTTGACAGTAAAAGATGACCTCTTCTTCCTCTGCCTGACCAGTGTAAAAGGAAGCCACAAGGCTTAAATAAGATTTAGTGTCTTATAAGATAACACCTAAAACATCCAGGTTTTGGTAGAAAATCATTCATCGTAATAGAACCAGGGAGAGCTCAAACAAAATAAAGAAAAAAAAAACTATTAAAAGATGGCAATATGGAGATCATAGAATTAATTAGACAAAAAATTTTAAAGTGGCCATTTTAAAATTGCCTCAGTGGGCAATTGCAAATATGCTTGAAACAAATGAGAAATAGTCTCAGCAAAGAAATAGAAGATATAAAGAGCCTAATGGATATTTTAGAACTGAAATATATAATTACCAAATCAAAACCTCAGTGGATAGGCTCAATAGCAGAATGGAGAAAACAGAAAAGAATCAGCAAACCAGAGATTGAGAAGTACAAATTACCCATTCTGAACAGCAGACAGGAAATTGACTTTAAAAAGAAAATGAACATCCATGTCACTGGAATCCCTTAAGGAAAGGAGAAAGATGGTGGGGTTGTGCTTGAAGAAAAGATGAATGGAAACTTCCCAAATCTGGTGAAAGATACAATACTACAAATTCAAAAAACTGAGTAAAACCTTCAAGGAACTCTGAAGATATCCACACCAAGACATTAGACTCAAACCTCTAAAACTTAAAGAAAAACAAAAAATCTTGAAAACAGGGAGAGAGAAACAATACAGAACAACAGGAGAGAACATTTTTGCATGACCATGAATTTCTATTCAGAAGGCATCAGGGCCAAAAGGAAGCAGTACAGCAGCAGTTTCAAATGCTGAAAGGAAAAAAACTCAACATGGAATCCTATATCCTCAAAAAATACCTTCAGGAAGCACAGGAAATCAAACGTTCTTAATTGAAAACAGTGAATTTGTCACCAGCAGATCTACCCTAAAAGAGTGCCTAAAAATATCTCTCTAAAGACAAAGGAAATAATAAAAGAAGGAACATTGAAACATCAGGAGGAAGAAAGAACAGGGCAAGCAAAAGCATGAGAATACTTTCTGCCTCCTTTTGTATTTTCTAACACATACCATGTTCATGGATTGGAAGACTTAATATTATTAAGATGCCAATTCTGCCCCAGTTGATGCTTAGAGTCAACATGATCCCAAGCAAAATTTGGTTTGTTATTTAATTTTTTAAGAAATTGATAAACGATTCTAAAATTTATATGAAAAAAAATTAGAGCTGTAATAGCCAGAACAATTTTGAAAATAACAGAATTGGAATATTTGTACTAACTCTAGTTGTAATAGAAGAGCGAGTAGTTAAGACAGTTTTGCATTGTGAAAATACATACATTCTCTTTATCAGTTTTCTTTTACCATTCATGATTTTATGTCCTTTTTAAGAAAATATTTGCTCTTTGAAAGAAATTCCTAAGAAATGAAAACATATATATTAGGAGAAAATACTTTAAAAGTCCTTATATGATAAATAATTGTTACACCTCAAACAACTCAATAAAAATAGAAAGACTCAATTTTTTTTTAAAAAAGCAAAATATTTATAGATATTCCCCTAAAGAAGAGACATGGATGGCAAATAACCACATGAAAAAAATGCTTGACATCATTAGTCATTAAAGAAATTCAAATCTAAGCCACAAGGAGCTAGCATTAAATAGCAATTAGAATGACCTAGAGAAATAAAGAACAATATCAACTGTTGGTGAAGATGCTAAGCAGCTGGACCTCTCATATAAGAATGGTGGGAATGCAAACTGGTACAACCACTTAGGAGAATCATTTCTTATAGAGTTAACATACAATTAACATACTACCCAGCAGTCCCACTCCTAGATAAATGAAGGCATATATCCACATAAAAAAGTTTTATGTAATTGTTTATAGCAAATTTATTCAAAATTACCAACAACTGTAAACAACTTAAATGTTCATCAGCTGGTTAATGCATGAACAGTGGTATATCCACACAATGGAATACTACTCAACCGTAAAAGGAATGGGCTACTGACACATGAAACAACATGGGTGAATCACCAAAGCAAAGTAAAAAATTCCAGACTCAAAAGACTGTGTACTATATAATATTTCAGTTATATGACATTCTGAGAAAGGTAAAATTGCAACAACAGAAAAGAGATCAACAATTGCCAGTGGTCAGAAGTAAGGATATTTGACTAAAAGAAATATAGAGCAATGTTTTGGAATGATAGAAATATTCTATATCTGATTGCCTTAGTGGTTATGCAACTGTATGTGACATATATATAAAACTGTATAACTAGATTTGTATATATATATATATATATATATATATATATATATATATATACACTATATGTGTTATATACATGTATTTATATATAAATAAAACTGTAACTCTCTATATAACTATATATATGTACACAATATATGCATATATACACTGTATACAGTGTATATATATTGTAAGCAAGTATATACATAAAATATATAAAATTTAACTATATTATGTACATACACATTATATATAATTGTGAATGGCTTCACTTTTTTCTCAAATGCTCCTTTATCCTATACACATTCACATTTCTTTTCTGGTTGGTTGTGCATCAAAGACTAATTTGACCCATTTTAATTCATGACTCTGAAACATCATTAAAATTATTAATATTAACTGCCAACTTTTATTCTGGAATTAATTTTGCATCAACTGTTTAAGTTCTACCATTTTTTATTTTAAAAAGATTTAAAGAGATTTCATGTTCAAATTATCACATAACTTAAATAAAACAGGTATGTTTATATATGTACCTTATAAAATATTTTATGACACACCTAAGTCCATAGATCACATATTAAGTTTTTGAATTAAGCAAGGATTTGTAAGAAAATGGTCATCCTTGCACATTATCAAATATAGTTACCTTGTACCTATTGATAAATCATGAAAAAACGGGCTGATGATCTTAATTCAAAGCTTGCTGTTTTGCTGTTTGCAAGTTATGGTAGCTTCTGTATTTAAATGAAATAATCAGTTCTTTCCTCAGTTTGTAATATGATTTAATATAAAAGTTCTTGAGGGGGGGATATGGGGAAGGCAGTATAACACAGAGAAGACAAGTAGTGATTCTGTAGCATCTTACTATGTTGATGGACAGTGACTGTAATGGGGTATGTGGTGGGGACTTGATAATAGGGGGAGTCTAGTAACCATAATATTGCTCATGTAATTGTACATTAATAATAGCAAAAAAAAACTTCTTGGGATTTATTATAAATTGAAGGAAAATTTCCAACAATTCATATCCATTATCTGTTTTCATACAGATAAAAATGCTGTCTTTTCTTTTTCTATTAAAATGCCTAATACAGAGTTTACTAAGTACCAGTGATTGATAGAGATCCTAATGCTATGAACTCTTTTATGTTTAATTGATAAATATATTTTTCTCTTAATTCTCTTGCTATATAGGAATAGTAATTAAAGGGATATCCCAATACTCTGATAACTTTAACTTGTAAACAATCATCTTTCAACATCAAGTTGATTTGATGATTTCTGTGAAGATAAGCGTAGAATGCTATATATTCTTCTGTCCTTCCTCTAATGAAAGGCCCTTCCTCTAAATAATTAATCAGTGGTAGAATCCACCTATTTCCATTTTTTCCACTTACTTAACCACAACTATTTCCAAAGTAAATTACTACTGTTGAATTGGCAGGTATGATCAGCTTTCTATTATTTTTTTTTTACAAAGTCTTTAGATCATCTTTTCACTTTAGAGTTCTTTTTTCTGGGAATACTTTTCACATTTAATGAATAATAGAACAGGTCATGTTTCCAACTAATTAGATAATAATTACATTAATTTGAATAAATGAGCAAGAATATAGCACTCTCAGTTAAAATGCAGTTCTCTTATCTAACCCATCTCTGTACTCAGCAAAGAGGCAATATTTGCATTTGAACTTTCTGGATAAAGGATTGCTACATAATTATATTCTAATATATTCTGATTAATTTGGAGAAGCTTCAATACTGAAACTCAAGTAGAAGATTTGAAAGTTCTCAGAGGTGTGGAATTTCGTTTTGACCCTAGTTCTATCTGTGATTGCAGATAACTCTATTCACATCACATAATGAGACTGAATATTTTTCAAACCTAAAATATTAATACTTATTCCAATAATTCAAGTAATAAATTCTTCCTTTTTGTCAACTAAGCCATTAAATTCTTATGAAGTAAGTAACTTACACAGATCACCTTTGAAAGATATAGATATATAACTTAAAGAGGCTTTAGTCCACCTTGTAGATACATTCATAGATATAACATTCATGGATAGAGTGGTAACTATTAGACATAATCCCAATAAACTATTACTGACATACAACTGGATATGAAACATGAGTTAGGTGCATAATACTAAGGCCAAAACCCTCTTAAACAAATTGTAGCATGCTAGTACTATGCAGGATAATTGAGAAAGTTCAGTCCAATCTATATTAGCTTAAGCCCCCAAGCTAACTGTACAGCTGCCCAGATCACTCATTAAAAAGACTGTTAGCCAACTGGACTAATTGGTTTGACTGTGTTTTCCTTTCTTTGCTTGGGTACATATAAAGGCTTGATTTCTTCTCACAACTGGTCCCTTTCATTGTGTTTCCCAGTCTAACACTTATTACCATCTTATTCAGTGTAAATCAAGAGAATTGTATATATATAACCCTCAAAATCTTCCTCTAAGCCAGAATTTATTAACCCTTTAAAATATTCTTAAAATATACACACTAAAATTTGACAATCACTTCTATCTTCAGCATAATGTTTTGCTTTACTTTACTGATGGCTGCTGTTCAAATTACCAGCTGGCCTATCAAAACGAAATAAGAATAAACCTGACAGAAAGGAGTAATGTATCATTTTGATTTACAAACTGCTCCTAAAAAAAGGAATGAAACCAGTGAATAGATGAACTAGTAATCAAAGTTGTGACACTGACATATTTGGAATCTGGCAACCCCAAATTTTTTTCAAACAGTGTATTTGTTGTGATTTATAGAAGAAATACTGCTTTGAACAATGGATTCAACTTATGGAACACATTCCAGCAACCTGTATTATGGTAGGTTACATAACGGATTCTGGAAACACTTGGGCTGGTTTATAAAAGGCATATCCCAAACATAAAGAGCTCATACAATGCAACACCAAAACAACAAATAATCTGATTTTAAAAATGGGCAGAGAAACTGAATAGACATTATTCCAAATAAGATATACAGATGGTCTCCACATCACTTGTCATCGGGGAAATGAAATCAAAACCGCAATGAGGCATCACCTCACACCAGTCAGAATAACTAATATCAAAAAGACTAGAAATAACAAGTATTTGCAAGGATGTGGAAAAAAGGACCCCCTGCATACACTGTTGATGGAGATGTAAAAACTGGTGCAGCTACTACAGAAAATAGTATGAAGGCTCCTTAAAAAATAAAAAATTAGAAATACCATACAGCCCAGGAATTCCACTTCTGGGCATTTATCAAAAGAAGACAAAAACACTAATTCAAAAAAATATATGCACCCCTATGTTTATTGCAGTAATATTGTACAATAGCCAAGATATGGAAGCAACCTAAGTGTTCATCAATAGATGAATGGATAAAGATGTAGTGTATATATTACAATGAAATATTACTCAGTCATAAAAAACAATGAAATCTTGCCATTCATGACAACATAGATGGACCTAGAGGGCATTATGCTAAGTGAAATAAGTCAGAGAAAGACAAATATCCTATAATGTCGCTTATATGTGGACTCTAACAAACAAACAGACACAGACTCATAATTACAGAGAACAAATTGGTGGTTGCCATAAGGGAGGGGACTGGGGATGGGTAAAATAGGTGAAGGGAATAAAGAGGGACAAACTTCCAATTTTAAAATTAAAAAGTCACATGGATGAAAATTACAGCATGGTGATATAGTCAATAACACTGTAAAAATTTGTATGATGACAAATGTTAACTACACTTTCATGGTGGACATTTCATAATTGTCAAAACACTATGTTGTATACCTGAAACTAATATGGTATTGTATGTAAACTATACTTCAGTAAAACTTCTAAAAAATGGAGAGCTATAAATAGCTACTAAAGGAAAATGGAATATGCTGATGACTAAGGCCTCTATCTTGCCTTTTAGAACCCCTGTTAACAAGTGAATATTATACTAGATGGACAAGCTATGTTACCCGTCAATTCTTATCTCTCTGTGAATTGAATTATCACTCTCCTGTCTCAGGATTAACAATATAGTGGCTCTTAAGAATTTGTTCCAATGATCCCTCCTTGGATATTGAGCTACACTCCTGTTTCTAATGGTTCCTTATCCCAGTCATACAAAATACTGCATTATAGGTTCATCAGAGAGCTGCTTTTGCCACCTGATTAGCTTTATCATTGTGTACAATGAATGAAATGGTGAGGAGGAAAACATGTTAGTTTTGGGCAGTGCTTTATACCTTTATGATATTAGTGCAATAGAAAATGAAACTTGCAGATCTGGGGCATATCTTCACAATGAAATTTATAAATGGAAGCACATACACGAGAAGGCCCCATGAATATTGCAACACAAATTTGCCATAGTGTGTTAAAGGTTACCCTTTAATTCCAGCCCTGACATACTAGAAAACAAACAATACATCATTTTATAGTGATAGATTTTAAAACCTCATTATTTTCTGGAGATTATACTTTGTTAGCTATTCTGGATATTAATATTGACAGCATAATCCTTGACCTCATGGTAGCTATAATCAGCTTGATAAGGTTAAACAGGATAATTCAAAAACTAAGAAAGTGATTTTTACTTGTAAGTTAGATGATACAGTGTATTCTTTCTCCAGTGGTTTTGTAGGAGAATGTAATCACTGATTGTAAGTGCAGTAAGTAAAGCCTTAATGGATGATACCAGATCTGAGATGGGCTTAAAGAGGTGTTGTTACCAGGCAGAGCCTAACTTTGTGTTATGAACAATGGTATGGATAAAAAGTTAAGTTGCACATAAATGGTGAAATAAGTACCCATGATCCAGTTCTGGGCACGTTTGCCTTGGGTCTATCCTTACCTATATTTGGCTCTGCTGTGGGGGGCAATGAAAATGATGGGCTCTATATACACTGGTTCCCATTCAAGTCAGGCCAGTAGGAGGCACTGAAGGAAAGAAGGAGGACCCCGGGAAGAGAGAAACCAGGGAAATTTTTTCTGTCTCTTCTTATGGTAGCTTCTCAGGTGAAGACTGTTGGTCCCCAGGGCTTCTGATCCCACTAAACCACATCTTCCGTCTGTCCCATTAGAGGAAAATTAATGCTGGCTCTCTGCTAATCTCCAGGTTGCCTTATTCTCCCTCTGACTTATCAACTTTTCTTTCATCTTTATGAAAAGTCCTTGAGTTATATTCTATCTGATTTTAGTACACCGAATGGTTTCTAAGATGATTATTTAACCAATCCTGGCAGACCCCAATGAAGCCAACTAAACTAGGGAGCTGGGATTTCCTTTTCAAATTCCCTTTATGGTTGTAGAATGAAGATTGTTATAACTCCTCAATTAGAAGAATTTTCTGAAATTGCTTTGTGGGATGGATTTTTAAAAAACAGATTAGTTGAGGTATAATTTACATACTATAAAATTCACTCATTTTGGGCATACAATTCAATCATTTTTAGCTAATGTTCAGAGTATGTAACCACAAATTTTTAGACAATTTTTTTTATCACCCCATTAAGAAACCTCATGACTATTTCTGCCACTCCCTCACTGTTTCTATCCCCCAGGCAACCACTAATCTTTCTGTCTCTATGGTTGTGACTTTTTTTGATCATGTCATATAATCATACAATAGGTCTTTTTTGTCTGGTCTCTTTCATTTACCACAATATATTCATGTTTAAACCATGCTGTGGCATGTATCTATAATTCATTCCTTTTTACTGCTAAATAATATTCTCTTGTTTTGATATACCATTTTTTTATTCCATTCACACTTCTGGACATTTGAGTCATTCTCATATTTGGCTATTATGAGTACTCCTACCATGAATTGGCCACAAATCTTTGTGCAGACCCGCACTTTTACTTCTCTTGGGTATATATCTAGGAGTCGAATCGTAGGGTCCTGTGGTACATCTAATTTAAAATTTTAAGAATGAAAACTACCCTAGATACTTTGGCAAATAGCACATATACTGACATGGGTAATGTCCATGAACATCTAGAATCTTGTGAGTTTAACAAGTTATGTGGTATACTGGGTTATACCTTCCGCAGTAAAGGTCTTGTTTCACAATGTTTTAACATTAAGACAGAAGCAAAATGCTTGCTGGACCTCTTTGTACTGCATTGGGAATAGAGTCCCCATTTCAGACGTATGTCCCTGATTCATTTTCCAAATGATCCAAAAGGCTCCCAGCTCCATGTGGGCATCAGAGCAAGAGGAGGATTTCTACAAGGCCCAGACTCACTGGTAAGGTGGTCCTACCAACTGGTCCTCTATGGCCTAGTGGACTCAATGAGGCTTATATATTCTGCAGCAGATAAAGAAGCTTCAGACACTACCTGACCTGTTAATCACAGGACAAGTTCTGAGAATTCTGTAGCAAATTGAGAATTTCTTTGGCAAGTTAACTACTTACTGTGTTATTAAAAACTGGTCCTTGTCACTGAAATCAAATCACATAATGACAAGGTTTTAAGGAAAGGAAAGGAATAGTTTATGAATTTGCCAGCAGATGAGGAAGTGGTAGGTTTGTGCCTTAAAGAGTCACTGTCCTCTTGAAGCACAAGCAGTTAGGGCTTTTAAAGGGGAAATCAGGAGAAAGAGTATGGTGTTCATGACCACAGACACATAAAGTGGCCACTTACAAGGATCTGAAAAGACATTTTTATGCCCATTTAAATGCTTTTTGTTATTCTTATGAGTTCCTCCTCAGTACTTTGGGAGAGGATGCCTTGGGTTCTGCAAAATCAGCTTTTTGTGTTATCTCTAACCCTGAGACTCAGAAAATAGGGAGAATAAGAATGAACTGCCACCTGTTAATGGTTACAAGGTTTGAGGAGCTACCTGAGTTCATTTTCAAACTAATGTTAGTGCTAAATTTTAAACCCAGGGGTTTAATTCAGTTTTCCTCTGTTACAAATGCGATTATTTCTCTTTGCTTGCCAGTGAGTTTTGATAGATTCTATGACAAGTCCTAATAATAGACAAATCAAGAGGAGACTCCCAGGATTCACCTTGGTAAACAGCTATTGTCACTTTTAGACACTGCTCCTGGCTTTCTAAAGAGCTGTGATGGAATCTGCATTCCTGACAATGGATGGTAGGAAAGCTGACTGAAGCAGCATATCATGATTTAGGGTCATAGAGTCAGTCATGCCCTGAGATACTTCATCAATGAACCAAATTGACATTATGATAAAGTGGCTGGCATTCAAAATGAACAATTTTACTCTGTATTTCCATTCTTTGAAATGAGATTTCTAAGGACTAAATACATAGAGAAGAAAACAAAAGCCAGCTAATTTTCTATGAAACTTGGAAAAAACACTGACTTTGAAAATGCATAATCACACTCAGTTTGTTTGAACATTAATAGGATTTGAGTGAATTTCTAGATGGTTATGTGCATTTTTGGTCCCTGCTTCAGTTTTCACTAAGTATTTAAAAATTAAAAATAAAATAATTTTTTAAAACTGTGTCATTCACATCCATTAAGGTCTGCAAGGCATGAGTTTTTATTTGAATGATGCTTCATCATCTTCACATGCCAGATGTACTGCTGCTTTAAAGTGTTTCAAGAGAAATAAGTCATGAGTTTATAAGTTATTTTATACAGATGAAAACAGCTTATGTTTACAATAATCTCCCCTCCTAGCATTAAGTGAAAAGAAATAACATTCTTTAAAACAGCAGGGTTTAGCCCGTTGATAAAAAAGGGTATTTTCTTCCAAAGAATCTACCTCAATAATTGCCAGAAGAGTCATTTTAACATTTTAGAAGTAGAGAGGTTACTTCCTGAATGGTTTGACTTGAAAACAACTCCTACTAGAGAGTTCACAGCTGGAGCAATTCCAACAGTGAATGATAAACTTGCTTGATATAACACAGCAAGCAGCTGATAGAAAAAGGGGTATTGATTTTAAATACCATGGTAGCTTCTTATTTAACTATTTTAATAATAATAATGCTTTGGATGTAGCTCTTCCTGGCTTCCCAAGATATCCAAATCAATTTTTAGAGTCTAATCTTATGAATTCTGGAATAAAATCATATGTAGTAAGTAGAAAGCATATAATAGGTTTTTCATTCCTAAATAAAGGCAAGGTGAGTTCACATTCTTCTTCAAGGCACCAAGACAACCAAATCTAATACAGAGACTGGTTTCAGGCTGTGGGTAAAATTGTAATATTTCCAGAATATCTCACCTGGCTTTAGTATATTTGCATATCAATAGGCATTCAAAGGTGGAGGGAAGTATGGCTTTAGGGCATTTGTATCATTCCTCAGGGGTGGAGAGAAGTTCATCTCCATATCAATGGGTAATTACCTGGGCAACTGAGGGCATGTCTGAACCTGAGAGGTTAAAAGGAGGGGGTCTGGCTTTCTTGCCAGTTTTGCTGCTACTGGAGCAGAAGAGATGCATGGCCCGGACTGCAGTCTGTAAGCATTAAATGGGTTTTAAACTTTATTTCTCCCTTTGACTGATTTCGGTTTTCAGAGGTGTTTTGCCCCAGGATTTCCTCTCCCCGGACTTACATCTGAAGTAGTCGGCAGGATTCCTCTGAACCCGAAATCTGTTATAATGGATGCGACCTTTGGGAGGGCCACCCCTAGAAATGATGGGAAAGTGTGGCACTCACACTGAGGGACATGTGTTTACACTTGTGTGGTCATGGAGGCACCACCACCGCTGCTGGCCACACCAACCCCAGCCTGTGGCCCCAGCCTAAGGCTACTGCTTCTGTCACTGCTGCTGTTCCTGCTGCTGGCCAGAGCCTGGTCACAACTATGGAAAGGAGCAGAGGTCTGGGTCACCTTGATAGAGAAGCAACTGGCTGCTGTGTACCATGCCTTGCTGGCTACAGAGCCCATCACCGGAACAGCTCCGACCAAGGTAATAACCACCTATCCCATCACGGGGTGGGTGAGAGACTGGACCCAAAGGCCACAGAGTGATGTGGCACAGACACCTACTGTATATCATGTGACTGGCCATTTGCCTTTGGCATCCCCAGGAAATGATGAAGCAGACGCATTGGCCCAGGTGTGCTGGCTAGAAGAAAAGCCTGCCTCTGATGTGGCCCAATGGTTACAGCAGCATTTTTTGCACATGGGGCAAAACACAATGTGGTCTGTAGCCCATCGGTGGGGCTTGCCATTGACCTTTGAAGAAATCAGCCAAGCCCAGAAGGAGTGCCATGCACATTGTGCAGATCAACAAACCACCAAAAGGGGCCTAGAACGTCTCTTTGCAGCCTATGGCTGGTTGCCAGTGATTGAGAGCGATCAAGGTACCCACTTTATTGGACATGCGTTGCAAGGATGGGTGCAGCAATTAGGAATAAAATGGACATGGCCCTGGACATTTCAACACACGAATTGGCGATGGCTGGCTCTTCTGGCACCTTGGGGAAAAGGCCTGGAAGTTGGCCTCCTGTGTATGCCCAGAATTACAGCAAAGTGGCTCCCCACAGTCACGGTTATTTGCTTCTACAGTCCTTGTGTCCTGGATGCGCCCCCTGGCTGCAGCTGCCGCCTGATGGCTGGAATGGATGAGCTTTGGACTTAATCTGCATGGGACTTTGAACCTAGCGGAATCCTCTGGCTTGAGAATTATCATGATTATGTAGCTGTTGTTAAGAAACAAAGGCTTAAAGAGAGGCTTGACTTTGTCTAGTATTTGGTAAAAGGTTTGTGAGCAATCTGCATGGTTGTTAGGAATGAGTAAACAAGTTTAGAAACATATTTTGTGCTTAGTGAGAGATTGTGCTGTAACTACATTTACTTAATCTGCATAGGCTGAATCCTCTGGCTTGAGAATTATCAAGATTTTATTGCTGTTGCTATTGTATGTTATTAGATTGGTTGGAAGAGGGGGAATGAGTAAATTGTAAGGTGAGATTTCTGGAGGGGTGGCCTGTGTGTAAAACTGTAATATTTCCAGAATATCTCGCCTGGCTTTAGTACATCTGCATATCAATAGGCGTTCAAAGGTGGAGAGAAGTATGGCTTTAGGACATTTGCATAATTCCTCAGGGGTGGAGAGAAGTTCATCTCCATATCAATAGGTAATTACCTGGGCAACTGAGGGCATGTCTGAACCTGAGAGGTTAAGGGGAGGGGGCTGGCTTGCTTGCCAGTTTTGCTGTTGCTGGAGCAGGAGAGAGACATGGGCTGGACTGCAGTTTGTAAGCAATAAACGGATTTAAACTTTATTTCTCCCTTTGACTGATTTCAGTTTTTAGAGGTATTTTGCCTTGGGATTTCCTCTCCCTGGACTTACACAGGCATATATATTTAATTAAGTCAGACTCTTTAGGACACTATAAATACCACTTGGATAATCTTACTATATCTTTTCTAAATTCCTTAATTCCTGATATTGCATCCAGAATTATGTTCAAGATTTAGATAAACATTCACATTTTAAAAGATAATTGATACAATAACATTATAAGAATGCCTTAGGCATTTATTTTGGGGATTATCTTATATTCATATGCAAAATGGGCTGTTGCCTGAAATCTTTTAAACAAAAGCAAATTAATAAGCTGAATATATACTTTATAACACAAAACTGCACCCATCTATTTTTTTAAAAAATGGGGTCCAGAGGGAATGGTGGCCTTTTCATAGTGATAGGAATAGCAATGATCAGGAATGGTTTTGAATGGTACCTGAGTCCCTAGAATACTGATGGCACAAAGATACAACTTTCAAACTTTCTCCCTGGTTTTCCTAAAAGTGAGCACACTTAATAAAGGCAGTTACAGAAACAAATAGATCTAAATTTTGGGTGTGGCATCTGTGTAAGAAAAGGAAGGGAGGGATTCTTATCTCCCATCTAATTTCCCAAGACAATATACACTTAAACCCAAGTACTAGACCTTCAAAGGGACATGGTTGGTGATAACTTGTGAAGGATGTGATCTCTTAGAACCATAACAAGATTCCTTGCTGTAGGTGTCCTTTTTACAATTGTTCTTTTTTTCCCCCCTGCTGGGGAAGTCATGAGGGTCTATACTGGATTCCAAAGTAGCACTTAATCAACAAACCACGTATCTCAACTCCCTATTTCCTGATGTAACATCAGTATATTTAGGATACGCCCTGTACCACAGTTCCTCTCTATTGGGGCAGGATCTTGGCTTCATGGTTTTCTTTCCCTGCAGACCTTATGTAAGAGAGGAGCTTGTTTCTAATGGTCTTTCTATATGCTGTTATAATGGCATAAAACGAAGTGTAATGCTTTCCCAGAGGAATTAACGTTTAAACAAAAGGGTATTAGCAAGAAGCCTACATGTTAGAACATGTACCAGGGAGTCACTCTGACTGGGAGAGGGAGGGAGATTGAGAAAGAGCGAGCTATGTGTCACTTCAGAAAAATGCAAAGTTTTGAACCAGCCAATAAAATTAAGATAAATGTAAAGAAAGCCTAATATGGATAAAACTTATTTAGGTGACATATGGGAAAGAATGTGAGCCTTGAAGTATCAGCCAGTGAGGAACCAGGGAAGGTACTTGTGTGCTAAGGAATAAATTGCTTGTTGTAATCCCTTGAGTGTGTCTGCTCACCAGGCACCCAATCCTGCAAAACCATCATTAAAAACTCACTCTGCTGTTCTGTGTCTGCTTAAGTTTGGACCAGTAAGTGTGTTTCTCACATACACTATATAATACATACTAAGTATATAGTATACTCATTATAAATCGGTTCAAATAATTGGAAATGGAATTATTGACTCAATTGCCTTGCATTGCTTCTGAAGCAGGTTATAGTATCAACAAGAGATAGAAACAATTCCAGTTTACTTGACTGGTAAAAATTTGTCTCAGATTGTATTTACTATATTCTATTGCTAAAAAAAAACCTCATAATTGTTAAAGCTAAACATAGTCAATACGATTCATAATTTTTTCCCCAAAGAAAAATTATTAAAATATGTATTACAGAAAACATCTCATATACAAGCTTATACTCCCTCTCTGTCCCACACATCCAGAAACAGGACATTACAAACAAAATTTAAAGGCATCTATTCTGTACTGAATAAATTAATGGTGCTTTATATCTCTTCTGTGACTTGAGTGAGTGGCTAAAGATCAATGAACAATTTAGTTGCTTTGGCGGCATTTTGGAAGGCTTTAAGGTGTCCAGTTTTGAAAACCAGATTAAGGGAATGAAGAGGTTGCTTTCTCTGAGCTTGGTCACATAGCATATTTATTTTAATAAACAGGAATGCTCCAGGTATTGGGAATTGAACCTTAGTTCCTAAGTATGTATGCACTGTCAGAAGTGGTAAATCTGGGATCATTTCATAAGCACTGACAAAGTCCTCTCAGTTCCAAATAGCTCTGTCAAAATTCTGTCACGACACAAAAGCTGAGGTATATATTTAGGATTAATACATTATATCAGTTTAATTCCACCATGTGAATTAAATTCATAGATGTTGGAGGACAAACATGCATAAACAGCTGCCTTGAGGAAACAGAAGTTTTGATGGTATAGAGAAGGGAGGAGTCATTATTAGAACGTGCATCTCTCTTTAGGGACACATCAGCTCTAACTGGGATTCTCAGCATAAAAAAGCAATTATGTCTCAATCTCCTCTCACGCTAACAATTCATCAGAAGCCTATCTGGAGCCAAGAATCTCCTCTAAAATGAAGATCTCTTCCCAATTATTGATTGCCAACTACAAATAAATGGAAGTGCTATTTAAAATTTAAAGGAAAATGAAATGCTAAGAAAGCAATATAGATATGTATATTGTCATGTATATTGATGTATTATTTTTGTTTGAGGTGAGTCAGTGGACTCTAAGAAATTTTTTCTCTTGTTGAAGATGTTATCACAGTACACATGCTATGTGACACCCCAGAACTGTAGTACCATCACGGTAGGCTGACTGCGTGACTGGCGAGTCACTCCAGTCATCTCAGCTGAAACCATACCAGATTCGCTGAGAACAGAAAAATTTTTGATCTGTTGATCTCAGAGTAAAATGTTGACTGACACACAGGCTCTCAATTAATTAGCAGTCATCATTTTAAGCAACAAAATTTTGGCATGGTTTATTATGCAGCACTCTGGTGGCAATGGATAACTGATATAAGCATTAAGTACAAGAGAAGAGAAAGGACATAATTAATTAAACAAGATAAAAGCCCTTAAGGCATTGATGTTTCTTTTCAATTGATGTTACTATTTTCATGTACAGAATTCTGTTAGTCTATTCCTATCATTCAAAAGAATAATTAAAACACCTGTTATAATACAGCAGTTCTCAGTAGAACAAACAATAAACTAAATATTTTAAAAACAGAGAAGATTTTGGAGTAGCCCTATTCTTCCCTGACCCTTCCTCCTTCTACTAAAACATATGAGACAACACACAAAGATAAAAAGGTTCTGAAAGTTGCTATAGTTGGTTGAATAGTGTCCCTTCAAAAGATGCCTAAGTTCTAACCCCTAAAACATTTAAATATGGCTTTATTTGGAAAAAATAATCTTTGCAGATGTAAATAAATTAAGGGTATTCATATAAGAAGATAAGATCATCCTGGATTAGGGTAGGCCTTAAATCTAAGAACCAGCGTCCTCACAGGAGACACAGAGAGAAGAAAGCCATGTGAAGGTGTAGCAGAAGTTGCAATTACATTGTCACAGTCCAAGGAACGCCAGGACATGCTAGAAGCTGGAGGAAGCATGTAAGGATTCTCTCCCAGAACCTTGGTGGGAGCATGATTCTAGACATCTAAACCAACACCTTGATTTGGGACATCTAAACTACAGACCTATGAGAGAACAAATTTCTGTGGTTTTAAGCCACCAAGCTTATGGCAGTTTGTTGTGACAGTCCTAGGAAACTAACATAGGGGAAAGAAAAAGGATGACCACACAGAGACCTTGGGGCTTGAAGGAAAACATGGCAGTGAGTTCCCTGGGTTTCCTCTTGCCTCTCAGACAGGAGCTGCAGAAGAGCCTCCAGTCCATAACTGAAAACAGGTAGAGACAAAAAAAAAAAAACCAAACAAAAAACAAATTTCAAGGAAAGTCTGCTTCCCCAGGCAAAGGTCCTGTCAAGAGCAGCCTAATAGAACAGAAAAACTTTGTGAGGACACATGCCCTACTTCAGCCAAACGGCAATGCAAAAACTCCCTCACCTTAGGCAGTTTCAGTAGGACTAAATGAGGAGCTGTTACACCCTTTGCCTGGTAGAAGCAAGATACAGTGCTCAGACTTCCCTACCAGGATGGGGTGGAGGGCCAAGGAGGGAGCTGCATTTTAACTGTTGATAGAAGCAGACAGGAATGCTCCCACTCCTCTGACCCAATTTCTTTGCCCAGGAAGTGTTAGTAGGAATGAGCTTCTATCACCATCCAGCAGCATCAAGAGTGAAGGAGGTGGAAGAAAGTAGGGTTAGTTTGTACTCCACTACACCCAGACCTTCACCCTTGTCATCAGAGCTCAGCAGGGAGGCATCAATAAGGTGAAATGAAGTGATATGAGATGAGCACTCTCTTTCCATTCCTGCTGTTAGCAAGGACCAGAAGGAAGCTGAGCTTGTATCCCCACACATGGCACTGAAGTGGTGCTGACACTTTGCCTTTGCTGGGAAGGTGTTGTGGGACTGGGGGAAGAGCTGCAGTTCAACTAGTCATATTCAATGAGGCGGTGTGAATCACCACTCCCCAATTATCAAGGTAGTTTTAGTGGGGTCTTACAGAAGCTGAATGTCCACTTCCACCTGAACCTGCATTCAACACCTAAGCAGGGTGACTAATGTGCTAAAAATAAGATTAAATAGAAACCAACATCTCACCACATAATTCCCAAACTGCCTAGTGAACAATCAATAGTCACAATTCATCAGAAAAGACAGGAAAATCACAACTTGAATGAGAAAAAATAATCAACAGATGCCAACAATGGGATGACACAGACGTTGGAATTATCTGACAGGGATTTAAAGACAAACATCATAAAAATGCTTCAATATGCAATTATGACCATTCTTTAAAAATGGAAAAAATAGAAAATCTGAACAAAAAAGATGTGTTATAAAAAACTACCAAAATGAAATTAAAGAAATGCAAAATCGAAATAAAATAAGAATCAGTGCACAGGCTCAAAAATAGGTAACAGAGGAAAGAATCTGTGAATTCAGTGACATTATGTGGAAATAAGTATTAGAAACACAATACTATTTACAATCACTTTTTTTTAAAAGTAAAAGAAATACCTAGTTATTCATACCTAGTTATGAATCCAAATAAAACACATACAGGATCAGACACTGATGAAAAAAATCAAAAAAGATCAAAATAAATGTACACATACCATGTTCATGGATTTAAAGATTCAATATAGTAAAGATGTCACTTCCTCCTAAATTGATACGCACACTAACGCAGTTGCTAACAACATCCTACCAAGATGTTTCATAGTGAAAGACAAGTTTATACTTATATTTATATGGAGAAGTAAAGGAAGTAAACTACTAATGTAAGGGCTAAAAACAAAAACAAAGTGGGAAGAATCATTCAATCTGATGTTAAGACTTAGTATATGTGTACAGTAATCAAATCAGTATGGCTTTGGTGGAAGAACAGACATATAAATCAATGGAACACAATGGAGAACCCAAAAATATACTGACATAAATGTGCTTAACTGATGTTTGACAATTTTAAGTGCAAAAGCAATAAAAATGGAGGATAGGCAGTCTATTCAATAAATAGTAATGTAACAACTGGGCATAAATAGATACAAAAGGAAAAAAAAAACACCTAAATCTGAACTACAACATATACAAAATAAATTCACATTCAAACATGGATTTTTATGTAAAACATATAGTAATAAAACTTAGAGACGATAGCATAGAAACCTTTAGAATCTAGCTAAATGAATAGTTCTTAGATATGAGAACCAAAACATAATCCACGAATAACAAATTGGACTTCATCACAATTAAACACTTTTCTGCTGTGAAAGACCCAGTTAAGAGAAGGAAATGACAACTACAGACTGGTAGAAAATATTTGCCAACCACATATCTGACAGGGGCTAGTAGAATATAAATAACTCATAAAACTCAAGAGTAAAAGCATGAAATTCCATTATAAAATGGATACATACGTAAACATATATTTCAACAAAGAAGAAATAATTATGGCAAATACTTGCACATTAAAACATTTTCAGAAGCATTAGCCAATAGGGAAATGAAATCAAAACCATAATATCATTGCACCTACATCAGGACAGCTGAAATAAAAAATAGTGATAATACCAAATACTGGTGAGAATGCAGAGAAACTGGATCTCTCATACATTGTTGTTGACAGTGTAAGTTGTTAGAGCCATGTTAGAAAACAGTTTGGCATTTTCTTATAAAACTAAACATGCACTCACCATATAACCCAGCAATTGCTCTCTTGAACATTTGTCCCACAGAAATGTATTTATATTGCATAAATATCTCCACATGAATGTTGATAGCAATTTTATTTGTAATAGCAAAATACTGGATATTTCCCACAGGTTGTTCAACTGTTAAATGGTTGAAAAAAACTCTGCTATGTCCACATAGCTACTTAGCAATAAAGATGAGCTGTTTGATACATGCAACAGACTGGATGGACCTAAAGAGCATTATGCTTTTTAAAATTCAATTTCTAAAGTTTATACATTGTAGGATTACATTTGTACAGCATTTTCAAAATGATGAAACTACAGAGATGGGATGAGAATGTTGGGGGATATATGTAACTACAAAGAGGTAGCATGAGGGAGCTCTTTTGTGGTGATGGAACCCTACTGTATCTTGATTTTGGTAGTAGTAACACAAATCTCTATGTTGGATAAAACTTCACAGAACTGTAGACACACACACACACAAACACACAAATGCAGCTTATAAAAGTGATGAAAACCTAGTAAGATCTGTGGATGAGTTACAGTTATATACTAATGTCAATATCCTGGATTTGATATTGTACTAAAGCATTAAAATCTGTGACTATTAGTTTCAGTTGGATGAAATATGCATGAGACTGTGTACAATATTTGTGCATGATTTTTCAAAATAAAATGTTTTATAAAAGAACAGAACTTCTTTGAACTTTAGAGTATAACTTGGCTCTTAAATGTGGACAATATTAAATGAAACATAAAATTTTAGCAATATCCTAGCCATATTATTTTGATACTAATTCAAATTAAAGGAATTCTGAGTTTTATGCCCTTTATCAGTATTGTTAAATTGCCAGTGTAATGCTACAGTGTGGAAAGTTTAAGTTCACATCAAAGAATAAATAATTGTAATACTCTGCCTGGTAGAGGCAATTATACCACATTTTAACTAAACAAAAAAATATAAAAGAAGATTTAGTATCAAATGACCTTAATAAGTTATAAGAGTTTTATTTATAGGTTTTGTCATCCTCTCACAATCACAGTTAACAATCATACTGACATGACCTATTTTTTAGTCAGAATTACTCCAATATTAGGCACAGTCAACTTGATAGAAATGAACCTCTCCAAAAAGATTCTGAATGGGAAATTTAAATATTTAATGAAAAAAAGTAGTATGACCCTGGTTATAAGGAATGAGTACTAATTCATATCATACCCTAAGACCAAATAGAGATGGGGTATGTTTTAAGTTTTTGCAGGCCTACCTTTTCAAAGGACATTATTAAGATTAATCTCTTTTTCTCCCCTACCTCTTTTCCCCCTCTACAACCAGAGGGGCTGCAAATCCTGTTCCCTTTTCCCTCAAATTCATTTAGCTACATCCTAGTAGAAGATGCTATCAACTCTCCCCAGAATTATTGTCATGACCTTCTAACTGGTTTCCCTCCTTTGCCATTCCTCTGCTCAGAACCTTCCAATAATTTATTTTCTCACTTGAGTAAAAGCCAAGTTCTTACCATGACCTATAGTGTGTGACCTGGACATCTACAATTCTCTCTGGATCAAGAGTGCTCCCGATCTGGGACCTCTGCACTCTCTTTGTGTTCTTGGAACATATACTTCATACAAATAAATGCATGGTTCTCTCCTTCACCTCCTTCAGGTCGCTGCCCAACAGTCAGCTCATTATTGAAGCCTTCCCTGATCATCCTATTTAAAACAGCTCTCTCTTACACTGTCACTTTTTAATGATCCATAACATCTAACACAATCCAGTATACCTTACTTGGTGATTTGTTTACTGAATGTCTCTCATATTCTAGAATATTAGATTCATAGAGTTGTAATTTTCATCTGCTTTTATTTTTAGGGTCATCCTGAGTTTATAAAAGAGTCTCTGACACATTGTATGTCCCAATATTTTCCAAGAGTAAATGATCTACTGAGCTTTTACAGTGGCAATTTCTTACTTTAATACTAATACACTCTGAACCAATGCAATACCTTGGATACAGACTTCTAAAAGCATTTGCTCTTTGCCGAATGACCTATGGCATTTAACATACCTGTGAAACACCTGGAGATCCTCCTAAAACACAGGTTCAATTTAACAGATCTGGTGTGGAAATAATATTCTGCATTCACAAAAAGTTGCCGGTGAAAATATCATCATCCCCTAGACCACACTTTGAGTAACAAAAGCCCACAACAATGTATAGAACTGGTGCAACATGGCCAAGTGTCCTGATTAAAAGTGAGAGACTAAGGGCTTACATGAAAGGCTTTTTTTTAATTTCCTGACTAGATTCCATAGAATTCCCATTTTAGGTTTGGTTATCAAACTTTAAAAGAAAAATTAAAAGGTTAAATTGATTTGAATACAGTAAAATATAGAGTATGGAAAAGGTGCCTCTGAAGTTGCTTTCCTTTCTATATTCTCACTTGATTTTAAACAAACACAAATTAGTATCTTTCTAAATAGTCACATAACTTCCTGTAGGATTATGCTTCTTACATGGATCAAAATTAAGTAGGAAGTCATAAGTCTCATTAGATAAGTCCAGAAAGGGGGTAGTCACCATGAAACCACCTCTTCCAAAAAAAGACCTCACCAAGAACAACTTCCCTATAAACTTCTATGTCTTTTTCCTTCCCTCCACTCACCTTCATTACAGACGCCTGCAGACAAAAACTAAAACCGATTGTTTATTTATAAAGATCTTGAACACTGAGAAACCCTACATCTTACTTCAATCAGGATCCATTTGAAGAGATAGAGCCAATATAAAATTGTCAGAAAAATTGCTCAGTTTGACAAAATGTGTTTAATAAAAGAAATCTCTATATACTGGCATAAGAAAGAAATTCATGTTTGTTTAGAGCTTTATTATATATCTACTATGTACTACATTTTAGATACATAGAAATCACAAAGATTTGAAAATATTGCCCTTTTAAAGATGAAGCATATGACGCTGAGAAATGTTACAATCTGTAGTCATATAAGAATCAGGGCTGAAATTTGAACCCCAAGTCTTTCTGTATCCAAAGTGCTTGCATTTTGCATTATTCTATGCTGCCCCTTAATGATAATTTTTGGAAATTGGAGGTGGTGGTGAAAATTCTATAATGCATCATACTAAAAAAGGAAATAAGTAATTTTATTATTGCTCATAACTGAAAAATTAGAAAAAGCAAATAAACATAAAGCTGTTCAGTCTCAATAATCAAAATAATTCAAATTTAAGACATGATACATTTTTAATGATAATATTCTGTGTTGGCAAGAGTGCAGTAAAATATAGCCTCTTCTGCTGCCAGGAGGTATAAAAGAGCCTATCCCTTTAGAGAATATGTTGGCAATGTATATTAAGAGTATTTTAAATGTTAGTATTTTTCACTAAGTAAATCAACTGTTGGGAATTTATCTTAAGGATAAGCACAGAGTTCTACATAAAACATGTTCACTACTTTTAAAAAGTAAAAACAAATATATTAGTGATATCTTCAAAGCAAATGTATGAAAAATTACCATCACAGAAATTCCATACATACTGAATAAAGTGAATTCAGCCTTAAAGTCATGATTTCAAAGAATTTTAATGACATAATAAAAAGTTTTTGATATTAGGCAATAATAACAGGCTATGAAATTATACCATCTTTTTGTTGCTAAGCCTGTCCCTTGCTATGTGTGACTGGAAGTCAAAGAGTCATTTTTACAATCTCTTTGTGTTGATGGTGTTTATCTCTGTTGTACTTAAGCGGTGATGACTTCACCCAGTAATGGCGTAGTGGGGGGAGGGAGTGGAAATCGTTGATCCTCATCTCTGTCCCCACCACAAACCCCACAAGAAGGCTGAGAAGTAGTTATTGTTCCAGGATGATCAACTCTTCCAAAATAAATACCACGTGAACTATCCAAGTTCTTTGGATCTCTGGTTGATCTCAAAACAGCAGTAGAGTATGGAAGGAACAGAAGCTGTAACTTCACTAGAAAGCTTTAGGCTATTTTGTTTCATTCTTTCTTAATGTCCCCTGCCCCCTTCCATAGACCCCTGTCTCTGAGGTCTCTATATCAACAGCAATTCTCATAGCCTCTGTTTGAGATTAGACTGTGATGTAAGCTCACAATATATTTTTTTGCCAACACCATCGTTTTGTTATTCTTGGTGTTATTCTTTTGTTATTCTTGATCATGATTTTGTTATATCACAGTCTAGTTTTTATTGTATCAGTCTAGTCCCATTATTTTGTTATTCTTTTGTTACTTTTTGTTATCCTTGATCATTATTTTGTAATAGCACAGTCTATTTTTTTATATCAGAGTCCAGTCTCATTTTGTTACTTTTGTTATTCTTGATATTATTTTATCAGTCTAGTTTCAAATGAGAATATATATAAAATATTTATGTAACATATATACGATCTATATAATAAATATTTTACATATATGTCAGTATCTTTTAACCTTTTCCCATGAGAATTAAAACAATAACTCAAGCATCATTGTGCTAAAAGCATCTGACTCTTAACCATGCTTTTAACAAAAGGTACTTAATTAGTTACAAATGGCTATAATTTTGCCATCCAATAGAGACTGAGCCAGCCCTAGTTGGTTTCTCTTATACTCAAAATTTATTAACAGTGTAATTGTGGTGATGAAAAATTAATAACCTGCAGACATGTACTCAATAGCAATTCTGCTTGCCCCTCAACAGTAGGTTTATTTGTGAATAAAAAATTGCAATAATCTTTCATTATTTTCATCTTTTTTATTTTTTCTATGTAATATTTTAGTGAATGTGCACTTCAATTTCTTTTATAATCAGAAATACATTACTATTCACTGAAACCTTCATGAAATTTCAGCAGTAATGCTTGATACAATTACCTATAATTCATTTAAGGTTTACATAGAATGCCTTCCCAAATATCTATTGGCTTTACTGACAGAGTGATGTAATAGCAGTAATGTGAGTGATATGCATTATAATCTTAGTCCTACTCTTTAAAATCTGTGTGATCTTAGACTGACCACTTGACCTCAGAGCATCTCTATACCTTAAAAACCCACGTTAATATTATCTACCTTTTGGGATTTGGGTGAGGTTTAAAAAAATAAGGAAATATAGTGGATAATGTTTATACTAGATGGCTAGGAAGGAAAATTATAAACTTCAAAATCACTTTTTTGGGGGTTTTGAAAAGTAGATGTTTCATCAGAGTTCTTTTGTGTGTGTGTTTGACATAAAATACCAAATTCTTGCAGGCAGACTACTTGAATTTTAAAATCTCCTGCTCTGCCCCTGCCAACCTCCTATCACATACTTGCTTCCAAAAACTGATTTCATTGTGGCAGAGATGTAAATGAGCAGTTGTAAAGTATGTCTTAAATTCCTAGCAACCTGAAGGGCTCACGCTGTTTGAGTATTTTAAAGCCAATATTTTTTATCATAAATTCCTCAAAACATAATAAGACTGTGATTCCTGGTCTAACTGGTGAGCCAGGAAATTGAATTGCTGTTCTGAATATCATTGTGTAGTAACTTGCTTCTAAGGTACCTGTGGTAAAATAGTTAGCTTAAAAGGCAAATTGAAATATTCTTCAAGAAGGGAGTGGGGGTTGGAGGCTATCAATAGCAGAGAATCATTGAACATACTGTACCTACATATGAAATAGTATAAAAGCTAGTTGAGATTCTGTCTCATTCAAATGATACTTTAGAAGTAGATTTAGCTTCTAAGTGAGCTGGTCTTCCTTATTTGAGCAAATGCTGTGTTCCAAGTCTGGGGAAATATTATTATATACAAATTGAGATAGAAGCCACATAGACCTGAAAAGTTGAAAGCACAGCTCCCATTCCTGGAAGATGACAAACTAGTTAAGTAAGTCCCAGTCAACAAGACTAAAGAATATTTCAAGCAACTTACAAGTGACAGTAAGTTAGCACATGCACAAATACACACATGCAACACAAAACTTCTCTTTAACAAATTATTGCTAATATAAAGAGTCTCTCTGAACTAGTGGGGTTGCAGCCAGGCTAGAAATAGTAGATGGGATCCCAAAGCTGCCTTTTTTTTAAGAAGCTGAGAAGAGCAGAACTGGCAATAAGAAATACAATGGCCACCAGCACAGTCATCAGGATCTCCTGAAAGCTATTCAGACCTCTGGGACTTAATTTAGTTTTATTTGATAAGACTCAGTGTAATTTGTCCTACAGTGGAGAATCACTGTAGGATTTTTAACATGATTTTCCTGAAATGACTGTTCCTAAGTAAATCTGAATTCATGGAATTGTTTGATATGGAAAGACAGAAGGTTACAATATAAAGATATCTAATTAAAAGAGATAGTGAGGTATTCAAAAGTTAGATTTGTAATTCTAGATTTGCAAGGTCCCATATTTGTAAAAGCCATCTTTTGAAAATAATCACTTAGAAAAGAAATTTATAAAAATGAAAAGTTTAGTAATATTTGACAAATTGAAGCTCAAAACAGTTTTGGAGAGAAAAAACAAATACAGTGGTTTAGGTTTTTACTACACAGGTGAAGGAAGAATGTGATATGACAATAATTCAACTAAGTAGGCAGCTTTATCAAAACATCATGGAAGGGTTTATCCTATTATTATGTATTGCGTGGCTGAATTTTTCTGTAGTACTTTAGGGAGTTATTTTTAAACCCAGAAATACAAAAACAAACAAACAAAAGAATTCTACCACCATAAACAGTTTGCAGAAATATATCAGAACATTTATTTGCATATTGGTACAACTTGAAAAAATCTGCATATAAATGTTCTTCTTTCATATTTAACATGACATTATATCATAAACATTTTCCATGCCATTAACATTTTTATAATGTAGTAGCTGTATCATATTTTACATTGCAAGAATATAATGATTCATTTCTTCATTCTGAATTTTCACTACCATAATAAAAATTCAACAAGCATCTTTTATGTAAATATTGGCTGGCAACTTAAAAAAAAAAATTCCCAGCTTTAAAAAAAATCAGTCTCTAAGGTTTTGAGTACTTTTGAATTTTTAGATTTAAATTGCCAATCCTATTAATATTGTAGAGATTTGCACTCCTGCCAGGAAAGCACGAGTATATCCTTGCTATCACATTCTAATTAATGTTGGATATTATATATATATTTTTAATTCTGTTCAATTTTTTCTTGTCATCACTGTATTTAGCAATTTATTAGTGAGCATTAACTTTTCATATGTTTAGTAAGCGTGTACTATTAAGGCAAGCATTTAGTCCTAAGAAATCAAATGAATATTCAGTTAACCACACAGGGCAGTGTCTGACAGGTCGGCATCACATTGCTGGCCATATCTGTATTGACACAAATTTTCGAAGGGGTCCCTCTGATTGAGGTGAGATTTCCTCCCAATCACTAGGGAAGATTGAGCTTGCAAGGTGGGCATTCACGTCTTCCACTATGTGAAGATATGGGAGGCAGAATCTGGGGAAACAAGCAGACACTGGCAAATGGCCAAAAAAATGTACCTATGTTTGCATTTATTCTAATCACTTGATCAGCTGACCAGTCGGTAAGTATTTCTAATATTTACATAAGCTATAAGCTTATCTGATAAATATGCCACATACTAGCACTTGAGCAGAGTAGAACATATATAAAATTATAGTTCATAGGAAATTATCCCCTTTGAAAAAAGGGACTTGTTTTCACATTAGTTTAGGAAATGTCACACAATATATTTCCCTTTTGGAAATTTGTATTGTTTATTAAAGTATTAGGCATTCTGAGAAATCTTATAGTAAAGCAACCTGTTTACTTTTAATCCAGTATTTAGAAATTTATTGTAAATTTTATGGGGTAAAATGGTTGCTTTGTAATATCTGCTTGCTTCCACTAAAACTGATATTCTTCACCAAACAATAAGGAAAAAAAAGCTTATTAAATAAGCAAAATATCAAACCTTGGACCCATTCAGAAATAGATTTATATCTTGATGTTGCCACCCTTTAACTATTTAAAATACTTAATATCTCTTAGACAAATTGCCTAATTTTTCTGATAATCCATTTTTTATCTGCAAAGTTGGAATTAATAGTTGATTTGTAGGGCTCTTGCTAGATTAGCAAATATATATCTATATAGTATGGGATATAGTAGAAATAGAGTTTAGCTATTATTATTAATGTAAGTGAGATGTCAAATCTTCTGGAAAATATAAAATCATAATTTTTCAGAGAACATACATTTAGTCTCATCCATGGAAAGCTTGGTTGTTGGACACAAACAGCTAGTGCCAGGCATAGTTGTTTACTTTTTGTTGCATGCGTGAATTAAAGGTATTGACTTATAAGAAGATATGAACCACATCTAGAAACAAAAAAAAGTTTTAACAGTATAATAAATGAATTAAATAATCCAACTGGGCATATACTTTTCACATACTAAAAAACTAAAATTACAAACACCTCACACTCCTTAAGACTTTGGTAATTCACTAGGATGCCTAGGTTTTCTCTTATGAAGTTGAAGAATATATGAATTCAAAACATATTTACTACATAGTGCTTCACTTTCCTTGTATTTAAAATACACAAATGAAAAGAGGACTTATATATACATACACCATATTACAGATATGGCCTTCAGAATTTCTAAGCTTTTGTACATGAGAGTTCTAATACCAACTCAGTCCTCTGTGCATATTTTTTTTTGGAAAACAACCAAAGAGCTAGACTGAAAAAAAGAAAAACACATAGGCCACAGTCTATTATTCATGCACACACAAATTCTGTATTGAATTACATGCAGTCATATTTCATTACTATGCAACATGTTAGAAATTCAAATCGGTCATGATGCCTTTCAGCTGTTTTTGGTGACAACAAATTCCCTGGGTATTTCTCTCCCTTGAGGCAAAAGAAGGTGAAACTTATTTGCACTAAAAAAATAACTTTACCTCTAAGAGTTTATATTGCTTTTCTCTCTCTTCAGCTCATGGGAGCTTAGGTATGAAATTATGTCTGCTTTATAACTGTTTAATTTCAGATTATAATAAAAAGTGATTAGAGTAGCCAAAGACTGATACAGTAAGTGGCTTTCAGAACTTATTGTTTTATAGAATTTTTATTAAATTAGTTACAGAATATGCCAATGAAAATCCCTTCTTCCCCAGTACTGAATAACAGCTGCCCTCACTGAGTATATTTAAATTTTTGCTTTTGCTTCAGTTGGTACTACAGACAAATGTGATAAATATTCAACTGTGGTGAAAGAGATGAATTTGTGTTGCTATGGGGTTACCTGATAAAATAGAGTATGTAGATAAAAGTAAAATTTTATAAATTAAAAGTATCCATAAATATCCCTCACTTAGGATACTTAATAATAGGAAACCCTTCATTCTAACAGACTGAGAGAAAAATCCCAGAAATATAGCTAAGAACAAAATAATTAATTAAATATTTGATTTGGCCAGGAAGACTGTTTCCTATAATACAAAGTCAGAGTTCCTTAAATTGAAGAATTCCCTAAATGCTTTTCTCACCCTTTTCCCTCCCTACATTACTTGCCTCAAGCAAACCTCTTAAAATCCATGATCTTTATCACAGGTTCCAAATTTACATATTCACCTTCCCTAGACACGTCCTGTCAAGCATGTTTCAAACTAGATTCCTTATTTTCTTCCCATTGAATCCTATTTATGTCTTCCTATTTCTGTCAATATTTTTGTCTTCATCATTTTTTTAAATAGATATGTTATGAACAACCTGCAAAAGATCTACTTACAGAGATTATTTAAAAAGTAGAGCAATGAGCCCTATTTAACACTATGGAATAAGATTTTCTGTACAGCAATTATGGAAATCTTCTTTCTAAGTAAATGCCTCAGTTATGCACAGGAAAGTCTGGAAATCATTACACTAGTTTGTAAACTACTAAACAAGATTGGCTACATACCAACATCGAATATCAAAACATCAAAATCAAAATCATGGAAGAGAAGACAACTGTATATATGTCTATGCACACAAATCTTTCTATATAGACAGATACAGAGATATATAGATATAGCTATATAATCTATATGTATATATATCCAGCCCTGGGCTGCATTCCCCAAGTATGCTTGGAAACCACTGTCTAGGCTAAAAAAATTAACAAAATAACAGAAATTTTACTTTGCTAAATTAATGCTAATAGAAGTGAAACACTTCTACAAGGAATTCAGAATTTTTTCCAAAATGTGACTCAAGTTTGTATAACTTTGTACAGAATGACTTGAAGCCCCTATATGGGAGTTGGAGAAAAATATTCCTTATCTGTGGATTACCTGCCAAAGGTGTTTAACAGTACTTAACAGAATTAATAAGATCTATTACACTGTATGAGCTATAGGATATTTAACACCCAATTTAATAATTTAGTCATTTAAACTTCAGCTATTTATAACAAGCTATGAACTACATGTCATTACATGTCATAACTTTCCTTCTTATCCCTAATAAGAAGTTTGGTTGATAGCTAGCATCTTATATCCTATTGTTTAAAATTACCTGGACATGTATTTTCTTTACTATCTTATATGAAGGATTGAAAAATGATTATTGCCAGGCTTCTTTCAGCTAGCAGTATCAAAGAGAACATGAAAAGCATTCAGAAGCCTTTACCACTAGCTGTTCATGATTGGTAACTTTGTTACACCCTATGTGGATGAAAACATGCTTTCCATGGGAAGAAACATTATTTTATTCTTCCCCTCTCTCCTCAGGCATCTTGCTTTCTGAATATACCAGTGCAGCTGAAAAATGGGCAAAAACATCCTTTGTACCAATCTCTAGAAAATATGGTTATTCTTAGCCACTCATTTGACCTACGTTATGAACCCTGCACCATTAATAGCAATAAAATGTCTTATCTGGAAGGCAGAATTATTTTGCTAAATAATTTAAGACTGAGATCATCTCTTAATGAAACTCAGTTGTCTGAACTCCATGACATGCTATTTATTTATTCTTGTTGATTTAGCAATGGATATTTAATGATTATGTCTTGTGTATCATGACTTGTATTGAAATAGTACATAATATAGAGTGAGGATTAAATGAGTCCTAAGGGTTCATCTCACTCAGCCCTTTTCATGTTACAAATGAAACATCATACCATAGGCAATCTTGGTCTCAAAGCATGCTGGGACACTTCAGCAGGCTGCTGGGGTAGGAGAAACTGGAGTTTGAATCAAAAAACCACTGTGGAACTCTAAGTCTTCTCTTGAGAAAATCAGACAATTAGATTGACACTTGATAATGGCACTCACTCTTTTGTTGATACAGAAAGATTCCTGTGGTAATGGCTAGGACAAGAAAGCAGATTTCTCAGGTAGTGACAGAACTAGATGTTTGGCAGCATATTGGTAACTTACAGCCTGTGATCTCAGGGAGAAGGATCAAGGTAAGGTCATGGAGGAACAAAAATAAAAATAGCAGAACTCCAGTAAAATTCCCTAAAGTAGTTGACATATGAATCAGGAATATGGAGTAGACTTTAAATTACATGAAGTACCCAAAAACAGCAGAGATGAAGAGGAAATGGGAGGTTTAGAAAGTACCTAGAACACAAAATCTAATCCAGATCGCCAGTGGATATCTGATTTTGTTAATTCCAATCTGTAATTATTGGTAGTAATAAACCCTTGATAACCTAGGGGTAACTGAGATTGTAGGTCAAATGTATCAGGTCTCCAGTCTATGAAGAGGGCAAGGCCCAGCAGTCAAGTGAAACTCATAAAGGGGAAGTTATTCCTCCAAGGCCATGAAGCTAGTCAGTGACAGATACACGGACAAATACCAGATCCTTAAATTCCAGGCAGTAATTCTTAAACTATATCCCGGTTTTCTTAACAGAGCCTAAAGGAACCTTCAATTTACTTGGGAAGATAAAAAATAAACACAAATATTTAGATATGGAGGTAAGCAGAACAAAGAATCAGGTCTTGTTATCTGTGCCAAAATATGATACAGAAGGAAGACATTATATGGCCATTACATGGGAAACTATTCCCATGGCTGCCCTCTATCCCCTGCTTTATCTTACATTTGGCATAGATAATCTAGAATGCACTGATGTCAGATAGACTCATTCCATATTTTTTTTCAGTTAAAGTCAAAATTTTTGTTTTTCTCAGAAATCTTTTTTTTTAAGTATTTCTTTTGAAGCCTGCTGCCACTGAAAATTATGGTGGCCAATATCTTAGGAAGATTAAAACAATAGAATATAAATGTGAAAATAGAATATTATGTGAATATAAATAATATACTATGCGCAGTTTTACAAGCCAAGCTAAAATTACAAGGGTCATCAATCGTGTTTCAAAGCATCAAATGATAACCAGCTGGAATTAGGAAAAAAATTTCCCCTGTGGTATAATATTGAACAATTGGACAGGTGCTTTATGAAAGATAATTATTTTTCTGGCCTTCTGATGAAGCATCTAGTCTGGGTCTTTATAAAATGCCAGTCCAATGGGCCATTGATCTTTTTAGCTAATGCTATTTGTAGGATTCTTACTTTTCCAGAAGCCATCAATAAGAATCTTAATCCTACACTGAAAAAACAAACCATACTAGTGATTTACTAGAAGACATATTTAACAAAGAAATAGACTATATAGAAAAATAAATGATACTATATAGTCACCAAAAAAGCAATAAAAGAATGATCATGTTATATATGAATTACATTTACAGTGATAACACTGGAAACATTTATACCTTTATGTATAACATCATTCAGAGAAGAAATGAATGTACTTAGAGATATATAGAAATGTGTCTGTGAAAATTCCAGCATGTTTGATCTAACTTGTAACTCTTCAAAATGAAAACAAAAGAGCCTGTAAGATTACTTTTCAGAACCATTCTGAGATCGTCTCATTTTACAGACTTATTTTGTTGTACTTCTGTAGATTGTAGCCTTTCCAGTTTCCGTATTTTAAACCATGCTTGTAAGTTTTCCTTATGCAATTAAGTATAGTAGAAGATGATAAATTTGGTTCATGGTGTATTTGTTATTTATTTTACTTTAGTTTTCTATGCAATATGAAATATAGTAGGGAACCTTTTTTCCAAACCTTATAAGGCTCTATCAGTCAGGGTCTTGGCATGTTCTAATGCTCTGTTCAGTCTACTAGAAACAGTAGCAAGATAGGGCTCACTGAAGGGACTGGCTACTGCTGCCCCAGAATCCATGAACACTGACCCTGAAAGAAACATTCTGACTTCCTCTCAGTACCATGGAGAGCCTTGAAATAGGTTGCGACCATCTTACCCAGGTACCACACAGGCTAAAGATGGTCAAGTTCTGTCAGAAAGCTCCCACTGAGTGAGGGCTCAGGAAGTCTTGTCAGCTCACAAGTGTTCAAGATATTTGTCTGTACTTGCACCTGCAGAATTAGAAATAAACTTGGTAACTACTTCTTTAGTTCTTTTGCCCTGTATTTTCAGAGCTAGATTCTGCTTCTCACTTAATTGCCCCAAACAGCTGTTCTAGCCCAGTGAGGGCAGGACCAGAATCCTGAATGACAGGGGAAACTGCCTAGACCTAGACTTGCTCTGCCATCTTCCATCCTGCCCCTTTCAACACAGACACCTAAGAGGCTGACACTTGCAGATTAAACACACATTCCTAGGTGTCCGTTAGATCTATGACAAAATGGCGCCAGTTCCCATTTGGCAGTTAGATATTGCCACTGTGTCTTTGGTAGTTTTTGTGAATTCACCCATTTCCCCACCCCAGAATGTCACGTGTCAGGGCCAAGATGTGTGTGGCAGGAAGTATGAAACAGAATTGTAGAGCAGACTTAGAAAAAGCCTCTGCTGTTTAGACAGCTAATTTATCTTAGTCTGAGAGGTAATGTAGTTTCTGCAGTTGAGAGGGGATAGCTTTGGTGTAGAATAGGGAATCTGGATAATTTCAAAAATCTTGTTTCAAACTTTTACATGATGTTTTTTCCATTTGCTTATACACTGGTAATCACAAATCTCTGATAGAATACAAATATAAATTCATCAAAACATTAATAGGCAGAACAAAAATCCTATTGTTTAGAATTACCACGGGCATTTGTATTCTACATTAGTATGAATGCTATGTAATTTGTCATATGTACATCATGTTTCCTCTGAGTATTGCT
The DNA here is from genome assembly GCA_032199065.1 of Smutsia gigantea. NCBI lineage: Eukaryota > Metazoa > Chordata > Mammalia > Pholidota > Manidae > Smutsia > Smutsia gigantea. The sequence continues at coordinate 266,074 of JAVSCE010012014.1, read as the reverse complement.
GACTGGTTGAGGTTATATCTTTCCATTGACAACATTATATTAGGAGTGTCTAAATATGGTGATGGTCAATGAGTATGAATCTAGAAATAACAGGGACTGTCCTGTTAGCTGAGGCACCGACTCTTATCTGTAATAGCTTATGAGCCATTTCTCCTTGAATAAAATTGTTCTCATATTAAATTCCCCACCTCCAATAATGTATACATGATCTTTATCCCACACCAATTCTCCTCCTAGCAAACATTCCACATTTCTCTGAGTCACTTGACCTGAAGTCCATGCATTTATCTATGATTCATAATTTCTCCATTTTGCCTGTTTTATTTTATATCCCCAACACTACAATCCATGTTGTTAGGCCCATTCATTAAACAATGTGATGTTCTCCCAATTAATTTAAAACTATGTGTTGCTGAAATGATATTACTAAAATATGATCTTCAATCTGACTGAAAATGGAGAATGGACATATATTAACAACTTCCAGAATAATAGGTATTGAATGATAAATAACTATGCAGAAGATTTAAACCTCAAAATAATCAAATAAATGCAATAAGAACAGAGATTCAGATACTTCTCTCACAGTGGTATAAATTTAATAACAACTATAATGCTGTAGATTGGTAAGTGTGGAGAACAATTGAACCTCCTATCCTGGTGATGCATATTGGAGTGTGTGCACGTGTGTGTGTGTGAATGAATTTCTGTAAATCTTCTGAGAAGCACCTTTATTAAGACAGTTGTGATTCTCAACTATTATACTTGTAAGAATTTTGCATAAGGATAAAAAAAGCTGCATTTACAAGAGTTCACTTTAGCATTTTTAAAATATTGAAAATCTAAAACTACCAAACACCCATCAGTAGGAATTTGGTTAATTTTATTAGGATATATATGTACATACTTGTAATAAAATTACATGCAGCCATTACTTTTTCCACAGGAAAAAAACACACAGACAAGTTAAGCAATTATAAGCCACATGAGGACTTTGAGGAAGGAAGGCAAATGTTCCCATTAATGAGGCTTCACTGTTAAGAGATTTGGGTATAAAAATGTACAGGAATGTAATGAGTAAGAAAGAAAATTCTAAGTCCAAATGAATTGGAGGTCAGGAAAGAAAAAAAGGGGTGGGAAAGGAGAGTGGGAAATAGTTACGAGCGGAAAAGCTCAAGGAGCAAACCTAATGAGCAATAGTTACTTATACACAGCTTAAATTAGTAAATCCAAGTGCTAAAAATGAAGCTATTTATAAAATGTATTTTGAGATGTTTTCTTATAATTGAAGAACATGAAGATAAAAGGAACTTGAGATATTGCATTTAGAAAGGGAGCACTGAATCAAAATTATTCTTTATTAAGTCTGGCATTTTTACTAAGGTAAATCCTAACATGACACCATTTTAAAATTGCATTTGACAGAGGTGTTGTAATGAATAAGCAATGACTATCTACACAATAAACTCAAAATAAAATAGGTTCAATAGATAGGGTTTTGCAATAAAACTCTATTTAAGAGTTTATGGAAAAAACAGAATAAAATTGACATAGCATAGTATGCTCCCTTATCTGTGGGGGATACATTCCAAGAACCTCAGTGGATGCCTGAAACCACAGATACTACTGAACTCTAAATACACTGTTTTGTCCAACACAGACATACCTATGATAAAGTTTTATTTATAAATAGGCACAGTAAGAGACTAATAACACTAATAATAGAACAATTATAACAATATACTGTAAAAGTTATGTGAATGTGGTCTTTCTATGTTAAAATATATTACTGTACTGTACTCACCCTTCTTGTGATGATGTAAGACTAACATGTCAACATAATGAAGTAAGGTGAAAGTGAGGTATATATTGTGACATAGCATTAGGCTACTTTTGACCTTCTGACAATAGGTCAGAAGGTGGAGCATCTGCTTTCAGACCTTGGTTGACTGAATGTAACCTTGGGAAGTGAAACTGCAGATATGGGGGACAACACTATCGAATTTTACATATTCTAAGGCAGTGTGAAGGTATTAATACATGGAAATCATCAACATTTGTAATGAAAATAATTGCCCAAGTTACTCATATTACCATGGGAATACATGCAAAATGAATTATCTTTAATTGGCCATTACATCATCATCATTGGAATTATTTAGTATTAATAAAATATTTCACTTTGGAATGGTCATATAGTTATTACAGGGTTACAGTAGTTATTACAGCGCTACCATAAATAAAAATACCTGTTTCTTGAATTGGCTATAAAATCTCTTAGCTCAGCAATTTAAAATAAGCTGATGTTCCTTTTTCAGTAGCATTTGCAATTTTCTGGGTGACTTCCTAACAATTGCAAAACAATATATTATGTCAGGGTTGTAGGAACTGAAGAACAGGCTTTTTCTCTTCATTCTATTTTTTTCCTAAATCTATTTTTTAGATGGCTTGCTTCTAAAATAGGGCTCTTCTCTTTTGTTTACCATTGCTCATGTAAACACCTATAAAACATTCAAAGTATTTTAAAAACATGCTAGATTTTGAAACCATTTAATTTTAAATCTGGCAATAATAAAAAAGAATAAAATTTGATGTGCATTATCACAGGATTTCTTGATTTCTTCTCTTGCATATTTAAAAAAGAATGCTTAATGCTTTTTACACGTAGTTATATGTAACTGTTTCTTGGCATATGTATCCAAATTAGCATAGCTCTATGGATTCCAATGGCACTACAGGATCATATTCCCTCTCAACAATTATGAAGCTATGTTAAGCTCTATGTACACCAATTAAATACTATAATAACAATGGCCCTTCAGTGTTTATAAGTACCTTAGCTGCATTATGTTTTTAATTCTCATCCAAACTTTAGAGACTGGTATTTTATATCCTCTCACATATAAGGAAAAGGAGGAACGCGAACTAAAGTAACATTATACAACCAGTAAATAGCAGAGAATAAATTTGAAATTATGCCTTTTAGAACAAAATCCAGCACTTTCCACCGATTTCTGTACTTTAATTCACCAATTTAGAATTATATATTCAAATAGCCAGCAGACATGTACACATTTTCCTTTTTACTATACGTAAAATGCATGACTTATCTACTTATGCAACCAACTAAATATACAACTGCCTTACACAGTTTTAAAAAAACAGACATCTATCAAAATGGCTAAAATAACAAAACAAATAGTGACAAATATTGGTAAAGATGCAGAAAAACTGATTCTCATGTTTTTTCCAGGGGATATGAAATTATATAATCACTCTGGAAAACTGTTTGACAATTTCTTATACAACAAGCACTTCCATATGACCTAAGAATTGCACTTGGGCATTTATCCCAGAAATGAAAATTTATATTTACATAAAACCCTATGCACAAATATTTACAGCAGCTTTGTTATAGCCCCAAATGGACACAATCCAAATATCCTTAAAATGTGAATGGATCAAACTGTGATATACCCATGCAATGAAACACTATTCAGCAATAAAAAGGAACACATTATTGATATGTACAACCTGGAAGTAATCTCAAGGGAATTATGCAAAACTTTTCATATTTTAATGTATATACCATTGCCTTACTGTAGTTTTTACACTGAAAATTATTTTTTTATTACTTGTATACAATTTTTAATAGAAAATATAAAATTCATTAGGGAAAACATTCTAGATTTAGGTGGGAAAGATATTTGCCCTCAACTTAAACATGTACAATTATGCCAATGTGCTCTTCCCTCTTTGGATTTATATTCATGCCAGAATAATTTCTATCCCTAGTTAAGTCCTGCATAAAGTTTCAGTTGAGAATCAATAGAATGAGTTCTATCCAGCAGAGATGAAGTCTTCATGAGTAACTGATAAGCCAAAGTTGCCACTAGAAAAAATTTAAAAACAATGAGTTCATCTATATAAAGGGTCTTATGTAAATGCACAGCTTCAAATTATTAAGAAAATAAAAGAGTTAAGGTGATGTACTTGGTCTTATTTTTGGCAGTGAGATGGTCCATAAGTTCAATCAAGTCATTTTAGCTAAAAGAAATAATGGCAAAAAAATGCAAATAAATACTAATAATATTGCTTTGAGTACTGAGGTCTAAAATGCTGCTGATGATGAAGAGGAGGAGAACAATGGGAAGGGAAAGATTTTACATATAGTTTCAAAAGAACTTCTTACTGTAATAAAAAATTACATTAGCAATTTGTAGAATATCACAATTCCCCAAATCTATAAAACTATCAATATATATTATTCCCAGAATCAATATTTCTGCATAAAGTTAAGATCTACATGGTTCTTTTTGATTAGCTTTGTAATCTTTTTTTCTTTAGTTTACATCATTTTTCCTATTGAATCTAACCTAGAGAATGATGTTCTCATTTTCTCTTCACCAATCTATTCCATGAATGCATAGAGAACCATATATCCAGCAGTTGGTTTATAGACCTACCTACTCATTTCCACATTTCTAAATCTGCCCAAGTACTGGAAGTACCAGGATTGGTTGTCTTTATAAGAATGTGATTTTGTTCTTCAGTTTAACCCAGAGATTCTAATTTAAAACTACTTTCGTTTCTTAATAGCTACCCTTGTGCTACTTGCATCTGACTAATAATTAAGTAAAGTGCCTGACACATTTGAACAAGGCTCTATACTGTCCAAAATGATAATCATCTTCATTTAAGAGACCAGGTCTAGGCCATATGAATTTCTGGGCATTACAAGCATGAAACATATCATTAGGCCAAAAACCTTGTAGTCATCATCCATGTCTTTCTTTTTCTTATACTTCACATCGAGCTTTTCAGCAAATTCTAAAGGCATCATCTTCAAAGTATATTCAAAATCCACCTATCTGATCATAACTCTACCAGTGGTGTCAAGTGTCACGCACTGCCTGAATTATTAGCTAGCCTCCTAAATTCCTTTTTCTACTCTTGTCCTTGTATGGTCTCTTGTAACATAGCAATGTGAGAGGTTCTTTTCAAACACACAAGTGCTCACATCACTGTGCCTGCTTAAGCATCTGCTGTTCCATTTTCCTGGCTAACCCCTACTCCAGATATCAAAATGCCTAGTTCTCTCATGTCCTTAAATCTTTATTCAAATGTTGTCTTCTTTGGTAGGATTTCCCTGTTGCCCTCTGTAAAATTTCTATATACATCTCCAACTTTTTAAACCCCTTTCTTGATTCATTGGTCTCCTTAATAGTCATTACCACCATACTAATGTGGGGAAGAGGGTAGTATAGTACAATCAGTTTGTTTTATTAATTGCCTCTTTCCATTACTAGAACATACACTTCATGAAGGCAGAAAACTTTGTCTCATTTGTTCACTGCCCATCCCCACTATCAGAATTGTTGCTGGCAATTAGACTTGCTCATTGTGTATTTTATAAATGAGTTTTTTCAAAGAACGCTATACTACTGGAAAAAATAATTTCATTATTCTCAGGTGACTCTTCCTGAGAACGTTTGCCCTCCTTTATGGAAACAAGGTACAGGAAGAGCAGGGAAGGTGCCAAGCAGTTACAATTGCTGATAACTAAATCCATTCCTCCAAAATGGTCAAAAACAAGCTCCCTTCCCTAGCCCAGTATTCCTCCCACATAGCATTGACATCAGGTCCAATAGGTAGCCACCACATTGAGTTTATTTTTACAAACTAGAAATAGATAACAAAATTTGGCAGAACTCAAGAGATTCTTTATCTCATAGGCTGAGTACAATCTCTTTTCTTACCAAAAGATACTATTCCACCCTCTTGTGATACCATCTTTTCCTTGAAGATAGCACAGATCTATTTCAAACTTTTCTCCTTCAAATACCCTCCCCCTTCAAATTAAGTGATTTAACATTCTATTTATTAAATTTAATACAGTTCTGGTTTTCAATACAGTTTGTTCTATGCAACATTTTAGTCAGTATCCTAAGCCTCAGTTTCCTTCTCTATAAAATCAGTGTTTTGACAAGGATAATCTTTCAGATCCCTTCAATATCTGAAAGTCTATGATATTTGTAATATATCAACCCCTAAGATACTACTCAATCTGAAAGAATATTGCACTTCAGTTTCCCATTTTCATTTGAAGATGGGGGCAATTGGTGTTTCCTCTATATAGGAAGTACCTGACAAGTGAATTAAGCTATGCCTCCAGCATATTGGACACATTGTTTCTCCCATCATATTTCTTGGCCACACTGACTATACCTATACAGAAATTACAGGTAACAAATTGCAGATAAAACATAGCATGGTTCATTTTAATATGGAAATATGAATAAAGTAGTTGTAGTTTTCCAAAGCCAAAATAAAGATTTTGTTTTTAAGCTCTTGTTTGACATATTGATGAGTTGGAAATTGATAATTCCTTGAATAGATGATGGAGAAGCCAGCTAAAGTTTGTTCCTGGTTGCAGGTGTTGTAGTAACAGGAGTGGGGTACATCAGCAGTGACAGACGTATTGGTGGTGTTTGTCTGGAGAAGGAAGTGGGGCCATGGTGATAGTAGTGGTGGTGGTGACAGTTAACATTTACTGAGACTATAGTATAGGTCAGGCACACAGCTAAGGACTCTACATGCAATATATCTCTTAATACACAAACTAATCCCATAAAGCAGAGTTACTAATATTCCCATTCCATAGAAAGGCATACTGAAAGTAAAAGTTTTAGTAACTTACTCAAGAGACACCTGGTGAACAGGACTTCTAACTCAAAGATAAATCAGCCTGACACCGAAACCCAGGCTTATAACCACTGTAAAGCAACAGAACTGAAGAACCTAAAATAAATATATTTTTTAGGGACCCTTATGAAGTCTAGAAGCAAGTGCAATTCTGCTAAATAATGGCAGTCTGCTTTGCTTTTCCCATTAAGAGAAGAAAAAGCCCTTTCAGATGATGTTATAGCTGTTGCTACTGAAACACCAGCTATTTTCTCCTATATTCATGAAGAAAAAGACATTGCAATAGCCATTTTGATAATTTCAACAACAGCATCATGTCATAATTATTTTATTCAATGGTAGAAAAATTACTAGTAGATAGAGTAAAATCATAGAAGTAGTACAAAATAGTAGAAAAATTCAATATTCTTGTGAAATTCTTAACACAGGCTATACACAATTACCCAAGAATCCTGCAAGTTTCTTAGATGAATTGTAATATTCAATTCTACTAACATTATGTGTAAAGTGAAAACTCTTTACATAGCACTTTACCACCTTACATTCCAGGCCAAATGCTGCATAATCTTACATTCAAAGAATACACATATATATATGATATAATATATATATTAAACTATATATATATGTGTGTGTGTGTGTATATATATATATAGTATGTGTGTGTGTGTGATACACTTTAGCAATGCTGTGTCTCAAGCATGCTGTATAGTTCGTGGAATTCCCTTTACTTGGACTGACCTTTCTATTCACCTAAATTTTATGTCTGCCTCTGCCATAGGACTGAAACACAAACAACTAACAATAATATAATGTAATATCACTCATGTTATATTGCATTTGAGGTAAAAAATCATGATTTTATGCAGCCTTATAAACACAGGCTCTATATAAGTACCTTGTAGGTGGAGCAGGTACTCAATAAATGATAAATTTTTTTTAATTCTGGAAAAAGATAATTTGGGTGTATCAGAAACACAGACACATTTTCCTCTACTGAAAAGGAAATAATTTAACCTTCAATTCAATAATATTGGAAAATACAAAATATGGAAAGGAAATTAAAGAGTGTGATGCTCATGAATACATGAAAAGGTGTTTGCCCAATTCTTTATTGTAAATATTGTGTTCAAAGTTGCTTCATTTCAAATAAAATTAACTGGAAAACCTGAGTCATTCCTTGTATATGGTGAGGCAATTTATATGGGGAATACACTATTAAAAATTTTTAATTATGTTCAGTGAGCACATACTAAACTTCATTTAAAAATATGTTCAGTGAACACATACTGTATTCCAGATCCTATTCTGGGTGTGAAGATTCAGCAATAAATAAAACAGGTAAAATTTTTGCTATGAAGCCTAAATATTGTAGCACAAACCTAATTATAATACAACTTGGATTTTAGAAAAGACTAATGGGAACTCAATGGTAAAGCTGTTGTGATGGTGGTTGTAGTTTGTGTGTGTGTGTGTGTGCACGGGTGTGCATGTATGTGTGCTTTAAGTGGCAGTGTTTCTTTTCCTGGTGGTATAAAAACAAAGCATGAATAACTAATATGTGCAATTCACTAACCAGACATACTGTTTGGGAAGCCATTTGCCCATAAGACCACAATATTAAAGGTAAGAAGACCCTTTTTAATTACATTTTTCATAGTTATTTGTTAGAATTCCAGGCAATAGAATAGACATTCACCAGCTTTCCTTCAATGCTAACTAGTGAAACTACAAATGGAAATATCTTTTCAAGTTCTAAGAATTACAATATAGAAACTTCAAAATAGATAGCATATACACACACACACACACACACACATATATATATATGTAGTTAGAGAGGATAGATAATATAGAGTTCTAAAGATACAGAATAGTTGGATTGCATTTTGTAGCATACATTTTCAATTTTCATGTTAAGCAAAATATCCATATTTATTTTTTAAAATATTATTGTGATCATTCCCTATTCTTTATACATGCTTTGAAATTATTGCCTTTCATGGGTGTATAATATTTTACCATATGAGACTCACATTTTTAATAATATCCCCATTGTTGGAAATTTTAGTTGTTTTGAAATTTTAGTATTATATATAACAAAGTGATAAGTATGAATAGTCAATAATGATAGAATAATAGTTTCCCATTTTTCACCTATCAAGTGGTCAAATTTTTCTGGAAAAACAAAGTAATGTATAATGCTGCTGAAACTTGGAGCAAATACTCAAACTAGATTCATGGTGTGCAAACTGAAAATAATTTGATGGGAAAGGTATTAGAAACAGAAATGTTAACAACCACAAAAGAAATTGCAAAAGTTACAAAATTATTGAAAGGTGGCCCCATGAGCCAGATGATTTTCTTATAATTATTAAAAATTTTAAGGTACATGAACAAATGTAGTGCAAATTTTCACTAAAAATGTGATATTACTTTATGCCCCAAAGCTTCATAAGTAAAATTAAATATGAAAAATAGGAATGACTAGATGTTGACTTGATAGATGAGTGACTGAATGCCAGATTGAACGTACAACAGCGTCTACAGCAGAACGTTACTTTCCTTGCCCCTACAACCACTCTCATCCCCATCATTTTGTTCTTCATTCCAATTCTGCCACTTGTTACCATCAGCAAATCTTAAATCCTGTATGGCTAACTGCAAAGAGCTGAAGCCATTCTGGCTAGTTTAAGTTATACAGGGGTTTATTAGTTTATTAGGTTGTTCAACAAATGATTGGGACAGTTGGAGAAACAGGATTGAGTTTCAGGAGAGGTCCAACGCGATGATAGCTCCCTCCAGGGCCACGGTCATTTCTGAGTCAGAAGTTTGGCCATGAGTCCTTGCTGCCCATCAGAGATAAATGTCTCTGCCTCCACAAAGGCCAGTAAAATGAGAACTCTGCACAGTCACCTTCCTTATGTCTCTCACTTCAAATAGAAGCATCTTATACTGTGCAGCTGACTGAAAGGCCAAGACATAAATTAATGATCATTTCCCTAAATATAGTTGGACTATTGAAGTAAATTATGGGTGGTCATGGAAAAGACCAATATTAATGAAGAGGCGTTAATTTTCTAACCTGCAAAGTAAAGATAACAGTATATATCCTATCTGAAAGGGTTGTTAAAATTGTCAATTGAAATAATTAATGTAAAAGTAATGTGACAAGGTTAAATGCTTTACAAAATTGAAATGTTAGGTTACTTTTCCGGACAAAATCTTTTCATAAGAAAGAAAGGGATGGAGAGAGAGAAGGAACAACAGTAAGTTTTGGTTCATTAGTATCTTCCAAAAACTTCTAGTGATAGTGATTACATAGTTTGGAGAAAACAATTTCCAGAAATCTGAAGACTTTTTTATGTTCAAGCTTAACTACTGACTAGCACCGTGACCTTGATGATACTATTTTAATTCTCTGAGCTTTAACAGCTTTGTATATAAAATGAAGGTGTGTAATCATATTTATATCTAAGAGAACTTTTAGCTCTAATTATACGAGGCCAGGTCACCCTGCTGAACAGTATCTAAACCTTTCCCTTTTATCAGTTTACTTAATGGGGCACACTCCTCAGGGTGATTCATCATACTATTCTAGATGCAAGGGTCAGGCACCTATAAACAATATATCCCACTTGGCAATAATTTGGGGGGCTTCGGTTCACTATAGTTCATATTGCCCTCCTCTTCAGATCACTGACTTCAATTCATCACAAAAAAATGGTTCTGCTGCCAAGAGTACATGATTTTTCTACCACCATATTATTTTAGAAAAGAAAAACTCTTCCTTTATAGATCTTACCAGAAAAAGGAACTCCACAATGACATATAAGTTAAATTTTAAAACATAATTTTTGGTTACTATTCTGTAACTTAGAGAAAGACATAATTCGTTTTAAGCTTGTTTACATATTAACCTAGGTTATGCACACAAATATTTTTATAGAAATAAACTTGTAATAGTTTCTCCCTTTTCCATGTGCAATGTAAAAGGAATTATCTAGAAGGAAAAAAAATCTTGAAAATGAATTAGATCTGTATATACACAGTATATAGAAAAACAAAACCTGTAAATGCACTTATAAGTGAGAAAATGTATAAGAACCCTTTTAAAAGTGTTTGCCATTCTTGGGACTGTAATAAAATAATTTGCAATCATGTAAATATATTGGCTATGTCTTTTTAATGCATTATTTCCATAGTTTAGATGAAAGATAGTAAAGCACACTTTACATTTACTGAGATATTTGAAGCCATGCTATATTCCTCTCCTTTGTTTTAGTTCTCGTTGTCTATGAAAATTCATGCTCATAGAAAAGGAAACCCTTATGCACTGCTAGTGAGAATGTAAACTGGTGCAGTCACTATGGAAAAAAGTGTGGAGTTTCCTCAAAAATTTAAAAATGAGAAATGCCATATGATCCAGTAATTCCACTTCTGGGTATTTTTCTGAAGAAAACAAAATCATGAATTTGAAGATACATGCATCTCTATGTTTATCACAGCATTATTTATAATAGCTGGAATATGGAAGCAACCTAAGTGTCCACTTAGATAGAGGAATGGATAAAGAAGATGTGGTACATAGGCACAATGGAATATTACTCAGCCAGAAAAAAAATGAAATCTTGCCATTTGCAACAACATGGATGGACCCAGTGAGTATTTTGCTGAATGAATTAAGCCAGAGAAAGACAAATACCACCTACTTCAATTTATATGTTGAATCAAAAAAAAACAAAAACAAATGAACAAACAGAAATAGATTCAAAGAGGGAAAACAAACTGGTGGTTTGCCATGGTGGGGGTTGGAATGGGTAATATAGGTGAAGGGGATAAAGAAAGACCAATTTCCAATTATCAAATAAATAAGTCATGGGGATGAGAAGTAGAGCATAGAAAAATAGTCAATAATATTGTAATATCTTTGTATGGTGATAGATGATAACCATATCATGATAAGCATTTCACAATGTGTACAATTTTTGAATTAGTATGCTGTACACCTGAAATCAATATAATATTGTATATTTATATTTCAATAAAAAATAAAATTCATGCTCATAAATGTCCTTGATAATCAGTAAAATAACAACGTTAAAGCTGAGTAAACTATATATTATCAAGATTCAAAGCTGGACTATGTCATCATACAAATTCTAAATTAGTGCTTTCTAAAGTAAGTTAGAATATTGTAACAAGTATAACAATGTTACTAAAAGTGAGAAAACATGCAAAATAAAAAAGGAAGGTGATTTAGAGAAAATATGAACAAATAATAGCTAAATTTCTTCTTACCTCACTGTGACTTATCTGAGAAAAGGAAAGTGGTCTAAATATCCATCCAAAAGTAAAGAATGAGCTCTCTTGGACAATTTTATGAAATGAAATGAATCAAACTTACCACCTGTCACTATGATGAAGTAATTGGCACCAAAATAGACCTCCCACCATAAAAAGAAAACTGGACAAAGTATGTGTAATAACTGTTTTTAAATATTAGACAAGAGGAAATACATTATTTTATGAGAAAAGGAAGTACAGGAGGTGAGTGCTAAGCTCTCTATGGCTTTCCATCTGAAGGAATTTACCAGACTGTAGCATAATAGATGGTTAAGCTCATACGATACGTCAGAGATAGGAGCCCAAGAAAAGCTGAGGCAGAAGCAATAGGAGTAGAGTAGAGGAAAAGCTGCAGTAATCTTCCTAGGCACCCCTTGAGTTTTAACTGAATACAGCATATGGTTAAGATGAAACTTCATGAAGCTGGACAAAAATAATGAGGAAATTACAACACCAAGAGCTCACACAAGGTTAAAAAACAGTTAAGTTCTTAACAAAAGGAGTAAAATAGCCTTGTGAAATAACTGGATCATTAAAAACAGATATCAGAAAGCAAACTATCACCAAAATAACAAGAAAATAAAACAAAGCAAATCCTTAAGAGTAAGGCTACTTTGAACTTCTAATGAAGTTGAAAAATAAGCCTCAAAAGAATCAGGCTAATTTTGAAGTAAATTGAAGATGCCAGAGAAAATTTCAAAATGCAAAACTATTAAAACAGATGTAAAACCTAGATGCACAACAACGTAACCTCATAAAGTTCAGAATGCAATAAAAAATATTTAGACATGAAAAACCCAAAAGTAGGAGATATATTTCTCAATATAAACATACCCACAAATAACATAATAAAATTAGCACACTTTAAAAGAGCTAATATAAGTATATTCTAATATTAAAAGAAATATGAAAATATAAAAGTAGAAATTAAAACTATAGAAAAGAAACAAATTGAATTTGAGAAAAAACAGTATTACAGGTGAAAAATTCACAGGGGAAAATTAATATAAATTCAGATATTAAAAAAGAAAAGATTGATGATCTTAATCATATGGCAAGGGAATTATCCAAACAAAAGTAGTAAAAGAGATAAGGAAAATGAGCAAATTTAGGAATCTATGAAACAAACTAAAGTAGTCTAACAAACATAATTGGAGTCCTAGAAGAGAGAGGAAAGGAAGAAAAAAAATGAAGAAATATTGACTATTTTTTTTCAAACTTAATGAGAACCATATAACTACAAATTAAAAAAGCTCAATGAACTTAAGATAAACAAACATATGATACCAAATACCATAGATTTCTGAAACCCTGTTATAAAGAGAAATTTAAACAGTAACTAGAATAAAAAAGTCACATTACATACAAAGGTACAAAAAACACCACTGACTTCTCACCAAAAATAATTCAAGATGCAGTCAATGTACACATACATAAAGTGGAAAAGAAAAAAAGCTCAACACAGATGTGTAGCAAAATATCTTCCAAAAGTATTTTCTCAAGGAAAAAAAAACCCTGAAAGAATTCATTACCAGTGGATTTGCAGGTCAAAAATTATTTTTAAAAAATTTCTTTATGGTCATAGAAAATTATTCCAGATGGAAAATTTGGTCTATAGAAATGTGTGAACAGTGATGGAAATGGTTTGCATTATGGTTTAATATAAAATACATTTTTATTATTAAATGTTAATAATTTGATTAAAGCAAAATACTACATATATTATGGGGTTTATAACATCTATAGAAATAAAATGTGTGGCAAAAATAGTACAAAGGATAGAGGATGGTAAAAATGGAATATTTTTATAAGTTTCTTCTTTAATGTGTAAAATGCTATAATATTGTGTGAAGATAGAATGTGACAAATTAATGAGACATATGGTAAACTCTAGATTAACTCCTTAAAAAAATAAGAGTTATAGCTACTCAGACAACAGAGAAGATAAAATAAAATACTAATAAATGATTAATCCAAGTCATCCAAAATGGAAAAAACAAAACAAAACAAATATGACATGGAATCATTTAAAATAATAAAAGAATATCAAGATGGTAGGCTAAATACAAATACATCAATAACCATGTTAAGTGTAAATGGTCTAAACACTGAATTAAAAGACAGAGAAATGAGAAGCTATATTTATATCAGACAAATTAGATTTCAGGCAAAGGAATACATAGAGTTAGAATTTCTCTTATTGAAGTAGTGGAAGTCTGCTATGTATCTCATTCCCTTCTGTCTACCCTGGCAGTTCAAAACCTTTTAGATTTGCCTATGTGTACAAATATGTACATACAAATATACCCACCACCACTACTACACCATCATAAACACATGTTTTATACGGAATTTGTTTTACTTTAGAAAATACTCTGAAGTTAGAGTCTATGTCCACTTACATGAGCTGTGGCTTCTTTTCTTTCTAAATAAGAATAACCACTGACATTAATTGCTAATTCATTGCTTCTCAAATTTAGAATTACCTGATGAGTTTTTGAAAAACACATGTCTGGATTCACTAGATGTAACAAATTTTGAGAAACACTGAGGTAACCTATCTAATGATTGATGAATAATATGAAGTAATAAATCTTATAAGAATCTTTCAAATCATTATCCCACTTAATGACTGAAAATTCTGAAAATAAAAGTTTAACTTAGAATGCCTGAATAATGCTTGAATACTCCAACATGTTTTCAGAGGTATAAGAGCAATCAGGTTATTAGACTATATAATCTCTAAGAATTGCATACATTGATGTAAAGAGATTAGTTCATTTGTGCAAGAACACACTGATAATTAATGGTAGACCTGTGCAAGGAACCCACACCTCCTGGATGTAAGTCCAGTGATTTCTTCACCATATCTACTATTCAGTTAATTAGATATACTTGACAGTGAAACTCATTTCTGCAAAGCTGCTTATGCTTGGCATTTTTATATAAATTTCACACTTCAGAATTTTTATTACTTAACAGTACATCTGATTTCAAGTTATCAATCATTGTCCCTTTACTGTGAACTCAACATAGTGAAACACTTCTCCACAATCAAATATAATGTCATTCAAATTTTTCAATTGCTTTCAGGCAACTATGTAAATTATGACAATACATTGAAATAGGTAAACTAATTTCTTCATTCAACATAAAGTATCATTTATCAAAGATTATATATAGCTCTATTTGCAAGACAAGTCTAAAAAACTAGGCATTGTCACATTGTGCCTTACAAAGTATGTTCTTTGGAACATTAATTTTTAAAAATGTTTTACAAAGGAATGTTCCATTTTACAGTACATTCAGCAAACAATGCATATTCTATTATTATTCTTGAGATTCAACATGAAAAATATTAAAGGCTCCAAGAAGCCATGCAGTACAGAATCCCACTCTTATATACAGAATTTCCCAAATTTAGTTAATCCCAGAACCTGTTTTTTTAATGCAGAACCTACTATATTGAAGGCAAATAGTGTTCTATAGAAAATAATTGCATTACATCTTTGTAGATTTGCTGTGGAAATCTAGCAGTTATGAAGGCTCTAAGTTACCACACATCCAGGTAATGTCCCATCTGTCAAAATCACATTAGCATCTTATTTCCCTCTGCTACCAGACAGGGTCTATTCTTGAGACTTATCTTCGATGTCATGGTCAGTCCCATTTATACTACACAGAGAATGAATATATATATGTCACTTATGAACGTGACAAAAACTTGCTTCCTGGCACTGTTCACCTCCACTGTGCATCTCCATCAAGTGCTCCAGTGACGCACTAGCATCACTTGCATGTAAAATTACTTACATTTCGACTCTACTGTACTGTAATTTCTGTAAGAGCAGGGCTCATTTCTCTCTAGTCATCAGCACATTCCCAGAACCTCCCATTATTTCTATCATGTATTTTGTAATTACTGTTTGCAGTATCCTTAGAGAAAGGAGACTTACAGGTAGGAATTGGGTCTTTCACTTTGTAGTCCCACTAGCATTAACACAATATCTACACAATAGTTTCTTCATACATATTATTTTTATAAGTATTGTTCTCCATATATATTACTGAATGTATAAATGCTGCCCTAAATTAAAAGATAATAAATTTATTTTTAAGTGGGAAAAATCACATTAAAAGATAGACATATGACAGAAATGTTATGCACTGACTTTAGGCCGTCCTTAAGAAACATTAGTAAACACAACTTTTAAACCTGCTCAAGGTCCATTCCATTTTTTGACATCCCTGTAAGTGACGTTCTTTGGGGACCTTTACCCTGTAGCCTCTACTCCACCCAAATCTAATGTTCAGCACCTCATGGTTTACTGCACTCTAACCTACGTTAGAACTGACCATTCTCTGCTCCAGTGATTATACAGATGGTCCCTAATTTACAATGGTTTATGATTTTTGACTTTACAATGGTGTGAAAGCAATACATATTCAGTACAACTGTATTTCAAATTTTGAATTTTGACCTTTCCCAGGCTAGCAATATGTGGTATGACATGCTGGTGCTGCTGGACAGTGACAGTAGCCATAGCAACTGGTCAGCCATGCTATCATGAGTGTGGACACCAATATATTATAATCATTCTCTACCCATACAACCATTCTGTGTTTTACTGTCAGAAACAGTATTCAATAAATTACATGAGATAACATTTTATTATAATATGGGCTTTGTGTTAGATGATTTTGCCAAACTGTAAGCTAAAGTAAGTGCTCTGAGCACATTTAAGTTAGCTTAGGCTAACTTATGATAGGTGTATCAAATACATTTTCAACTTACAGTATTTTCAAGTTATGATGGGTTTATTGGAACACCACACCATCATGAGTCAAGGAAGATCGGTAATAGTAAATTCAAGGTATGCTAAAGTGGTAATGGAATATGCTCTGTTACTCCTGCCAAACATTAACAATTCAACATAAGGCTTTACATGAAAAGACAGGTTTGAGTATGGAATCTCAGAAACTACAATCGGGGTCTGCAATTCAGCTCTTAGGTTTAAAGATTTCATGTGAATGAATTGCTTCCTAGAACTGATTGAATATACTTGAAAAAAAGAACTCTTTGCTCTTAACAATTGTGAATTATATTCAGGTCAATCTTCAGTGTGTTTCTAATGATCACATCCTTCAATGTGCAACTTTTATACACATAATGCAGCAAAGCCAAAAATTCATCATTAGTCAATAAGAGAAGCCAAACCTCTCTGACAACATGGTAATTCTCTTCCTATACCAAATGTAAGACAATAAGTGCTATTTCAGTGCTCCAGCCAGTATTATTAGAGCCCCTACTACATTAAAAGCAGTGTATTAGGTTATATAGGAGGTACAGCGATAACAAAAAAAATAATCCTTAACTTCAGGAAAATATACTTGGCACTGCCAATGTCTGCCCAAACAAGCAAAATCCCATTTTAGATACAATGTGCTAGCTTTACCCAAATCAACATCTTATATGCTGCAAATTTCCAAATTGGGAATGTATACATTATTTAAACCTTTCTGACATTAGACCCTCATAAAATGTCCCTGTATGCATTGTCCCAGATTCTCAATGATACATGATGAACTATATTGAAAAAATTTAATATTTTTGGAAATACTAAATTATAATTTTTATGCACCTTAAAGATGTTAGTGTAAACACATTTTAAAAATTCAGACAATGCTGAAAGCTATATATTACAGATTTTTTTCCTCTTTAACTTCTCTTAGATTTATTGAATGCTTTATTGTTCATTTTTTCCGTTTCCTTTTTTCTGTTAGCTTATAAAGTAAGCAACATATTTTAATTAGTTGAATTATTTGTGTTAATATAATATTTGACTTATAAGATTTAAAATTACATTTTTTGAGGATGATTGAAATAAAAAGTAAGGACCTAAGGATGATGAAACATTGATTACCAACAAGTGGCATTCTCCAAATTATAGTGTATAAATTTTTATCTCATTTGATTCAATCCTTACAATGAGTCATCAGTTTTATTATCTTAAAAGTCAATGATAATTTAGATTCATCACACATGGATTAGCAATTTATTAATTATAAATTATCTCACTTCATTCTGGATGACTACCCTTCTCTATAAATTGCATCCATTATTGTTTCATTCTGAAAATGTCTTCACTTTGCTCTTGCTCCTCAGTGATAATTTAAGGTGTGAAGAATTTGGGGATGGGAATGATTTTCTTTTAATACTTTATACTTGTTTCAGTACTTTGTTGGCAAGAAGCTCACTATCATCTTAACTATCATGGTAATTTCTTCTTTTCTCTGATCACTTTAAAGATCATTCCTTGTCTTTGGTGCTCTGCACTCTCTGCTGTATTCTGGATACTTTCCTCAGATCTATTTTCCATATTGTTAGTTACCTCTTCAGCTGTGTACAATCCAATTTTTAACTCATCTGCCATTTTTTAATTTCACTGATTTTTATTTTAATTTCTAGAAATTCATTTTAGTTACTTAAAAATATTTCTGTTCCTCTTTTCATATTGTGATTCTTCTTATAGATTATACTTTTCATTATAAATCTCTACTTATAGAAGTCCTGTGTGATCTGGTTTGTGAATGTTTCTTCAGAGAATAGGTTTACATGAGCTTCTAATAATCACCCGTATTTTCACTAGTGTCAGCATTGCATTTCTCAGTTTGGATTACTCAGTCATTAGGGGAGAGTAAATTTGGATGCTACATGCATGACAGGCAAGGGTTTAGAGCTTTGATTTCTCAGAAGGCATTTTATCCTCCAGGTGTAAAAACCTAAGAAGAGACTATCTTTCTTGCTGTACTCATGGGATAGGGAATACAGCTTTTCCAGCCATTTACACAGACAAGGCAACTCTTCCAGAGCCCAATTTTCCTGACAAGCTGTCTTTTCAATTGTTCGACTAAATTATTTAATGTATTTTACATTCTTCAACTGATTATAGGAAATAATAATTATAATTTATTTTATAATGTTCATTGACCAATATTACATAAGGTTAATTTTTTATAATGTGAAAAGCACTTTGTAAACTTTAGAGCACTATATTTATGATATTTTGTTAAGCCTTGTGAAATAAAACATTTAAGAAAACTGATGATGTCCTTTCTGCTCTGTTTAAATACTTAGATGTTCAAATCTTGTTACATTATTGGTATCCTATTATTAATGGTGATTATATTATAGAAGCAGTATTTGAAAAAAAATTTCCAAAAAATCAGTTCATTTTATAAAGTGGTCTATATGAAAAACACTTGAGTAATAGGTAACTTAGTTTTGTTATTATCATCATAAGATAGAAGAAATGTTTTTAAAAATCCAGTAGTTTCTTTTAATATTCTTTATTCTACTTTTCCTATTTTAATGCAATGATTATGCATTTTGTGAATTTTCTATTTAGTTATGTCTTATAGTGTGTTTCGTAGAAGGCACCATTTTTCAGTAAAACTTCAAGAAAAGCTCACAGTAAGGAGTTAGGGAAATACTGTATGCATAGACATCATAGAATATGACATTAGAAACCTGATTTTAAGTCCCTACTAACTACTAACTGTGACTCTGGTGTAAATTACTGCAGCACCTTCATTTTCCTCTTTAACAGTAGAAGAGATCTAATTATTACTGAGTACCTAAGAAGTGCTGGCTGTGTGACAAGTGCTTTCAATACATGGACTTAATTAAATGTCACAACATCACTATTGAGTATTATCCATATTGTGGCAGAACTGAGATGAGAAACTAAGTTGATTTTATGTCAAATTCATATGTTCATTGCTCAGTAACACACTGACTGGAAAAACAGTATTAATTCCAGTATCTCAATAGGTAACTTGGGTAGAGAATTTCTGCAGTTTCCTACGCTATCATTTTCAATGTCAAAAATAAACAATTAAAAACAATGGAGTTCTATTTTTGACATTTAAGATATAATGTTTAAAAAGATCCTCTTTATGAAAAATTCAATAGCATAACTTATATACAATGAGAACAAATTTCACTACTAAATTTTGGCAATGTTTTAAAAGTGAAGTTTATTAGGGCCTAATCTACCTAAAGCAAAATTCAGATGTTTTGTATTTACATATGAGATATAAGAAATACATATAGTGTTTTAATCCTTGTCATGACCAAGATGCTGAGTAGTTCCTATATGCATGTCCCCCAACCCCTCCAATGTCCTTCAATCCTTGTCACTGATCCAAGTCCCTTGGCAACCACTGAGCTATCTTCTGTCTGGAATATTTTGGCTTTTCCAGAATATCACATAAGTGGAATCATACAGTATATATTACTTAGTATACAGTGTGAGTATGGCTTCATTTGCTTAGCATAATGCATTTGTGATTCATTCATGTCATTGTGTATATAAGCAGCTGGTATCCATTTTATTGTTGTATACTATTCTGTTCTTCGATACACTCCAGTTTATTTATACTTTCACCAATTGAAGAATATTTTAGTTGTTTTCAGTTTGGGGAGATCATGAATAAATCTGCTATAAATAGATGTATACAAGATTTGTATGAATACCAATTTTCATTGCTTTCAGGCAAAACTTAGGACTGAAGTTGCTGGGTAGCATGGTAAATGATTTTGACTTTATAAGAAACTGTTAATCCAGAGTGCCTGAAGGTTATCACATTCCCATGAGCAAATGTGAATATTTTATTTTGCAACATGGATACACCAGGAGTTATTAATTTCCATTTATGGTTTTGTTTTTTTAATTTTAACCATTCAAATATATGTGTAATAGTGACTCATTGTGGTTTTAATTTGCGTTTTCCTAATGAACAACACTGTTCAACTGATCTCGTGTGCTTGTCATCCATATATTCTCTCCAGTAAGGTGTCTGTTCAGATCTTTTTCAAAATTACATTACATTTTTTTATAATAGAATATGTCTTTTACCAGATGTTTTACCTGTTCTATTATAATACACACTTCATCTTTTCATATTCTTAATACTGCCTTTTGAAGGGCACATTTTGGGTTATTTTTTTATCATGGTAAGAAAACATGAGATTTATGCTCTTGACAATATTTTAAGTGTACAATACAGTATTGTTAATGATAGGCACAATGTTATATAGACTGCTAGAACTCATTCATTTTAATAAATGAGTAACTGAAGCTACACAGTGAAGTTGCTGAAGTACAACAGCAAGTCTTCATCTCCCCCTCCACGCACTCTCCTGGCAACCACTATTTCACAATATGTTTCTATGAGTTTGATTATTTTAGATACCTTGCATAAACAGAAACGTGAATCATTTATTCTTTTTTGACTGGCTTATTTCACTTGTCATAATATCCTTGAGGTCCATCAGTGTTGTCACACATTGCAGAACTTTCTTCTTTTTTAAGGTTGAAAAATAGTCCATAGTATGTTTATACCACATTTTCTTTATTCTCTTATCTGTCAATGGACATCAGGTTTATTCCACGCCTTGGGTATTGTGAATAATGCTGTAATGAACATGGGTATGTGGATGTCCTTTGAGATCTTTAATTATCTGAATATCTACCCAGAAGTGGAATTGTTGAATCATATGGTAACTCTAATTTTAATTTTTTGAGGGACCTCCATATTTTTTTCCCTAGTGGCTATACCATTTTACATTCCCACCAACTGTGTACAAGGATTCTAGTTTCTCCACATTTTTATCAACATTTATCTTATTTTATATACATAATAACCATCCTAACAGGTGTGTGGTGATATCTTACTATGGTTTTGATTTGCATTTCCCTGATTAAAAATATAGAACACCTTCTCATACCAGTAGACCATTTGTATATCTTTGAAGAAATGTCATTCCAGACCCTTGCCAATTTTTTAATTAGTTTATTGGGGTCTTTTTCCCTATTGAGCTGTATGAGTTCTTTATATATTTTAGATATTAACCCCTTATCAGATATTAGGTTTGCAAATATATTCTCCCAAAGAAAATCTCTTAACATTGTTGTTTCCTTTGTTGTACAGCTTTTTAGTTTGATATATTTCCACTTGTCTATTTTTGCTTATGTTGCTTATGCTTTTGGTGTCATATCTAAGGAATTAATACTGTGCCCAAAGTCATGAAGGTCTTCCCCTATGTTTTCCTAGCAGTTTTATAGTTTCAAGTTTTATGTTGAAGTCTTTAATCCATTTTGTGTTGATTTTTGTGCATGGTATAAGGTAAAAGTATAATTTCATTTCTTCTTTGTATGTGATATCCAATTTTCCCTACACCATTTGTTGAAGAGATTGTCCCTTCCTCATTGTGTATTCTTGGCATCCTTGTTGAAGATCAGTTGGACATATATATGTGCGTTTCTTTCTAGGCTCTTTGTTCTAGTCAATTGGTCTATATGTCAGTTTTTATGCCAGTACCATACTGTTTTAATTACTGTAAATATTTAATTTATTTTGAAATAAAGAAGTGTAATAGCTACAGTTTTGCAGTTCTTTCTCAAGTTTGCCTTGGCTATTTGGCATCTTTTTGGGAATACATATGAATTTTAGGATTGTTTTATCCATTTCTATAAACAATGCCATTGGGATTTTGACAGAGGTTACCTTGAATCTGTAGATCTTTTTGGATAGTATAAACATTTTAGCAATTAAAATCTTCCAAACTATGAACATAGGGTTCCTTTGCATTTATTTGTGTCTTCTTTAATTTATTCATGAATGTTTTATAGTTTTTGGTGTACAAGTCTCTTACTTCCTTGGGTAAGTTTACCCCCAAGTATTTTATTCTTTCTGATGGATTTTTTTTTCTTAATTTCCTTTTGTGATAGTTTGTTGTTAGTGTACAGAAACAAAATGAATTTTGTATGACTTTGTATCCTGCAACTTTACTGAATTATTAGTTCTAACAGGTTTTTCTGTGGAGTCTTTAGGGTTTTTCACATGTAAAATCATGTCATCTGCAAATCAAGATAATTTTACTTATTCCTGCCCAACTTAGATACATTTTATTTCCTTTTTCTGCTTAACTGCTCTGGCTAGGACTTTTAGTACTAAGTTTTATAGAAGTGATGAGAATAGGCATCTTTGCCTTGTTCTTGATCTTAGAGGAAAAGCTTTCAGTTTTTCACTGTTAAATATGATAGTGCTGTACTTTTCATAAGTGGCTTTTATTCTTTTAAGATAAATTTCTTCCATACCTAGTTTGTTGAGAGTTTTTAATCATGAAAGTGTGTTGAATTTTGTTAAATGATTTTTCTTCATTTATTGAATGATCATGTGATTTCTTTTATCCAAAACCGAGTCATGAAGAAATAGAAAATCTCAACAAATCAATGAGTAAAGAGATTCAGTAATAAAAAGTATCCTAACAAAAAAAAATCCTAGACCCAGATGTTTCCACTAGTGATTTCTATTCAATATTTAAAGAAGAATTAATATCAATATTTCTCAAACTTTCTGAAGTAGGGAATGCTTTCAAACTCATTTTATGAAGCCAGCATCACTCTAATACCAAAGTCATCTATAGGCCAATATCCATGATGAACTTAGATGCAAAAATTCTTAACACTACAGAACAAATGGGCCTTACAGACATATACAGAGTAGTCCATCCAATAGCAACAGGATACACATTCTTCTCAAACACAGTGAACATTTTCTAGGATAGATCACAAGTTAGGCCACAAAGCAAGTCTCAACAATTCAAGAAGACAGAAATTATATTAAGTGTCTCTTCTGATCAGAGTATAATGAAACCAGAAATCAGTAATAGAAAGAAATCTAGAAAACTCACAAATATGAGGAAATCGAACAACACACTCCTGAGCAGACAATAGATCAAAGAAGAAATCAAAAGGAAAATTTTAAAACTTGAGACAAATGAAAATGGAAACACAGCACACCAAAACTTATGAGATACAGCAAAAGTAGTTCTAAGAGGAAGGTTTATAGCAATAAATGCATACAAAAAAAGACAGACTTAAATAAGCAACAAAATTTTACACATCAAGGAACTAGAAAAAGAACAAACTAAGCCCAAAGTTAGAAGTAGGAAAGAAATAATGATTAGAGCAGAAAGACATAAAGTAGAAAACAGGAAAATAGAAAAAATAAATAAAGCTAAGAGTTGGTTCTTTGAAAAGATAACATTGACAACATTTTAGGCAGGCCAACCAAGAGAAAAAGAGAGAGAATCCAAATTAGTAACATTATAAATGAAAGAGGAGATGCCATAGAACTACAAACTATCATGGGACTACATCTAATTGTGAACAATTATAGGCCAATGCACTGGAGAACCTAGAAAAATGGATAAATTCCTAGAAACATACAACCTTCCAAGACTGAATCAACAAGGAAGAGAAAATTTGAAGAGGACCAATAACGAGTGAGGAGATTTAATCAGTAATTGGTGTAGGAAAGACGGGTATAGTTAATATAATTTATATGATAAAACGTCTATACAGAGAGGGATACATAGTCTGGTCAATATTAAAGGACGGACAATTGATATTTTGAATGTACAATAATTCAACTTGCTAATACATTGTATTTTCTCAATTTCAAATGAAGGCTGATCTATTAGGCAACATGGAAAATTAAGACACTGAGTAAAAAATAGAAAACATATAACTGTAGGAAAAAATCCCAACAGTTGAAGAGTGATCTTCAAAGAAGACTGAAACCCAAAGGGTGGAAAATACATTCCATCAGGATATTATGATAATAAGAGTAGCTAGCATTTGATGAGTTACTGTTTATAGGTATTATATATAAATTTGTTAAATGTAATTCTCACAATCCTACAGTATAGGTACCTTAGTCCAGAGAAGAAGCTGAAACACAATGGATAAAAAACAAGAAAATAAAATTCTATGAATTTTATCAGAAAAGAGCAACATTTAGTTTTAATGAGATTGAATATTTGCATTGAGAGTGGAGTGTATTACTTTTAAGTAATTAAGATTTATAACATAACTTTATAAAATATTTTCCTAGATATGTTATCAATAGTTTTGAGACTTCTGATGAAATATTTTGGAAATTCTAGTTCCATATAACCTGAGGGAAAGATACTTAACCTGTCTTCCTCACACTGAAAATTACTATGACTATTCTAACCAAAGCTAAATAGTTTAAAATGTTCTCATGAATACTATTTTCACAAGGTTCAATAATAACTTTAAAAGGCTGAATTAGGAGCCTTTAAGATACTAGAAACAGTTTTATGCGCTTAGGGTTCACAGGTAGTCTTAGTTTCATTTGACTGTATCTTTTTTACTTTGCTGACATTATTACTAAATTAGAATGCATTCACTATGACTCCTACAGGGTGATAAGAAAATGAATTTCCATAGTCCATGATGGCAAGTTTGGGAGGAGACTATTTTCTCTTCCCAAGGACTCAGTGGTGTGCATTCAAAGTAGGGTTTCTTCCTCTCTTTGAGTAGTCAGTCTCAAGACATGCCGCTATATTTTTCAAAAAATGTTTATTAGAGGTCTATTGTGTGTCAATAATTTCTTTTCCAGTTTTATTGAGATATAATTGACATAATTTGTAACTATGTGAAGTGATAGATATTAACTAAACATACGTGGTAAAGATTTTACAACATACATCAAATCGTTATGCTGTACAACTTAAATTTACACAAGGTTACAGGTCAATTATATCGCTATAAAGTGTGCCAGTTTTTAAGATTTACTGCTCCCACTGTGGCGGGCTTACCATAGTGGTTAGAATACTCCTGGTATTTCTAAATTTCTTCTATCTGAGCATAGTTCTCCATAATATATTCAGTATTTTTCCCATCATTAAATGAAAAATTATTCTTGAGGAGTCAGATTTTAAGAAACACTGTATTCATTCAAAATACCATACTGCTTAAAAAACTCTAGTCAAAACCCTTGTAAGTGCTGTGGAGAATAGAAAGAAGAACAACTTAGTCCTGATATTAGGCAAAGTTATAATCTTGTAGAAATGGTAGGCAGCTAGAAAGGGATTTTCTCTAATGTGGTGCACAATAAAGGTAGAGAGTTATGGGAAGGTTGTAGAGAAATCAAGCACAGGATTGAGAAAGGACTGATGCAGGAAGCACATTTGAGTTAAAGGAAAAGGATAAGTGAGCAGGGAGAGAAAAAGGGCCTGGGATTTCAAAAGAAATTCAGTGAGGTGAGAAGTGAAGGTAAAAAATTAGAATTTCTCTTGACAACACTATGAACTACTTATTTAAAATTTGTTACTTACTTAACAATATACATGACAAACCACTGTTCTTAACATTCCAAAAACATTAACCTATAGCAGCATTATGAAGCAGATATTAGTGAAGATATAGCTTCTCTTTACAGTAGGAGAAACTGAATATTTAAGTTGTCTCAGGTCACATAACTAGAGGGTGGCAGAGCTGAAATTTGATCTCAGACAGTTGGTTTCACACTCTGGTTATTGGTTATAATGGAATTACACAGTTTAGGAGTGACCATATAATTTATTTTCCAAACTGGGACATTTTAGAGAGCAAAGCAATACTCTACCAATAATAAGGAAGATGCAATAGATGTAAATAAGTGCTGTTCAGACAAATAAGGCTATATGGTCATTCCAACTCTAAACCCAGTTAGAACAGATAATACAAAGAAGGCATTTTCTCTCTCCTCATATCTCTGGTGGAAATGCCACACATTAACAGCCAAGTGCAAAAGCAAACCAATCCTTCTTAGTCTTTCTTGGGTCAAATGTGTATCTGATAATTTAATGAAGTCCCTTATCAGAAAATGAACATGTGTATATGCATGCATAAGATGTCTAGATTTCCAGGACTCCTCAAGTTCACTGTTCCTCAGAGGGGCCACAGACATCACAAAGAGATTATAAATCCCTGATTTAAACAGAGAAAGTAATACAGATTTGACCATTTTATGTATTGTTAATAAACAATATCTCATTAGTTGTTAATCATGAGATTACTGAACAGAGTAAAAAAATCTGACTTGCAGTTTGCACTTACAATAAATATTACAGATTGACATTTCTCTTGGAGAACCATAGGTAGTGAAAATATGTAATAGATTTTCTTCAAGATATGCATCATTTTGAATATCTGAAATTCATGTACAAGATAATTTTTTTAAAAAGGGATTCAAGCTTCTATAATAATTATCTCAATATTTATTCTTAAAAAAAAATCAGAGTTCCGGGAAGATGGCGGCGTGAGCAAGGCGACGGAAATCTCCTCCCAAACCAAACATATTTATGAAAATACAGCAAATACAACTATTCCTAAAAGAGAGAACAGAAGATACAAGACAACACCAGCCTGCAGCTACACCTGAGAGGACCAGGCACCCTGCAAGGCCGGTAAGATACAGAGCCACGACCCGGTGGGACCCGAGCACTCCACAAACCCAGCACACTGGCAGGAGGAGAGGATTCAGAGTGGGGAGGAAGTGGAAGCACAGGCCTGCCGAATAACCAGTCCTGGTGATCTGCACCGGGAGCGCTGACACACATCGCGCGGTGTATTGGATTTGGCGAGACAGAGGGACAGATTCCAAGAAGGCAGGTCCACCCAGCCGGTTCCCCGGGAGAAAAGAAAAGCACGAATTTTTTTAGGGGTCTTAAAGAGACAGGGGCCCAATGGAGGAGCAGGATCGTCCCAGTACACTCAGCCAAGCAGGCTGGAAGCCCTGGGGAATTTTGGTCCGCTCGGAATGTGCCTAGGAAAAGCAGTTGCACGGAGACTTCCCACAGAAATCAGCAGTCTCCGATTTGTTCCCTCCCCAGCCAGAGTCACAAAGAGCACGGCACAGTGGTGTGGCGGTGGAATAGTGGAGCAGCAGCGCCACCTACAGGATCCTAACAGAAACTACACCTGGCAGGCGGGTTTTTTTGTTTTTTTCTCTCTATTTTCCTTTCTTCTTTTTTTCTTTTTCTGACCACTTCCATTGCCATGAAAAGACAGAGAAATATGGTACAAACAAAACTTACCCAGAAACCCCCAGATCAGACTACCCCAGAGAGGGAGTCTGAAGGGATAGACATGCACAATCTTCCTGAAAAAGAATTCAGAATAAAAGTCATAACCATACTGATGGATCTACAGAGAAATATGCAAAAGCTAAGGGAGGAAGTAAGGGAAGTGAAGAAAGACAATGCAGAGATGACACAAGCGATCAATGGGCTTTGCAGCAGACTGGATGAGATGCAAGAGACTGTTAATGGAATAGAAATCAGAGAACAGGAATACAGAGAAGCTGAGGCAGAAAGACATAAAAGGATCTCTAGGAATGAAAGAATTTTAAGAGAACTGTGTGAAAAATCCAAATGGAACAATATTCGCATTATAGGAATACCAGAGGAAGAAGAGAGAGAAAAAATGATAGAAAGTGTCCTTGAAGAAATAATTGCTGAAAACTTCCCCAACCTGGGGAAGGAAATTGTCTCTCAGACCATGGAAGCCCACAGATCTCCAACACAAGGGACCCAAGGAAGACACCACCAAGACACATAATAATTAAAATGGAAAAGATCAAAGACAAGGACAGAGTATTAAAAGCAGCTAGAGAGAGAAGAAATATCACCTACAAAGGAAAATTCATCAGACTATCATCAGACGTCTCAACAGAATCTTTACAAGCCAGTAGAGAAGGGCATGATAAATTTAACGTAATTAAACAGAAGGGCCTCTAACCAAGAATATTGTATCCAGCACGATTACCATTTAAATTTGAGGGAGGGATTAAACAATTTACAGAGAAGCAAAAACTGAGGGTATTTGCCTCCCATAAAGCATCTCTTCAGGATATCTAAAAGGGACTGCTCTAAATGGAAGCACTTCTAAGGCTAAAATGATGTCACCAGAGAAAATAAAATCATAGCAAAGAAAGCAGACCATCCAAATAGTAACTAAAGTCAAAGAATAAAACACCTAGTATATAAAGAATGGAGGAGGAAGAATAAGAAGGGAGAGAAATAAAGAGTCATCAGACTGTGTTTATATTAACTTAACAAGAAAGTTAAGTTAGACTGTTAGTAGAGAAGCTACCCTTGAACCTTTGGTAACCACGAATCTAAAGCTACCAATGGCAATAAGTACATATCTATCGATAATCACCCTAAATGTAAATGGACTGAATGCACCAATCAAAAGACACATAGTAACAGAATGGATAAAAAAGCAAGACCCATCTATATGCTGCCTACAAGAAACACACCTCAATCCCAAAGATATACACAGACTAAAAGTGAAGGGATGGAAAAAGATATTTCATGAAAACAACAAAGAGAAAAAAGCAGGTGTTGCAGTACTTGCATCAGACAAAATAGACTTCAAAATGAAGAAAGTAGCAAGAGATAAAGAAGGACATTACATAATGATAAAGGGGTCAGTCCAACAAGAGGATATAACCATTTTAAATATATATGCACCGAACACAAGAACACCGGCATGTGTGAAACAAATACTAACAGAATTAAAGGAGAAAATAGAAAGCAATGCAGCCATTTTAGGAGACTTCAACACACCACTCAATCCAGAGGACAGATCAATCAGACAGAAAATAAGTAAAGACACAGAGGCATTGAACAACACACTAGAACAGATGGACCTAACAGACACCTACAGAACTCTGCACCCAAAAGCAACAGGATACACATTCTTCTCAAGTGCACATGGAACATTTTCCAGAATAGACCACATACTAGGCCACAAAAAGAACCTCAGTAAATTAAAAAATATTGAAATCCTACCAACCAACGTCTCAGATCACAAAGGTATAAAACTAGAAATAAATTTTAGAAAGAAATCAAAAAGGCTCACAAATACATGGAGACTTAACAACATTCTTCTAATTAATCAATGGGTTAACGACCAAATAAAACAGAAATCAAAGAATATATGGAGACTAATGACAACAGCAATACAAAGCCACAACTTCTTTGGGACACAGCAAAGACAGTTCTAAGAGGAAAGTATATTGCAAACCAGGCCTACTTAAAGAAGGAAGAAAAATCCCAAATGAATAGTCTAAAGACACAATTACTGAAATTGGAAAAAGAAGAACCAATGAGGCCAAAAGTCATCAAAAGGAGGGACATAATAAAGATCAGAGAAGAAATAAATAAATAGAGAAGAATGAAACAATAGAAAAAAATCAATGAAACCAAGAGCTGGTTCTTTTAAAAAATAAACAAAATAGATAAACCCTTAGCCAGACACATTAAGAGAAAAAGAGAATCTACACACATAAACAGAATCAGAAATGAGAAAGGAAAAATCACGAGGGATCCGACAGAAATACAAAGAATTATAAGAGAATATTATGAGAATCTATATTCTAACAAGCTGGAAAACCTAGAAGAAATGGACAACTTCTTAGAAAAATACAACCTTCCAAAACTGACCAGGCAAGAAACAGAAATACTAAATAGACCAATCACCACCAATGAAATTGAAGCGGTAATCAAAAAACTACCCAAAAA
The DNA here is from genome assembly GCA_032199065.1 of Smutsia gigantea. Lineage (NCBI taxonomy): Eukaryota > Metazoa > Chordata > Mammalia > Pholidota > Manidae > Smutsia > Smutsia gigantea. Next base: position 235,572 of record JAVSCE010012014.1, on the reverse strand, counting down.
CAAAATCCCCGGACCAGATGGATTCACCTCTGAATTCTACCAGACATATAGAGAAGAAATAACACCCATTCTCCTTAAAGTTTTCCAAAAAATAGAAGAGGAGGGATTACTTCCAAACTCATTCTATGAAGCCAGCATCACTCTAATACCAAAACCGGGCAAAGACCCCACCAAAAAAGAATATTACAGACCAATATCCCTGATGAACGTAGATGCAAAAATACTCAACACAATATTAGCAAACCAAATTCAAAAATATAGCAAGAGGGTCATACACCATGATCAAGTGGGATTCATCCCAGGGATGCAAGGATGGTACAACATTCGAAAATCCATCAACATCATCTACCACATCAAAGAAAAGAAAAACAAAAACCACATGATCATCTCCATAGATGCTGAAAAAGCATTTGAGAAAATTCAGCATCCATTCCTGACTAAAACTCTCAACAAAATGGGTATAGATGGCAAATACCTCAACATCATAAAGGCCGTATATGACAAACCCACAAGTAACATCATACTTAACAGTGAGAAGCTAAAAGCTTTTCATGTAAGATTGGGAACAAGACAGGGATGCCCACTCTCTCCACTGTTATTCAACATAGTACTGGACGTCCTAGCCACAGCAATCAGTCAAAACCAAGAAATACAAGGCAGCCAGATTGGTAAAGAAGAAGTCAAATTGTCACTATTTGCAGATGACATGATACTGTACATAGGAAACCCTAAAGACTCCACTCCAAAACTACTAGAACTAATCTCTGAATTCAGCAAAGTTGCAGGATACAATATTAACACACAGAAATCTGTTGCTTTCCTATACACTAACGATGAACTAACAGAAAGAGAAATCAGAAAAACAATTCCATTCACAATTGCATCAAAAAGAATAAAATACCTAGGAATAAACCTAACGAAGGAAGTGAAAGACCTGTACTCTGAAAACTACAAGACACTCCTAAGAGAAATTAAAGAGGACACTAACAAATGGAAATTCATTCCATGCTCTTGGCTAGGAAGAATAAATATCGTCAAAATGGCTATACTACCTAAAGCAATCTACAGATTCAACACAATCCCTATCAAAATACCAACAGCTTTCTTCAATGAACTGGAACAAATAATTCTAAAATTCATATGGAAGCACAAAAGATCCCAAATAGCCAAAGCAATCCTGAGAAGGAGGAATAAAACGGGGAATTATGCTCCCTGACTTCAAGCTCTACTACAAAGCCACAGTAATCAAGACAATTTGGTATTGGCACAAAAACAGACCCACAGACCAGTAGAACAGAATAGAAAATCCAAACATTAACCCAAACATATACAGTTAATTAATATATGATAAAGGAGCCTTAGAGATACAATGGGGAGATGACAGCCTCTCCAGCAGCGGGTGTTGGCAAAACTGGACAGCTACATGTAAGACAATGAAACTGGGCTACTGTCTAACCCATACACAAAAGTAAACTCAAAATGGACCAAAGACCTGAATGTAAGTCATGAAACAATAAAACTCTTAGAGAAAAACATAGGCAAAAATCTCTTGGACATAAACATGAGCAACTTCTTCATGAACATATCTCCCTGGGCAAGGGAAACAAAAGCAATAATGAACAAGTGGGACTATATCAAACTGAAAAGCTTCTGTACAGCAAAGGACACCAACAATAGAACAAAAAGACATCCTACAGTGTGGGAGAATATATTCATAAAAGACGTATCCGATAAGGGGTTGACATTCAAAATATATAAAGAACTCACGCACCTCAACAAACAAAAAGCAAATAATCCAATTAAGAAATGGGCAGAGGAGATGAATAGACACTTCTCCAAAGAAGAAATTCAGATGGCCAACAGGCATATGAAAAGGTGCTCCACATGGCTAATCATCAAAGAAATGCAAATTAAAACCACAATGAGATATTACCTCACACCAGTGAGGATGGCCAACATCCAAAACACAAACAACAACAAATATTGGCGAGGATGTGGAGAAAAGGGAACCCTCCTACACTGCTGGTGGGAATGCAAATTAGTTCAACCATTTTGGAAAGCAGTATGGAGGTTCCTCAAAAAACTCAAAATAGAAATACCATTTGACCCAGGAATTCCACTCCTAGGAATTTACCCTAAGAATGCAGCAGCCCAGTTTGAAAAAGACAGATGCACCCCTATGTTTATCGCAGCACTATTTACAATAGCCAAGAAATGGAAGCAACCTAAGTGTCCATCAGTAGATGAATGGATAAAGAAGAAGTGGTACATATATATACGCAATGGAATATTATTCAGTCATAAGAAGAAACCAAATCCTACCATTTGCAACAACATGGATGGAGCTAGAGGGTATTATACTTAGTGAAATAAGCCAAGTGGAAAAAGACAAATATCAAATGATTTCACTCCTATGTGGAGTACAAGAACAAAGAAAAAAACTGAATTAACAAAACAGCAGCAGACTCACAGAACCCAAGAACGGACTAATAGTTACCAAAGGGAAAGGAAGTGAGGAGGATGGGTGGGAAGTGAGGGTCAAGAGGGAAAAAGGGGCATTAAGATTAGCAGATGTAATGTTTTGGGGGGGCACGGGGAGGGCTGTACCACTCAGAGAAGATAAGTAGTGATTCTATAGCATCTCACTACGCTGATGGACAGTGACTGTAATGGGATTGGTGGGGGGGACCTGATGAAGGGGGTAGTTTAAATAACCATAATATTGCACATGTAATTGTAGATTAATGATACCAAAATAAATTATAAAATATATATATATATTTAAAAGAGTTACTTGGAAGATAGGCAAATGAGCCATTTAAAATTTTTGTGTATGTGAGGAAAGCATAAATAAACAAAAACCATTGGCTTTAAAAAAAACAAATCAATGCCTTTTATACCCCCAAATGATATTCATTTTGCAGTGTGAACATTTTTATTTTTGCATATTTTAAGAGATGCGTTAGTATTGCCAAAAAAACAAATGAGTAGTTCCCGGAAAAATGACTGCCTACTAAACCAATTGTTTCAGAGTATATCACTAACTTAAGATATATTGTCATACTTTAGTGACATATTTATTAGTTTTGTCTGTATACAGCCACTTTTAAAGGAATATAAATTGGCGGATATTACCTTTGAGACCTAAGTAGTGATCAAATATTACAAACACTGAAATTGAAAATGATCTTTTAAATTTGATGGATAATATGTCTATTTAGAAAACGTCTATGAGGAAAATGAATTAAGACCATTGGACTAAACTCAGACTCAGAATAACTAAGTTAAAATTAGAGACTGTGATGAAATGCACTTGCCATGATTCTAGAAAGCTGAAGGTAGGGCTCTTGCTCAGGAGCACCGATTCTTCTTTCTTCTCTGGATGAGGATGTGGCTTTCCTGAGGCCAAGTTTAGCTTAAGAGGGTCATGGATGCCCCTAAACATTTCCTATTAATGGTACAGGTGCATAGGTTGTGACAGTTCTTCATGCATATGAGTTATTTAGTCCCGTGTTTTGAAGGACAATGGCACAGTTAGGACCTATCTGGCATTTATCCTTTCACTGGCACCTGCCACCCTCCTTAGCATCTTCCTTGAGAGATGCTCCACTGAGAGATGCTGCCTCTGCTTCTGGTGTGTGTGCCTATTTCACTTCCAATAGAAGTCTATATTTTAGCCTTAAAAGAGGGCTTAATTTTATATACATAGTTGCTTATGATTTCTTCCTGTCATATTACAGTTGGAGAGTGTAGTAGTTCCAAATATTGCAAACATTAAAAAAATCCTTTATTTCTTTAAAAATCTTACCGATAAAATAATTTTGAAATATATATATCCTTTAAGGAGTTTTCATTATAAGATAAAAAAATGATTTTAATTACCCATAATGCTGTTAAAGTGCTAAAATAATTTATTTTATGTATGTTAAACAGGTCCCTTAAAATCTCATATGCTTGAGTGCATTTTAAGGCTTTTATTTTTAAAAAGTACAACAGTAAACATATACTCAATCTAGATTAAATCTCAGTAATTCCAATTTAGGAGAATTGAATTGCTGGCTTTTAAGATACAAACTATTTCTATATTGCTATAAATGTTTTAAAGCAATTATAATTTATACTTCCCTATTTTTAGTATTAGTCATCACTATAAAATAATGAAACTACTTAAAAATATATATTGGAACTTGAACATTACCAAAAGTACTGGTTCATCTGAAACAGCTACCTTGGGACGATGCTATCATTGCACAAAACACCCTTATAAATGCTCTTAGGGACTGCTGTTTCCTTTTAATGTCTGTAATGATAGCAAGACTTTACCACTTAAGGACAAATTTACATTTTTAAAATAGTCAAAAATCATTTAGAGCTCATTATGTTCAATGACAATTGTGATCAACCAAAGTAAAATTGCAGTATTATTTAGGGAACAGTTTTAAAGATAGTACATCATGAACCAGCATGGTTTAATGATGAAAATACCAATCAATTAAACCCCAAACAAGATCAGGACTAAAAGCACAAAATAGGATGAAAACCAACAGATCTCCACTCCAGCTGCACTGAAGAATTAGGTGAGTAGTATTTAAAATATACAGCTACTGGGACCATTCTTCATTTTTAAAATTTAATCCTAAGTGTCAGTATTTTTTTGGAAAACTCTTATTATTCTGCATAAAGTTGATGCACAATGGTTATGTTTGGGAAAAGTTTTGTGAGGCTTAGTATTCTCAACATTGGATGTGGAATTCTAGGAGTGAAATCTCTCTGCTGCAATGAGATGTCTGAGCAGAGTGGTCAATTACAGCACTGTTCAATTTCAGGTACAAAGAAGGCCCTGATGCCAACATTTCATTCCACCGCTTTTTCATTTTCTAGAGGATGCCTAAACAATCATTAACATTTACTCACCTAACTCCTTAAGATTTTGATCCTGTTTAAGAAACAGTACATCTTTGAGGATAGGACATGCAACTTTCACCTCTTATTAGGATACACATGCATACACAAGCACACGTATAAACAAGTTGTGTGAATGGAGCAACTGAGAAGCACTTCTGCAGAATGAGCATATATTGAGATAAAGAGCAAATTAAAAAAATAATCTCATGAGAAGAAATTGATAGTTGGAAAATTTGGCACCAAAGGGAAGAAAGAATTATAGGAGGCTGTGGACTTCTGCAACAAATATGCTTTAAAATTCTTCCCTACTTTTGACTGTGTATATAACATTAATTTTTAAAAATATTTACTTAAAAAGATTTTGGAATATGATCAAATAGTAGAAAAAAGATATCAAAGTCCAACAAATTCTCCTATCTTTAAGATGACAGATCAGAATACATGTTTACTTGTCAAAATTTAGTCAATTTGTTCTCCATGTGTCCTTTTAAATGTTTTTCCACTCAAAAATGAAAATTCACTTTTACCTGAATATTCAGTATCTCTATATTTTATTTTCATAATTAAGATGTTTTAAAAGTTACAGGTGTTAGGTTCCCTTTAACACACAACATTGAAGGAATGTTAAGTGCCCTTTAACCCACAACCTTGAGCCTCTGGGCACAGCGGCTCCTTATCACTTGCAGCGGTTTCTAAGTACCCCACAGCAGTTTCTAAGTTTCCTATCAACAGTTTCTGTTTCTCAGAAGTCTCAAGACCACCATCCTGCTCACCAAGGCCCTAAATTCCTATATAAGCAGCCCCTCCCCCCCCACACACCCTTGCTACCACTACTGCCCTCTTTCGAGACAGCCACTCTGCCTGTTTGTCTTACAGGGAATAAAACTGCGTTACGGAGTTCTCGCATCCTTCTCTGCTAGCGAGTGAGCCAGGTAGCAAAATAACCCTTTCAATAGGCCTGACAATACTTAGTCATTTAATTTCCAAATACATTATTAATCATCTATGGGTCTAATTATGAATTTTTGTGACATTCCATTTTATTAATTTCTCTTAGATGATAATAAAAATATCCCCCTTTATTCCTTTCCTGCCATCTCTGTCTCATATACAGAGGAATTATCTTATGTCTACTTGGAATCACAAGAATTAAATATTTCATTGTCACTTCCTCTTCTATCCATACCTGAGTAGCTGGTATTAAACTTGCCCTCACCATAAGCAATCAAATATCTGGACAAAATTTGCGTGGTAATTGTTCTCAATTATAGAATAACAGGTATCAAAGACTATGATAATATACTGGGTATGTGTAGTCTGTTTATCTTGATGTTTTAAAAACTCTTATTACACTTCAGCAAAACTTAAGTTTCTCTTCTTTCAAACTTATGTATGTTATAGAACTTGAGATTCACCTTTTCTTTGGACTATGTCCTCCTTTCTAGTTCCATCTTTTGGCCTGAAGAGCCTAGGCATCAGTATGGTTATGGTTGTCATCACCTCTATAAACACGTAATACTTCTATTTGCAAATAATATAAACTGCCTTTGTAATTATGAAATTAGAACATTGTACGTCCAGAGTTTTTAGTGATTTAGTTTATTTGCTCCTCTTATATCTGGAGTTAAATATATGTTGGCTTTTATACAGGTTTTACTCTTTAACAAAATATTTATATAAAAATGAAATGTATATCATGGTTTTCACTTTCATGGAAAGCCCATTTAGTATTTATCTCATTGTAACATGTTTTTCACATTTAAATAATCCACGAACAATTTGTTAATATTAAAAGACAGTTTCTCTTCACCATTTTTAGGTCCATTCAAAATGAAAACCAAATACGAAAATGATGTGTATAGGTCTCCCCTCTATAAGCTTTTGAGTGTCTATAATGAAGAACATTTTAAGGCAAAATAAAAATGCCAAGGGGTATTACTTTTAGAAAACAAAAAGTTTTAATTGTCCTGTGTTTATATTACTCGATACCCCTTAGGTCTGGTATATATGATGTAGGTTAATCCTGAGCATTCTGGAGTGTGGAGTTGTTACCCAATATCTCTGTATTTAAGACAGGAGTAACTTTTATATGAAAAATACAGTTAATCTGAAGCACTGATGTTGTAATGTTTTCAGTTACTGAAGAAAAATGTTTTCAGTATATTTTTAGAATGAAGTGTATTTTATTTAGTATGAAATCTTTGAAAATATTTAATTATCTCTCAAATAACTGGGCACTCTGATTAAGCACTTAACATTATTAATGCTTACTAACAGAGTATATTAGATAATTCTCAACACTCTAGTAATTGCAAGTATCACTTAGAACTTCTCCACTTATATAGGGATATTATAATTATAACTGATGACCACATATACATACATATACATGCATATACATATATATTTTTGCTCGATTTAACTCATTTAAGCATTTATCTTCAGATACACATATATGTATATATGTATGCATATGCATATGTGCCTTGTGTACATAAAATACACAATGATGAAACAGGACATATTATTTTCAGTATACCTTTAGAGTCATGTGCATTTTATCAAAATATGCATTTTTTTATAGTTCATATACATAAAAACGCAATTCACTGTCAAGAAACCTTTAACAAACCCTAAGAATGAACTATAATACTTTGATTTTTATAGAACTCTAAACTTTACAGAACCCCTCCACATAGATGTGCCATTTAATTTCTTGATATTTCACAAAACAAAAGATGTAGCGTGCATTTCCAATCACCGATGCAGTTATTTTCATGCGTTAGCATTCTTTTGGAAAGAAAAGTGGCACCCTAGGAAGCCACATGACATACATCAGGTAACAGAGAGATCATTTAGTAATTCAAAGCATTTGTTTTTCAGTCTGTGTCATCATCTATCCCAGGAACCAAGAAACAATATAATTGAAACAAAATTAGCCATCTTTTATTCTACTAATTTCCACATCCAAGTCAATCAGGGGATGATCTAGATTACTTACAAACACATCTCACAGGAGTGCACCAACTGCACTGTGATCACTTCTGAAGATAGAACTTGCAACAGGATTCTTCATGTCCCTGTAATTGGTACTTCTCTCACCAACTAGCAATCCTAATCCAGTATTCTACTGGTAATTCTCATACATTATTTAAGAACAGTATGAAATAATTAGCACCATTTGCATTCCTAAAAAATTGGACTAGCAATCCATCATGATGATTTGGGGATGCCTTTGAAAATATGATGGAAGCTATATATCTGCCTTCAAGAAATATTAGAAACTATAATTTGTATGAATTACAAGTTTAAAGATGCCCTGACGTCCCTGTAATAATGGCGGTGGGGGGAGGGGTTGTCCTTCTGTCCACTGAGCTTTCAAGATGAGTGGTGTACTTATGCTGAGCTATATTTATCCAGTCAAGTAATATGTCAGAAATATGTTCCTCCCAGAAAATTTAGCCTTCTCTTAAGCCAAAATTAAACTGAATCTTTTGATGGCTTTCTACTTCTTTTCCTACCCACGTTTGGATTAAAGGGAAACTGTACAAGAAGCAGATGGTCACACACCAATGTTTTAGGAGAATTAAAACTCACTACCTAAGTTACTGGAGATAAAACAACGGAAACAAAACGTAGAAAACCTGGTGAAAATACTTGGTGAGAACTGAAAGTTTAACTTCTAGGGAAGAGTTTTATTTGTGGGATAGCCATTTTTGCCCTAAATTCAAAGGTAGATTGCGTAAGAGACCCCAGCAGAGAAAAGGTGATAGAGATGTCATTTAAGTATACTTCTGGAAAGAGACTGGTAACTATTTCTTTTGCTTGTGTGATTTATGTTTTCCTGAGGAATATATGATACAGAAAAGAGGATAAAACACGTAGATGTTGAAGAATGATTATGAAGTAAAAAACCTTATAGGTGTCCCTCAATTAAGACATTGATTATTGCTGTTATTAGAGTTCTCCACAGAAACAGAACCAGTAGAGAATATTACTGATATTCTCTATATATTCTATATCGATACAGAGAGAGATTGATATTTATTATAATGAATTGCCTTACTGATTATGGAGGCTGACAAGTCTCAAATTCTGCAGTCAGTAAGCTGCGTGTTCAGGAGAGCTCATGGTGGAGTTTCAGTGTGAAGACTGGCAGGCTTGAAATCCAGAAGAGCCAATGTTTCAGTTTGAAACTGAAGGCAGGAAAAAACCCATGATCCAAATCAAAGGCGTTAAGGCAGGAGGTCAGTCTTCTAGCTCTCATCAGGACTATACACGGGAGAGGGAACCTGCTTTGCTCAGTCCATCACCTCAAATGTTACTCTCCTCCAAAAAACACCCTCACAGATACACCCAGAATAACATTTAATGCAATAACTGGGCACCCATGGCCTCAAGCTGACACATAAAATTAACCATTACACGCTCAGTAACTTCAGGTATTCCTACGTGTTCCTTTGTGACTGTATTTCTCTGCCTAACACTGACAGAAAACTACTCTCAGATTTTTAAAAATAATCTCGCCTATTTATTAACTTCATAATATATATATATTCTATAAGTTCATTTTTCCCAATATTTGTAACTTTCATACATATTGATTCTTGGAACTGTAGTTAATTTTCATTGCTGCATATTATTGTATTGTATTAATGTATCACTTTTTACTAAGAAGTCGGCTGCTAATACACGCTGGAAAAGTTTCCAGGTTGGTGCTATTATGAATAAATCTGCCATCACTGTCCTTGTACCTTTTTTCTGATGCACATGTAATTGTAAGGTTGTAACTAGGAGATGACTTAACTAGGTCATAGGCTATACAAAACATCATACAAACATGATAGCCATATGTGCGTAGGTCTTTTTCTGGATTATTCTGTTAAAATTATCATCTGTTATCAATACTGCACTTGTTTAACCTTCATATATAGTTGAAATATTAGTATTAATGGCTGAAAGTATGAATATTTTCAACTTTGTTACTCTCATTAAGGATTATTTCAGCTATTCTTTATTATTTTCATATACCTTTCAGAATAGTGTTCAAAATCTTGTTGGAAATTTGTTGTTTCATTGACTCTATAGATTAGCTGGATACAATTATTATTTATAGCATTAACACATCCAATCCATAAACACAATAACATGTCCTTTTTTTTATGTTTGTCAAATTTTTTTGTGCAAATATTTCCTTAGGTTTATTTCTTAGTACCTAATTATTTTGGTGATTTTATTCATTTTACTTTTTTCTTTGAGATGGTTAATAATATTCAGAAATCAATGATTTCTGTATACTCATTTTTATGGATAAATTTGACAAGCTTGATTATTCTAACGATTTATCTGTTGATTCTTAAGATTTCCAATGTTCTACAATATTATTTTTCCTTCCTGAATCTTTAAATATTTTATTTTTACTGCCTTATTTCACTGACTAGTTCTCTAGATATAATATTGAAGAGATATGAGAGTAATAGGTTTGTCATATTCAAAATTTCAAAAGAAAATTTCTCAACACTTTATATGAAGTAGGTTGTTTGGTAAAGATATTATGAAGTACTTTTAATAGCCATTTTGGAAAGTGGCCTTTCTGATGCAATAATTGGTAAGGTCTCAGGTGTGTACATATTTAATTTCAAAACTGCCTGCCTATAGTGTATAACTCACATAACCACATTGCACCCTCTATGCTGAACATGTAGTTTTGGGTTTTTCAATCAAATGCCCCTATTTTAGAGTTAAGAGATTTACAAAGAACTTTCTCAGTGGCATGTCAGTCAAAACTGGGCAAAGACTGAGTTTCTGGTGCCAAAGTTTCAGGAGTGCTATACTGGCATATAGTGTCTAATTCTACCTCTGTTGATAATGTTTGGTGTCATTTAGAAAGAGCAACACCTTGCCTGGGCCAATTCTGCTATGCTAGTGTTCTTGTTTTTGTTTTTTTGTATTAACCTGCTTAGCCATAAACTCAGTTTTCTGTGACTCAAAGAATATTTTGAGCTAATTGATATGATTTTGTTCAATTTCTCTTTATGCCAGTAGTAGTTTGTTTCTGTGATTTGTAACCAAGGTACCCTGAACTGATATATTTTAGCACTTCCAAACACTTTATCTGGATTCCTATCTTTGTATATTGCAGTTGTCACTCTCCTTCCTCCTGAAAACCCTTCTGGTTCTTTTTCTGAATCCATACCACCTACAGGCTGGCTCTTGCCAGTAGCCTCTTTGCTGTAATCATCTATTTTATCTCCCTATTGCATTAGCATTACCTCATCAGATCAAAACCATGTTTTCATTAAAAAAAAATACTAAATTATGCCGCCATATCCCTAGCCAGCTACTTTACTATTTCTCTTTACCCTCATAACACAGCCCTTCAAACTTTTTCTGTACTTGCTACTTTAATTTACTTATCTCCCAGTTGCTCTTCAACCAACTTGATTCGAACTTTCATATACAGTTTGAGACCTCTCTCCAAGGTCACCAGTGATTACCCTACGGTGAAGCCAATGAAAAATTCCCTGGTCTCTTCTTAGGGAATATATCAGCAGCATTTGATTTGAGTAACCACTCCCTTCTTGAAATATTTTATAATAAGTATATTTTGGTAGTAAATTTTCCTACCTCAGTGTTCATTTTTCTTATCTTCTTTTGTTACTTATTCTCTTTTACCAGATTTCTAATTTTTGTAGTTTTGCCTGGTACAGGTTTTGCTATATAGCTGTATATTTCTATATGGCTATCTTTTTTTCATTATCAGTTTCTAATATCATGGGTTATGCATCAGTGTGATAATTATTTATAATTAGAATATCATTTTCAACAATATTTTCCAATTTTATTTTCTTCATATAATTCAACAATATCAGATATATTTTTAATTGTTAAACTTACATGAGGGTGTATTTAATCAGTGTCTCTTATTTCTAGAAGTTAATGTCTTAAAGAGCAGGGGTTTTGATAGCTTTGTCATTTTTATTTGCAGGGATTGTTAAACTTCTAGCACACAGAAGCCAAACTATATATGTCAATATCAGCAATCAAATTCTGTCAGCTGTTTCTAATTAATTCATCTTACGCCCATTTGAGCACATGTAAAACTAAAAATAAAACTGAGTGAAAACACAGCTATTACATTTTTAGTAGAATATTTCATCCAACCAATCCTGCTCCTGAACAAGTAGCAGCGATTCTTATATCAGACACATAGTCCTGTAAACATTTAGTTTAAATGACAAAATAATTTTGGAAACGCTGCATAACATATACTCCTTTTAGAAAATCCCAATCCAAATAAATATATTGCAATATCTACAAATATATGAATAAAAAATCATATTTATCTTCTTTTAGATTACTTTAAACCTTTATGTAGTATTATTTTAATTAATTTCTTGGCTTTTGGGCCATATGTCTTTGTATTTCTTGTAGTGGTTTTAAGTATTACAAAATATATATATAACTTTTCAGAATACTTAATTTATAACACATTAAGTAAAGTGAAGAAGCCTTAGAACTGTTTATTTCCTTTTATTTTCCCTCATTTATGTTGTAACTTTCAAACGTACGGCATCTATGATCATTGAAGTTCCACCACAAGTGTTATATATTGTGCATTAACAATGCATTTTTTTTAATTAAGAGAAAATTCTAAACATAACCAGATATTTACCGTTTTCTTTCTTTGTCCTTTATTCTTGATGTTCCAGAGTTCCTTCTGGTATCATTTCATTCCTGCCTGAAGAACTTGCTTTAGCATTTCTCTCACAGCATGTTTGCTACTGAAAAATTATAGTTTTCCTTCATTTGGAATGATTTTCTTTTGTCTCATTCAGAGTATGTTTACTAGCTACAGAAAGCAGGGCTGACAGTTTTCTTTCAGCACGTTTTAGATGTTCCACTGTCTTCTGCCTCCAAGGTTGCTGGTTTGCAAACTGGTCTGTGTACACGGAGGGCAAGGAGAGACAGAAGAAACGCAAGCCCCTCCAGGCAAGTTAATGAGCAAGGGAATTTATTTAGGAGCACCTGCCTGCCAGAATCTTAAGGTTACATAGAGGCCTTAACTGGATTCAGCCACAGGTACCATCCAGGTGGTTCCAGCCACGTGTACTATCCAGGTGATCTCAAGACACATTAATCTCTTGAGGCTCTGTCCTTGAAAGTGGCTCAAGCTGCGGGAATGGAGGGCAGAAACCCCTTAATTCCAATTAAGGGGAGGACAGAAGCCTCTGGTTACCCTGGTCCAAGCTCGGCATCAATCAGAGGCCACGTCCGTCCTCTTGATGACCTCCTCTAATAATGGCTACTGATGAGAATCCATAGTTATTTAAATTTTTGTTTTGTTGTAGGTAATGTGCCATTTTTCTCTGGCTACTTTTAAGAATTTTCTTTATTTTGGTTTTCAGTTTTCAGTGCTTTGCTAGTATTATCTGAGAATGATTTTCTTGAGTTTTTCCTGTGGAGTTTGTTGAGCTTCTTGACACTTAAATTTGTCTTAAACCAAATTTTGGAAATTTTGGCCATTATTTCTTCAAATACATTATCTGAAGCATTTTTCATCTCCTTTCCTTATGGGACTCTGTTGACATGAATGGATGTAGACCTCTCAATATTGTCCCACAAGGTTCAAGACTCTTGGTTTATTTATTACTTTTTTTCAAACTATTTTCTCTGTGCTTCACATGGGATTATTTCTATGCTAAAGCCACTCTCTCTCCTGTCATCTCCTTTGTGCTCTTGAGGCCATACAGTGACATTTTTATTTCAGATATTATATTTTTCATGTCAAAACTATCATTCAGTGTTTATAGTTTCTATTCCTCCCCGAGAACTTCTATATCTTCATCCATTTCAAGAGCATAACGTTAACTTATGGAGCATAGTTAAAATTGCTTTATAGTTTTTGATATTTCCAACATCTAAGGCATTGCAGGGTTGGCACCTCTTGATTATTTTTCCTTAGAAAAATGGTTTCTTTTCATTTTTCTCTCACATTGCCCTGATTCTTTGCAAGCCAAGAAACTTTTTTTAAAGACTATTATTTTACAGCAGTTTTAGGCTCACAGCAAAATTGAGAGGAAGGTACAGAGGTTTCCCATATACCTCCTAGCCCCATACATGCCTAGCCCTCCCCATTATCAACATCTCCCACCAGAGTGGTACATTTGTTACACTTGATAAATCTATATTCACACATCATAATCACCTAAAGACCACAGTTTACATTAGGGTTCACTCTTGGTGTTGTGTATTCTGTGGATTTCGACAAATGTATAATAATATGTTTCCATCATACAGAGTATTTTTACTGTCTAAAAATGTTCTGTACTCCACTTATTCACCCCTCCCTGCAGCCAAATTTTGCAACCACTGAATTTTTTACTGTCTTCACAGTTTTGCATTGTCTTGTCAATGGGTTTCAGCCCCGGCAAGTTCACTATAGATTCATTGTGACCAAAGAAATTGACAGCAAAACTGTTCTTGGGGTGAAAGGGTTATACCCAACTTTATTTCCAGGTGGGAGGTCAGTCACTAAAATCCCGTTCACTCAGAGTGAGTCTGTATGCAGCAAGCTGGTCTCTGCCTCTGGGCCCCTCTGTCTGCGCAGCCATCCTCTGGGCCTCTCTGCCCAGCCGTCCCACACAGCCGTCCTCTGGGCCTCTGTCCTCTGTGCTGTCACCACTCCAGCCTCTGCTTTGCTCTGCCCTCCTGCAGCCTTGCAGCCCTGCCACCCTGTTGTGCCCAGAGCTCTTTATATAGAGTTAACAGCCATGTATTGCCCACAGGTGTGCAGTGAGCTAATCAACCAGGGCCAGGTGAGAATCCTGGCCACAGGAGCTCTCATTTTATCCACATGTATTTTCCATATTTGGAATCATACAATATATAGCCTTTTCAGATTGGCTTCTTCCCTTTAGCAATATGCATTGAAGGGTTCCTCCATGTTTTTTCATGGCTTGGTAGCTCATTTCTTTTTAGCTTTAAATATATTATATTTTCTGGATATACCACAATTTATCCATTCACCTACTGAAAGACATCTTAATTGCTTCCAAGTTGTGGCAATTATGAACAAAGCAGCTATAAACATCCATGTGCAGGTTTTTGTGTGGACATAAGTTATCAACTCCTTTGGGTAAATATCAAGGAGCCAGTTGATGGATGGTATGGTAAGAGCATGTTTAGTTAAGAAATCATCAAACTGTCTTCCAAGGTGGTTATATCCCTTTGCATCCCCACCAGCAATGATTGAAATATCCTGTTGCTCCACCTCCTCAACAGTACTGCATGTTGTCAATGTTCACTGAGTTCATTCACTTTGCTTTGTAATAACCATTTCACAATCATCTCGTAGATAACCTACAATTAGATTAGTTGCCTTGATTCTTAATAATCAGTAAGGGACAGAGTGGGATGAAAATACCTAATTTTTTGTTTTACTTGATAAATACTCAAATGAAAAATCATTCTTTGCTTCCTTCTAAAATCAAGGGCATGTGCTATAACAGCTAGTATAGCTACCTACAAGAGTAATGAGAGGTACTTATGGGATAATAAGGGATATCAAAATTTCCTCATTGTCAAGAAATGCAAAAGTTTCTCCACAATCCTGATGTAGGCCATTAAGATTTACATATTTATCTATTTATACATTTATTCATTCATTAATAAAATGCAGGCATTTTCATACTACACTTGGAAGTATAAGAAAATGTATGGTTGTTATTAACGTGGGTTAGTAGGACAGAAGGACCACAGAAAGATGTATTAACTGGAGGATAAGAGATAAGGGAGGAAAGCTGGAAGTGATGTATAGTCATCCCCCCTTATCCACAAGCAAGGGATACATTGCAAGACCCCCAGTGAATGCGTGAAACAGCAAATTTTAATGAACCCTACATATACTATGTTTTTTCCTATACATATGTACCTTTGATAAAGTTCAATTTATAAATTATGCACAATAAGAGATTAGCAATAACTAAAAATAGAACAGTTATAATAATGTGCTGCAGTTAAAATTATGTGGATGTGGTCTATTTCTCTCTGACATAATATCTTATTTTACTGTACTTACCCTTCTTGTGATGATGTGAGATGACAAAAATGCCTCTGATGAAATGAGGTGAATAGTAAGCACTATGATGTAGCATCAGGGTAATTCTTCCAGACTGCTGTTGACTGCAGGTAACTGAAACCAGAGAAAGTGAAACCATGGTAAAGGGTCGGGGTGGGGGAGCGGTGCAGAGGAGGCTACTGTAGCTGCAAAAGAGATTTGCCTGGCTCTAGGGCTTAAGCTGGGGCTGGTGAAGTTGGGAGGTAGCCTTTGGGAGTTAGAAACCATCAATATAGTCTGGAGTTAATTAACTTTCTGAGAGTCAGTTGAGAGGGAGTCTTTTTTTCCAGAGGTTTTTCTTTTTTCTTGGTCCCATTAAATGTGAAATAGAGAAAATAATACTGCTTACTCAGGGTTGTTCTGAATATTAAATGATCTTATAGTGACTAACATACAGTAAGTTCTCAATAAATGGCATTTATCGTAGTTCTTAAATTTTTTTGTGTAAACAGTTGTACTGAAATATGGATGATAGTGCAAATTTTAAGTGTACATTGAACGTCTGTGAAACAAGCCTGCAAATGTCAATATGAAGCTTATAGACACCAAAGACTTCAGATTTGGGCTTTTTAGGACTCTGTTGGGGTACTATTTTAAAATTAGACTTCAAATAATATGGGCCAATAGTTAGGCACCTATTATATAGCATGGATATTCAAATAAGTATAGATTTATATTCTGTTTTGTCTTGGTCATATGGGAACAGATTGCAAATGGCGACCTGCTCACTAGATCTATGGTTATTGTTCCACAAAGTGTTAGTACAGATAATGTTTTGCTTTGGGTTTTTTTGTTTTGCTTTTAAATAAAATCTAGTTAGATTTCAATACATACAATTGGGTACCTTTGTGCAAATCTATTTCCATATCCTGAAAAATCTGAAGATCTGGTAGGTATGAGACTGCATTCTTAGATGACTCCAATTTGAATGGGCTGTGTCAGAGGCCTCCTTGAAGTGGGGCTTGAAAACTCCAAATTTCCTATTAATTACACAGCCGTCCACCCTCTGTTATTTCCACTACACTAAACAAGAGTGTAGGTTTCCTATTATCATCAAGTTTTCACTCATTTATTTTGTCCATATGTGACTCTTAAGATAACGGAATTTGCACAATATGCATGTCTGACACTAAGGCTTTCAATTGTGAAGTTAGGAAAAAGAAAAAATATCTTATATTTCTTTTCCTCCTTGATTTGGTCAGAAGATCTCTATAAACATCCAGGTCTAATGCTGACTAATAGGCCATTGCTTCTCAAAGTTTAATGTGCATGTGAACCTCCCAAAAACCTTATTAAAATGCAAATTGCAACTTTTCCTTGACCGTCTGGAGAGGGCCTGAGACTCTGCATTTCCAATCAATTCTAAGATGGTGCTTATGGGGCAGAGTGGGGTCTCAGGAGCATACTTTGTATCTTAGGAAGCCTTCAGGGTCTTTCTCAAACAGGAGTGTGTTGTTTCAAAATAAACCAAATGAAAAAGCTCTCTACCCTGTGAGAGACTTTATGAGGACTTAAATAAAAGCATTTTTTAAAGGATCATTTTGGATACAAATAAGACATTTTCCTCACTATTTGTATAAATATGGTTATTTCTAGCAGTTCCTGATGGATGTACATTGACTGACAACTATATGGGGAAAATAAAGAATATAAAGTAATGAATCATGAAGGACCTAGAATTTGCTATATCAATTCATGATTTTCCAATTACTACATCTGTCACAACTGAGGACTTCTACCCTAGATACTGGTTAAAGCAGGAGACAAGTGAGAAAGCTCAGTCTTTTAAGCCAGTGGGTTCTGAAATTTTCTTTTTGCCTTCAGTTACTAGGTCTAATTTCCGAATCACATGGTAGCTAGATGAGCCCTACCACAAGCATAAACACTAGTCTCCAGCCTTGGTAGTAATCTATCATACGTGGGCCTGGTCTATATGACTTAGGGCCTGTCTTTGTTTACTTCATCACCTATTCTTTCAAATATTTGATAGGGACTGCTGTGTTCCAGGTACTGAGAATAGAAAGCAGAGTATCACATAGTATTTTCCTCTGACAACTCCCAGCCTGGTTTCCAAGTGCAAGCTGAGCTCTGCCAACCTCCTGCCTGGAGATGGTAATGTTGCCTCCGTCTCACCAGGCCCTTTCTCCAGGATCTAGTCTTTTGTATTTGACCTTCTTGGGATTCCATTCCACCTAATATGGGCCATTTTGAACATTAAAACTCTTACCTTGAATTTTTTCACCACCTGTATAGAGACTGCTGTTGCCATTTACTATCTCTATATAAAATCTTTTGGGCTAGAAGTCCTGACCCCAATCAGATACACATTTTAATAAGAAAATTCACTTTGAATCTCTATTTGGGGCCAATGACACCCTCCTCAGGCATAGTCTTAGAGTCCAGTTAAGCTTGGCCTTGACTATTCCTGACTTACTCTTTCTTCCTACCTCTTTCTACCATAGCTAACCCACATAATACAAAGTGAGTGTGAAAAACTAACCTTTTTAATGTTATCCCATCTCTGGACACTTTATCATCATATTGGATAGGAATCGTAACAGTTCTCTCTCTCTCATTTTCTTTCTCCCTTTTCCTTCACTGTTTTATCTCTCATCATAAATGAGAAAATCTTGCTTCCTCAACTGTACATAGAATCCTGAAATGAAACACACTGTGCTGATTAACAGCCATGATTATATCTAGATTAAAAAATATGCACATATATGAAGCAAAAAGAATATGGGTGCAAGGGATGGGGTAGATTTTTATCCTAATTTGGTTAAGCTCTTCCTACCTGAGCTGCTTGACTACGGTTATATATGCGCCATTTTCTCTATCCTGGTCCCAAAAGTTATATGAATATATTTTAAACCTGATTGCATTTTAATACCATTAGTCAAGTGCTAAAGAGTGAAACAGAAGCACTTGGGAAGTTTTGGAATAGGATATTGAGAGCAACATTCCTAAAACACCAAAAAAAAGTATTCAGACAGCAAAGTAAAGATATTAAAGTTGGTAAGAAGAATAATATTTGAGCTATGCATAAAGCATAACTTACATAACTTCAACAGTGTTCAGGAATGAGTCCTTATATACAATATTTCCTTATCCAGAGTTTACTTTCTTTCTCTTTGAGTCAAAAATAAGAAATTGAAAAACGAAAATGAGTGTTCATCATTTTCTTTCTTTCATTTTTCCCCTATCAATTCTTTATATTATTTTCTAATATTATTCTGGGCTTTCTAGACAATAATAAAGATTTTTATGTGAATAGGTCATTTTAATGTCAGCTCCTTACTAAACCATTATTACAATTTTTCTTTTCGCTGTTGTCTCCTTCCTTGAGTAAACCTGACAGGAAGCATTTCCACAAGAGCCTGTTCCTAGACAAATTAAGGTCAGTGAAAGGCTCTATCAAGTGGTAGCAAATTTAGAAGGAAGGTTGAATGATGCAATTCTCAACTACAACAGGGGAAGCAAGTTGCACTATATTTTTTGTTTTGTTTACAAAATTTAAAAAAGTACAGTGCTTACATATAACAGGATGCAAAATAATCTTTAATACTCTGGTTTGTTTTAATAAGATATGTGTTTATATTGAAACTGGTTAATTTTTTCTGAGAAACATAGATGGCAGACAGGGAATTTGAAAGAACCACAAATGAGTAATTGAATTATTAACTTATTAGAAGATAAAGTTCAAACAGAAACAAAATTAGATGATGAAGAAAAGTGACAATCATATAAACAAGGAACTGTATTATCCTATAAGAATGGTCCTCCCTCTACCAATGACTTCATCATCTTATAGTCACTTAGATGTGAAACCTAGTCTTACTTGACTCACCTAACTTCTTTACAATCCACCTAGTCCAGTTGACAAAGCCCCAAATCTTCTGTCATAAATGTTCTTCCTTGCTCAAAATCCTTCAGTATTTCCAAACAGTGATAGCAGAGATTCTTCATCTTTATACTACATAAATATCACCTAGTTACTTGTTTTAAAGGCAGATACCAGACACTGTAGACATTCTTTTTGAGAAGGATTGGAATCAGGGTCAACATTGTGTTTTAAGTAGTACTCTCTAGTAATTCTAAAGCAGGTGGTCCAAAGTTTCACTATGACTAGTGTTTTTCTACAGGATACAGTTTAAATACAACCTTCCCCAATTCAAGGCAGAAAGGCCATCTCTAACCACATCTCTGAACTCAGCATAAGCAAGGTGTTTTTTTTTTAATTATGTTGGGATTTTCAAATATACAACATAGTGGTTCAACACTTACCCATATTATTAAATTCTCACTCCCTATAGTGTGTTCACTATCTATCAACATAGTAAGATGTTACAGAATCATTAACTGTATTCTCCATGTTGTACTACCATCCCTGTGGCCAACATATATTGTGATTGTGAATTACAGTGCCCCTTTATCACCCCACCCCCACCCACCACAACCATGCCCCCTCAGTAACCACTAGTCCCTTCTCAGTATCTGTGAGTCTACTACTATCCTGTTCCTTCTGTTTTGCTTTGTTTTTATACTCTACAAATAAGTGAAATCATATGGTATTTGTCTTTCTCCACTGGGCTTCATTCACTGAGCATAATACCCTCTAGACCCATCCATTTTCTTGCAAACAGGAGGATTTCTTTTCTTTTTATGGCTGAATAATATTCCATTGTGTATATGTACCGCTTCTTCTTTATCTATTCATCTATTGACGGACATTAAGGTTGCTTTCACATCTTGCCTATTGCAAATAGTGGGGCGATAAACATAGGGGTGCATATGTCTTTACGAATCAGGGATTTTGTTTTCTTTGGGTAAATTCCTAGGAGTGGAATTACTGGGTCAAATGGTATTTCTATTTTTGTTTTTTTTGAGGAACCTCTATATTGCTTTCCACAACAGTTGAACTAATTTACATTCCCACCAACAGTGTAGGAGTGTTCCCCATTCTCTGCATCTTCACTAACATTTGTTCTTTCTTGTCTTTTGTGTGGGTGCCACCCTAACTGGTGTGAGGTGACACCTCATTGTGGTTTTAATTTGCATTTCCCAGAATATTAATGATAGATAGCATCTTTTCGTGTACTTGTTGGCTATTTGTATTTCTTCTTTGGAGAAGTGTCTGTTTAGGTCCTCCATGGATTTCTTAATTGGGTTATTTGTTTTTAGGGTGTTGAGACATATGAGTTCTTTATATACTTGGATGTTAACCCCTTATCAGATGAGTCATTTATGAATATATTCTCCCATACTGTAGGGTACCTTTTTGTTCTGCTGATGGCGAACTTGGCTGTACACAAGCTTTTTAGTTTGATGTAGTCCCATTTGCTCATATTTGATTTGTTTCCTTTGCCTGAGGAGATGTATGCAGGAGAAAGTTGCTCATGCTTATATTCAAGAGATTGTTGCCTATATTTTCTTCTAAGAGTTTTATGGTTTCAAGACTTATGTTCAGGTCTTTGATCCATTTTGAGTTTACTGTTGTGTGTGGAGTTAGACAATAATCCAATTTTATTATCTTATATGGAGTTGTCCAGTTTTCCCAACATCTGCTGAAGAGACTATCTTTTTCCCCATTGTATATTCATGGCTCATTTATGATATATTAATAGGCCATATATATATATGGGTTTATATCTGAGCTCTCTATTTTGTTCCATTGATTTATGGGTCTGTTCTTGTGCCAGTACCAAATTGTCCTGATTATTGTGCCTTTGTAGTAGAGCTTGAAGTCAGGGAGTGTAATCCCCCCCAGCTTTGTTCTTTCTCAGGATTGCTTTGGCTATTCAGGATCTTTGTGGTTCCATATGAATGTTAAAACTATTTGTTCAAGTTCATTGAAAAATGCTGTTTTTTGGTATTTTGATAGGATTGCATTGAAGCTGTAAATTGCTATGGGCAGTGGAGTGGAATTACTGGGTCAAATGGTATTTCTATTTTTGATTTTTTGAGGAACCTCTATATTGCTTTCCACAACAGTTGAACTAATTTACATTCCCACCAACAGTGTAGGTGGGTAAAACTAACATTTCCAGAATATCTCACCTGGCTTTGGTTCATTTGCATATCCTCAAAGGTGGAGAGAAGTTCATCTCCATGTCAATGGGTAATTACCTGAACAACCGAGGGTGTATCTAAACCTGAGAGGTTAAGGGGAGGGGCTTGCTTACTTGCTTGCTTCTTCTGGAGCAGGAGAGATGGCGCTGGACTGCAGTTTGTAAGCAATAAATGGGTTTTAAACTTTATTTCTCCCTTTGACTGATTTTGGTTTTTAGAGGTATTTTGCCCTGAGATTTCCTTTCCCTGGATTTACAGGCAGGATGACCATTTTGACAATATAAATTCTTCCCATCCATAAGCACAGGATTGATTTATATTTTTTGGTGTCTACTTTAATTACTCTTATGAGTGTCTTGTAGTTTTCAGAGTAAAGGTCTTTCACCTCCTTTGTTAGGTTTATTCCTAGGTATTTTATTCTTTTTGATGCAGGTGTAAATGGAGTTATTTTTCTGATTTTTCTTTCTGCTAGTTCATTGTTAGTGTGTAGAAATGTGACAGATTTCTGTGTATTAATTTTGTATCCTGCAACTTTGCTGAATTGAGTTATTAGTTCTAATAGTTTTTTGGTGAAGTCTTTAGGGTTTTCTATGTATAATATCATGTCGTCTGAAACAGTAACCGTTTAATTACTTTGTTACCAATTTGGATGCCTTCTATCTCTTTGTGTTATCTGATTACCATGGCTAGGACCTGCAGTACTATGTTGAATAAAAGTTGTGAAAGTGGGCATCCTTGTCTTGTTACCAATCTTGGAGAAAAAGCTTTCAGCATTTCACCATTAAGTATGATGTTAGCTGTGGGCTTGTCATACATGGCCTTTATTATCTTGAGGTACACACCCTCTGTACTCATTTTGTTGAGTTTTATCATGAATTGATATTGAATATTGTCAAATGCTTCTTCAGCATCTATTGAGGTGATCATGTGATTTTTTGTCCTTCTTGTTAATGTGATGTATGATATTGATTGACTTATGAATATTGTACCATCCTTGCATCCCTGGAAAAAATTTCACTAATCAATACAGATGATTTTTTAAATGTATTTTTAAATTCATTTTGCTAATATTTTGTTGAGGATTTTTGCATCTATGTTCATCATGGATATTGGTCTGTAATTTTTTTTTTGAGGTGTCTGTCTGGTTTCAGTATTAGAGTAATGCTGGCCTCATAGAATGAGTTTGGAAGTATTCCCTCCTCTTGTACTCTTTGGAATACATTAAAGATGATGCGTACTTTAAATGTTTGGTTAATTCAGCTGTGAAGCCATCTTGACCTGGAGTTTTATTTTTAGGTAGTTTTGTTATTACAAATTTGATTTCATTGCTGGTAATTTGTCTGTTCAGTTTTTCTGTTTTCCTGGGTCAGTCTTGAACATTGTATTTTCCTAGGAAGTTGTCCATTTCTTCTAGATTGTCCAAATTATTGGCAAATAACTTTTCATAATATTCTCTACAAATTATTTTTATTTCTCTGGCATCTGTTGTGATTATTCCTTATTTGTTTCTGATTTTGTTTATGTGTACATACTCTTTTTTTCTTGATAAGTCTGACTAGGGGTTTATCTACTTTGTTTATTTTCTAAAAGAACCAGCTCCTGGATCCATTGATTTTTTTCTACTGTTTTATTCTTCTCAATTTTATTTATTTCTGCTCTGATCTTTATTATGTCTCTCCTTCTATTGACTTTGGGCCTCATTTGTTCTTCTTTTTCTAGTTTCTTTAATTGTGTTTCAACTATTTATTTGTGATTATTCTTGTTTTTTGAGGTAAGCCTGTATTGCTATGTACTTTCCTCTTAGAATGGCCTTTGCATCACCCCAGAAATATTGGACTGTTGAATTTTTTTTTCATTTGTCACCATGTATTGCTTGATTTCTGTTTTAATTTGGCCATTGATCCACTGATTATTTAGAGGTTGTTTAGCTTCCAGGTGTTTGTAGGCTTTTTTGTTTGTGTTATTTATTTCTAGTTTCATACCACTGTGGTCTGAGAAGCTGCATGATACAGTTTTGATCTTTTTGAATTTATTGAGGTTCTTTTTGTGGCTTAGTATGTGATCTATTCTGGAAAATGTTCCATGTACACTTGAGAAGAATGTGTATCCTGCTTCTTTGGGTGGAATGTTCTTTAGATATTTGTTAAGTTCATCTGATCTAATGTATTGTTCAGTGCCTGTTTACTTACTTATTTTCTGTCTGGTTGATCTACTGATGTGTTAAAGTCTCCTAAAATGAATTTGTTGCAGTTTATTTCTCCATTAAATTCTGTTAGTATTTGTTTTACATATTTAGGTGTTCCTATATTGGGTGCAGAGATATTTATAATGGCTATATGCTCTTGCTGGACTGACCCCTTTATCGTTATGTAATGTCCTTCTTTGTCTCTTGTTACTTTCTTTGTTTTGAAATCTATTTTGTCTGATATAAGTACTGATACTCCTGCTTTTTTCCTATTAGTTGCATGAAATACCTTTTTCCATCCCTTCACTTTTATTCTGTGTATGTTTTGGGTTCTGAAATGACTCTCTTGTAGGAAGCATATAGATGGGGCTTTTTTTTTTTAAATCCATTCTGCCACTCTATGTCTTTTGATTGGTGCACTCAGTCCCTTTACATATAAGGTTATTATTGATATATATGTGCTGATTGCCATTTCATTGTTTTATTTTTTTACGACTCCTCTCTTTTCCTTTTTTCTTCTCTAATACACTTGTTATCTGATGGATTTCTTTAGCATTGTCGTTGGATTTCTTTCTCTCTCTCTCTCTCTTCCTTTCTTTCTTTCTTTTTCTGTCATTTTCTCTCTCTCTCTCTCTTCCTTTCTTTCTTTCTTGGGTATCTTTTGTAGGCTTTAGTTTTGTGGTTATCAAATGTTCAAGGATAGTTTCATTACTATATAACAGTCTATCTTAAATTGCTGATTACTCTATTGCAAACGCAATCTAAAGGTACTTTTTTCCCTTTTATTCCCTTTCTTATTTCTCCTCCACACTTAATGTATTAGATGTCATAATCTGCACTTTTCATGTATCCCTTGACTGACTTTGTGAGTAGTTGATTTTCCTTTCATTGTTTTGTTTTAATTTTGAATTTACTTGGTAATTAATTGGTCTACTATTTTTACTGTGGTTTTATTTTCACTGGTGAAAGCTATTTAGCCTTATGAACATTTCCATCTACAGCAGTCCCTTTAACATATCCTGTAGGGCTGGCTTATGGTGGTGAATTCCTTCAACTTTTGTATATCTGAAAATTGTTTAATTCCTGCTTCAAATTTAAATGATAATCTTGTCAGGTAGAGAATTCTTGGCTGGAGGTCCTTCTGTTTCATTACATTAAATATATCATGCTACTCTCTTCTTGCCTGTAAGGTTTCTGCTGAGAAGCCTGCTGATAGCCTGATGGTATTTCCTTTATAAGTGATTTTATTTTCTCTCTCTGGCTGTTTTCAAAATTATCTTCTTATCCTTAATCTTTGCCATTTTAATTATTACGTCTTGGTGTTGTCTTCCTAGGATTCCTTTTGTTAGGGGTTCTCTGTACTTCCATTATCTAAGTATCTATTTCCTTTCCCAAATTGGGGAAGGTTTCAACAATTATTTCCTCAAAGAGACTTTCTATCCTTTTGCCTCCCTCTTCTCCTTCTGGTACCCCTATTATGTGAATATTGGTCTGTTTGGATTGGTCACACAGCTCTCTCATTATTCTTTCATTCCTAGAGATCTTTTTTTTCTCTGTTTCTTGGCTTCATTGTTTTTCTGTTCCTTAATTTCCATTTCACTTACAGCTTCTTCAACCTGTGATAATCTGCTATTAAATCCCTCCATTTTATGTTTCATTTCAGATACTGTATTCTTCAGCTCCAAGTGTCACTTTTGCAAGTGTTCTATCTTTTTGTTGAAGTCCTCCCTGGGATCTTGAATATTTTTCTGTAGATCTATGAACATGTTTATGACTTTTAGTTTGAAATATCCATTAAGAAGCTTGGTGATTTCTGTTTCATTCAACCCTCTTTCTGGTATTTTGTCTGTTGTTTTGTTTGGAACATATTCCTCTGCCTCCTCATTTTGTCAGGGTTTCTGTGTGTCTTCCTATGGAGTAATAGCTTTATGAAGGAGGTGCCCTCTAGTGCCCGGAAGGTCAAGACTCTTTATTTTCCAATGCAGGGCCCCAGTTGTTGGCGTGGAGTGGGCAGGGCTGCCTTTCTGTCTGGCCTGTAGTGGTCTGATTCTAGGCAAGCAGTTTTCTTTGGCTATGTCTTTGTGATCAAGTCTCTGCTAGTGTTGCTGTGGGAAGGACCATCCTCTGCCTGGCCTGCAACAATAGTGGTGACTGCAGTGTTAATGGTGTAGGTGTGCTGATGTGTGGCTCTGCCCAGGCCCATTGCACACAACTTGAAACCCCCAGGGAGGAAGGATATCTTAGGGGTAGCTCCTGCAGGCATCTCCTGTGTTGGGCTGAAACAGAGCTCAGAAGCTGGGAGATTCTCCCTCTGCCTACCTGGCAGGAAAGTATGACACTACTTCCAGGCCAAGTGGGTTGTCTGCTGGCCATGCATGCAGGGAGAAACCTTGGGGTTGCATTGCCAGTGAGGGGGATGGAGCATCTGGAGCTCCTGAGAGTTCCTGACCTGTTGGGCTGAGGGCATGCTGGGGAGGTATAGCCCACTTACCCTTTCTCCTGAGAAGAGAGCTGTCCAACACTTGCCCCTCTGGCACCCCTCCCACTGCTGGGCAATCTTTCAAACTGTCCACTTTGCTTTTATCTCAGGCCACAGGTGGAGCATGCCTATTCTCTACAAGTGGCTGGAATCTCAGCCTTCCTGAGTCTTCCACCTGTCTTTGTTGTCTGGTCACACTAATCACCAGAACACCATGTAATGTGGGCTTGTGATCCCTGAGCAGCTCTCCAGGACCAGGTGTTCAATGATCCTGTGCTCCTACCACCAACCTGATCCATTTTTCTTTCTCCCACCTGTGGACTGGAGTAGGGGGAGGTCTTGGGTCCCACTTAATTGGATTTTCTACTTTACCCTTTTCTGTGAGGTCTGTAAGCAAGTTCTTTAGCTAAATAATTCTTTTCACTTTCCCCAAAACACTATAGCTTTGATTCCAAAAATCTTTGCTGTTTTCAGCTATAGTTAGAGTACTCTGTCCTCAATTATTTGCCTGCCAAGTTCCTGTTCACCTTTATGGGTACAGATCAGTTCCTATAATTCCCCATAGATGTTTTATTGACATTAGAGCCCATGAAGTTTTATTTCCATTATATATGTTTTAAATATTTTAATATGTTTTATAGCTTTTAATATATTTTGCATCAGTACTTTTCATAGTAGTACATGCATCATAATCAGGTACATCAAGTTTCTGAAGAGTACACAGCAGGAGAGATTTTATGAAGTCATTGCTGTATCCCTAATATACTTATTGTTTTTATATATTGTATATTGTTTTGCAAATTGATCTTATTGAGAACATCATTGTATTTTATATTTGTACTGGTTCTTCTCCTACTCTTCCACAATTGTCTTCCCTTGCTTTAACAATTAAAGTATGACTCTGACTCATCAAGAATCTTCCTATAGAGCAATGAGGGGCAAACAGAGTATAAGATTAGCTATTGTGGTCCGAGAAGCTTGCTTTAGGGAAGGCACCATCCTTCTGGGAAGGTTTCATGACTTTCCCTGGCTCTTGCACATATCTATTCAGGGTGGGGCATGGTACATGGAGTGGGATATGTAAAATGTAGTTAGAGTGTTTTCAGTTCAAATTCAGGTATATTGTACTGGAAAGTGGGATAGTGGGAACATTGACAATTCTATTTTCATGACATTAATAATGCATCTACTAGCAATTGTAGAAGAATGGCTCATTATAAGATAGCCTCAAAGTTACTGTAAGCTAATTCCGCCTCTTTTTTTTTTAATCAAGAAGTTTTACTAAAGGCATTCCCTTTTTTATGCTGCTAACAACTACAAAATAATTTAAGTTGTACTCCTAAAAGCAGAATAGCATACCAAGTCTCTTAGAAAAACTCCTAAAACTCTCCCAGTTTTATGGGATTGTTTTAAATGTCTATTCTGGCTAATTTCAACTCCATAGACAAGGCATCACTAAGAGACAGAGTACTGGATATGATTCTCCGATATTAGTTTCAGTAAAGCATATATATATATATATATATATATATATATAGTGTGTGTGTGTGTGTGTGTATCTTTTATAGGCTACATATATATATATATATATAACATTGCCACATCAGATGGCCTGCCATGTTTATCTACTTGTTTATGTACAGAAGGCTTTCCAGCACTTCAAATATGTGCCAAAAAGAAAAAAAGAAATTAAATTGATGGGGAGCTATTCTCATTCTAGCAGTAAATCGTAGTCCTATATTGACATTAAAAAACTGCAAAAACATTTTAAATCTCAAACAGAATTATTTCCATTATTTTCTTTCTATGTCTAATAATGAACAAAATTTTTAATAGCTGTGCTTTTGATCAGTTCTATTTTAAAAGCAGTTGTATCAATAATAAAATCCAAAATTTTTTACCTTGGAACATTACTGTCATAGCAGACAAAAGGTTAAATATTATATATGCATAAATGTAAAAGCTTAAACTATTTATACTTAATAAAAAATTAGGTAATTAAAAATGTATAATGCATCATTATCAAAAGTCCTTTTTTTGGAGTATAGAGCAAAAACACTAAGACCACTACTTTATATATTTTTAAAATATTTATTCATATACATGTCTCTATTATTTTAAGTTACTTATATCCATTTTTCTCTCTTATGTTCTTTTGCCATGATGAAATTGTAAGCTATTGATGGATATGGATTTTCTTTCATATTTTAGGCTTTTTCACTGATAATGAAAAATGTGTATTTAATAAATTATTGTTAAATTGTAACAAAAGCTGATCTTATTTCTAAGAGCAAATACAACTCATCTTTACCTATATTGAAGACAAAATATTGAAAACAGATCTAAGCTAAAAAAAAAAAAGAATATTGCTCAGAGAAAAAGCAAACTTTCCTTTCAGTGGCAGCTAAATTTTGAAATAAAGTTCCAGTCAAGTAAGTATTAACCTCTTTCTAGCAAATCTTACATCTAAAACTACAAAGAGACTTTCAGAATCAAGAAGACTATGCAATAGAAAACACGAGTTTAAGTCCTAGCTCTACCACTTATGTGGCGTGACCTTAAAAAAGTCAATCTTCTGTTTCTTGATCCAAAATAAGTGAACTGTTATATGTAATTAATTAAACATATTTTAGGTTAAAATGCAAAGAAGTGTCTTCACCGTAATGAGTTATTATTATAGTGTAGAGCAGAGCACACTGAACTCTACCGAAGGCAAGTCAATTTCCTGGGCATCTTTTGAAATACATCTTTTTTAGGTAGGAAAAAATGGAAAATAAATGGGTTTTAAATTCATCTATAAATACAGAGTTGGGAAAGGAACATTATCCATTTCTTTTTAGCCTTAAGAAATGAGTGCATTAGAGATCCAGAGTATATAGTGCAAAATAACATAATTATGGATATTTTAACATTTGATGTATGACACACCTGGTATGACCACTGAATTTATACTAAGCCTGAAAATTCATAAATGAGCAGATCTGTCATGCTTCTGTCTATTCTGGAACCTTCTATGAAAGTTTGGACTCAACGCAGGACAAACTCTTTGTAACTCTATGCCAAAATGTAGTAACAAAATATGTCAACTTTAATCTGTCCTCATAGACATTTGTAATCTTTCTGGTTAACTGCTATTGGAAATGATATCCCATTTCATTTCCCCTCCTGCCGCACTATCAAGTAGGCTTCCTCAACCTCAAATTCATCACAGCATGGCAGCAGGAAGATTTGTTCCCACGTTTTCAACCATCATTTCCTGACTTCTCAGTGAGAAATTAATATCTTTGCCTATACATTTTTGGCAATATCATTTTTCAAAAGTCATGCAATTACATAATTCTTTTGGCAATGTTAGCAGAGAAAAATACTTGGTAACTCGGATGTAATGCAAATTCAGTTTGGGGGCTTTTACCCTCTTGACTGATAGCTTGGTAGGATTCTTCTAACAAAGGCCAAAACTAAAGCGTCATTGGAATATATTTGAGCTTGGTTCATTATACTATTAGGTTTTGAAATAATATTAACATTAAGTGATATTTATCATTACGTTTAAAATTTTGCATTCATTAGAGTGCCATGAAACCTCATGCTTGAAAGAGGAGACAAATCACGTTATCTATAAGGTTAAAAAAGGGAAATCACTCATTACCTAATATGTTTATAGTTGTTAATTATACATTCCTTTTCTAAAGACCACTTATCGAGAGAATCTCTGAATATTAAGGATAGGAATTTTCCAGACTCTATTGGAATTCAATGGATTCTACTAGAAAGTTACAAATTTGTAACAGCAGTGGGTAATCTTCTCTAGTAGAGTGTGTGTGTGTGTGTGTGTGTGTGTGTGTATATATGTCATACATATAGATAACATATATATGGCAAAAACACTGGCTGTAGTTTCTTCTCTGATACTATTTTTTGTCATGTCTCTCTGAATTTTATGTTTACATGAATGGATTTTGAACATATAGATTATCTTCTGCAGTAATCTTTTATGTTTGAAATATTATTATTATTACTATTTTAACTGAGCTGTTCCACAGTAAACCAGAAGAGGCAGGATAAACAGATCTGTTATTAAATCATTCTAAGGGTAGTGCCCCATATCATGAAGGTTCAGTGTCTGGGAGACAGAACATTCATCAACTAGAATAAAAACACTAATAAAGATATGGTAACACCAGTATATTCTATATTCCATTCATATACTTATTTAAATTGGGATGAAAGTTCATCCATTGTAACCAGAAGACAACTGACAGTCTAATAAACTTAAGAACACATCCAATAGGTAGTCACCTGCTACTAATAGTAAGCATCTGTCTTTAGCACAACTTGACCCTAATTTTTAAAAGTCAAAATGATGGATGCATCAAAAGGGAAAGTGATATGGCAAGAAAAAAGAAATACAGCCAGGAAAATGCTTGGGAATTCAGGCTGAACCTATTGATCATGGGAGGAAGATTTCAGAATGTAACCTGAGCTGAACTCAAGTTCTCCTTGGCAGAGTTTTCAGCAAATAACAGTGAATTTGCTGCAATACAGCTCCATTTACTAAAACATGTGGAAGCTACTACTTTTAATGACTTTATTAGAATTTTATCTAAGGTCCAGAAATGTGAGAACACTCTCTTTCTAACCATTAATGCACCCATAGCTTAGACAGCTTTTTTATATCAAGTATCAAAATATTTTAATTTTTATTTATTCATATTTCCCTCCTATGTTTTAAATTTCATATTAGGGAACTGAAAATTTTATTTTCCATTCATTACTAATGAGGCAATAAAACCCAACAGCCAGAGCAAGCCTAATTTGAAAGGAGGCGGGAGAGGAATTGAGAGCACATGGATTCTTAAAGCTGCAGGATATCAGGATTAAGGGCCAGTCATATTTCTGCCAGGCACATTCATGGACTGCCTCTTAGTATTTCTCAGTGTGGCTCAGCCCAGCATTGAAAGTAGTGGAAACCCATGGCAAATAGCTATAGTTATTTCTTCACATCCCTGAAGCTAGCCTCTCATTTCAGAAAAAGGCATTTTCTCAGACACTCCATAGAGATTTGTTAATGGAGTCTCTGAGGATAAAGACAGCAGGGAACCTCTTAGGGTCAGGCAGCAGGGAAGACAAACCTCATATTCTGCATGTCTCTGGAGAGAGCATTTAGAACCCCTCTCAAGGCAAAGGGAGGACTAGACTCCCTGGACATTAGTATCACTAATAGTGACAGGCACTTCTGTGAGATAAGGAAATTCAGAATTGAGGGAAGAAGCCAAATTAGGCTTTTTATTTATTACATTTTATAGAGGCAAAATACTTTAATTATAAAACTAATTTTGTGTGAATATATTGCATGCTGTTTGTGATGTAGTAGATATATGGAAGAAATTTTACTGTTCTATATACTATTATATCATATAAATATATATATACACAAACATATAACATGTTATTCTCTAATATATATTATTTATTAGCATGTATGGTTCCCTCTCTTGCAGTACTTCAGCATTCTGAGGTAAGAAAGAAGACAGAGCATGTTCTGTCTCACTGCATCTTAGAAAGATTTAAGTATACATCTTAGAATGTATTTTTCATGCTGGATGGACACGAATCATTGGGATGCAGAGGGCAGGCTGTGGTAGGCAGAATAAAGGCTCCCAATAACAGTCATATACAAATTCTCAGATTTTAGGAATGTGCGATTAAATGAAGGAACTTGAGTAGGGGAGATTACCCTGGATTATTTGGATGGGCTCAATAGGTCCTTAAATATTAAAAAAAAAAATTCTGGCCAATGTCAGAGGAAGACATGATTGTGCAAGAATGGTCAAAGAGATGCAATGTCGCTGGCTCTGAAGATGGAAGGAGACCATGAGCCAAGGATGTGGATGACCTCTAGAAGCTGGAAACAACAAGAAATGGATTCTGCCCTAAGGCTTCTAGAAAGGAACGTAGTCCTACACCTTAGTTTTAACTTAGTGAAACCCGTGTCAGACTTCTAACACACAGAACTTTCAGAGTAAATTTGAGTTCTTTTAAGCCACTAAATTTCTGTTAAATTGTTGCAACACAAATTGAAATCTACTACAAATAATAATAATAGAAACTAGTCATAAAGATTATATATGTACAGTATATGCCAAGATATGGCATATATAATCATTTTTAGTTGACATTCCCCAACTTATCCAATATACCTTTATCATATTTTTTCCTAATTCCATCAGCAATATATGATTTTACCCTTCCCTGTACTCCATTTACTTTGTTTATAATAAACTTTGAATAGCCTTTAACTTCCTTATTGAATTATATACTTGCTAATGGCGAGTTGAAGCTTATTCATCTTTGCTGCTATTTTAGATTCTGGTATATACTCTATTATTCACTCAATAACTATACAGAAGAAATGTATTTTACACTCTATACAATCTAATCTTTTTCTACTTTTTTATTTATTTTATTAAAGTTTCATTGATATACAATCTTATGAAGGTTTCACATGAACATTGTGGTTTCAAAATTCACTGATATAATCAAGTCCTCATCCCGCATTGCAGTCACTCTCTATCAGCATAGTAGGATGATACAGTGTCATTACTTGTCTTCTCTGTGCTATACTGCCTTCCCCGTGACCTACCTATATTGTGATTGCTAATTATAGTACCTCGTAACCCCCTTCTCCCTCCCTACCCATCCAACCCCCCCAACCCCTCCCCTTTGGTAACTGCCAGTCCCTTCTTGGAGTCTGTGAGCCGGTCGCTGTTTTGTTCCTTCAGTTTTGCTTTGTTTTTTACTCCACAAATGAGTCAAATCATTTGGTACTTGGCTATCTCTGCCGGGCTTATTTCAGTGAGCATAATACCCTCTAGATCCATCCATGCTGTTTCAAATGGGAGGACTTGTTTTCTTTTTATGCCTCAATAACATTCCATTGTGCATGCATACCACTTCTTCTTTATCCATTCACCTATTGATGGACATTTAGATTGCTTCCATATCTTGTCTATAATAAATAGTGTTATGATAAACATAGGGGTGAATGTCTTTTCGAATCAGGGATCTTGTTTTCTTTGGGTAAATTCCTAGGAGTGTAATTACAGGTCAAATGGTATTTCTATTTTTAGTTTTTTGAGGAACCTCCATATTGCTTTCCACAATGGTGGAACTAACTTAAATTCCCACCAGCAGTGTAGGATAGTTCTCCTTTCTTTGCATCCTCGCCAGCATTTGTTCTTCCTTGTCTTTTGGATGTTGGCCATCCTAACTGGTGTGAGGTGAAACCTCATTGCAGTTTTAATTTGCATTTCCCTGATGATTAGTGATGTGGAGCATCTTTTCATGTGCCTGTTGGCCATTCGAATTTCTTCTTTGGAGAAGTGCCTGTTCAGATGCTCTGCCCATTTTTTAATCCAGTTATTTGTTTTTTTGAGTGTTTAGGTGTATGAGTTCTTTATATATTTTGGATGTTAACCCCTTGTCAGATATGTCATTTACAAATATATTCTCCCATACTGTAGGATGCCTTTTTGTTCTGCTGATGGTGACGTAGGCTGTACATAAGCTTTTTCGTTTGATGTAGTCCCACAAGTTCATTTCTGAATTTGTGTTCATTGACCAAGGACATGTGTTCAGGAAAAACTTGCTCATGTTTATATTCAAGAGAGTTTTGCCTATGTTTTCTTCTGTGAGTTTTATGATTTCATGACTTCCATTCAGGTCTGTGATCCATTTTGAGTTTACTTTTTTATATGGAGTTAGACAATAATCAAGTTTCATTCTCTTACATGTAATTGTCCAATTTTCCCAGCACCAGCTATTGAAGAGGCTCTCATTTTTCCATTGTATATTCATGGCTCCTTTATTATATACTAATTGACCATGTATGTGTGGGTTTATATTTAGGCTCTCTATTCTGTTCCATTGATCTATATGTCTGTTCTTGTGCCAGTAACAAATTGTTTTGATTACTGTGGCTTTGTAGTAGAGCTTGAAGTTAAGGAACATAATCCCCCCAGCTTTTCTCAGGATTATTTGGCTATTTGGGATCTTTTTTGGTTCAATGTGATTTTATAACTATTCGTTCTGGTCTGTTGAAGAATGCTGTTGGTATTTTGATAGGGACTGCATTGAATCTGCAGATTGCTTTAGGCAGGTTGGCCATTTTGACAATATTAATTCTTCTTATCCATCAGAATGGGATGTATCACCATTTATTGGTATCTTCTTTAATTTTTCTCATGAGTGTCTTGTAGTTTATAGGGTATATAGGTTTTCCACCTACTTGGTTAGATTTATTCCTACGTATTTTATTCTTTCTGATGCAATTGTAAATAGAATTACTTTCCTGATTTCTCTTTCTTCTAGTTCATTGTTAGTGTGTAGGAATGAAACAGATTTCTGTGTATTAATTTTGTATCCTGCAACTTTGCAGAATTGAGTTATTAGTTCTAATAGTTTTTTGGTGGGGTCTTTAGGGTTTTCTATGTACAATATGATGTCATCTGCAAACAGATGGTGGTTTAACTTGTTCCTTACCAATATGGATGCCTTTTATTTCTTTGTTTTGTCTAATTGCCATGGCTAAGACCTCCAGTACTATGTTAAGTAAAAGTAGTGATAATGCACATCCTTGCCTTGTTCTCAATCTTACAGGAAAAACGTTCAGCTTTTTGCTATTAAGTATGATGTTGGTTGTGGGTTTGTCATATATGGCCTTTATTATGTTGAAGTACTTTCCCTCTATACCCATTTTGTTGAGAGTTATATCATGAATGGATGAATATTTTCAAATGCTTTTTCAATATCTACTGAGATGATCATGTTATTTTTGTCTGTCTTTTTGGTGATGTGTTGTATGATGTTGATTGATTTTTGAATATTGTACCATCCTTGCAACCCTGGAATAAATCCCACTCATCAAGATAGATGATCTTTTTAATATATTTATGAATTCAGTTTGTTAATATTTAGTTGAGGATTTTTGCTTCTTTGTTCATCAGGGATACTGGTCTCTAATTTTTTTTTTTTTTTTTTTTGGTGTCTGTGTCTGGTGTTAGTATTATAGAGGTGCTGGCCTCATAGAATGAATTTGGTAGTATTCCCTTCTCTTCTACTATTTGGAATACTTTAAGGAGGATGAGTATTAGGTCTTCTCTAAATGTTTGATAAAATTCAGTTGTGAGGCCATCTGGACCAGGCGTTTTGTCCTTAGGTAGTTTTTTGATTACCAACTTAATTTCATTGCTGGTAATTAGTCTATTCAGATTTTCTGTTTCTTCCTGGGTCAATCTTGGAAGGCTGCATTTTTCTAGAAAGTTGTCATTTCTTCTAGGTTGTCCAATTTGTTGGCATATAATTTTTCATAGTACTCTCTATAATTCTTTGTATTTCCATGGTGTCCACCGAGACTTCCTTTCTTATTTCTGATTCTCTTTATGTGTGTACATTCTTTTTTTCTTGATAAGTCTGGCTAGGGGCTTATCTATTTTGTTTATTTTCTCAAAGAACCAGCTCCTGGTTTCACTGATTCTTTCTAATGTTTTATTCTTCTCAATTTTATTTATTTTTGCTCTGATCTTTATTATGTACCTTCTTCTATTGACTTTGGGCCTCATTTTTTCTTCTTTTTCTATTTTCATTAATTGTGATTTTGGACTGTTCATTTGGGATTCTGCTTTCTTGAGGTAAGCCTGAACTGCTATATACTTTCCTCTTATAACTGCTTTCACTGCATCTCACAGGTTTTGGGTTGCTGAGCTGTTTTCATTTGTCTCCATATATTGCTTGATCTCTGTTTTTATTTGGTCATTGATCCATTGATTATTTAGAAGCATGTTGTTAAGCCTGCATGTGTTTGTGGGCTTTTTTGTTTTCTTTGCATGATTTATTTCTAGTTTCATACCTTTGTGGTCTGAGAAGCTGGTTAGAACAATTTCAATCTTTTAAAATTTTTTGATGCTCTCTTTGTGGCCTAGTTTGTGATTTATTCTGTAAAACGTTCTATGTGTACTTGAGATGAATGTGTATCCTGATGATTTGGGGTGGAGTGTTCTGTAAACATCTATTAGGTCCATCTATTCTAATGCATTGTTTAGTGCTCTGTCTCCTTAGTTATTTTCTCTCTGGTTGATCTGTCTTTTGGTGTGAGTAGTGTGTTGAAATAAGAAGAATGTGTTGCATTATTGCTCCCTCTTTAATTCTGTATTTGTTTCACATATTTAGGCACTCCTATATTGGGTGCATAGATATTTATAATGGTTATATCCTCTTGTTGAGCTGATGCTTGTTCCATTATGTAATGTCCTTCTTCATTTCTTGCTACTTTCTTTGTTTTGAAATCTATTTTGTCTGATTCAAATACTGCTACTACAGTTACATTTAGGGTGATTTTCAATAGACATGTACTTAATGCCTTTGTAGGGCTTAGATCTGTGGTTACCAAAGTTTCAAGGATGCTTCCTTCCTATCTAACAGTCTATCTTAAATCGTTTATTACTCTATTTCAAACACAATCTAAAGGTTCTTTTTTTTCTCCCCTTCTTCTTTTTCCTCTTCCACTCTGTATACATTAAGTGTCATATTCTATATTCTTTTTTTATCCCTTGACTAACTTTGTGAGTAGTTGATTTAACTTTTTATTTTATTAGTGAT
Organism: Smutsia gigantea; assembly: GCA_032199065.1. Lineage (NCBI taxonomy): Eukaryota > Metazoa > Chordata > Mammalia > Pholidota > Manidae > Smutsia > Smutsia gigantea. The sequence goes on along the minus strand of JAVSCE010012014.1, from coordinate 198,159 downwards.
TAATTCATCTTCTACCTTTATTGTGAGTTTCTCTGGTGACAGCTACTTTGCCCTAAGAGTGTTTCCAACTAGAGCAATCCCTTTAAAATTTCTTGTAAAGCTGTCTTGGTGGTGGTGAATTTCCTCAACATTTGCTTTTCTAGAAATTGTTCAATTCCTACTTCAAATTTAAGTGATAATCTTGCTAAGTAGAGCATTGTTGATTGGAGGCCATTCTGTTTCATTACACTAAATATATCATGCCCCACACTTCTGATCTGTAAGGTTTTTGCTGAGAAGTCTGCTGATAGCCTGATGGGATTTCCTTTATAAGTGATCTTTTTCCTCTCTCTAGCTGCTTTTGATACTCTCTCCTTGTCCTTGATCTTTGCGATTTCAATTATTATATGTCTTGGTGTTGTCTTTCTAGGGTTCCCTGTGTTGGGAGATCTGTTCACTTCCGTGACCTGAGTGACTATTTCCATCCCTCAGTTAGGTAATTTTTCAACATTTACTTACTCAAAGAGACTTTCTATCCCTTTTTCTCTCTCTTCTTCTTCTGGTACCCCTATAATGTTAATATTGTTCCATTTGGATTGGTCACAAAGCTCTCTTATTATTCTTACATTCCTAGAGATCCTTTTTCTCTCTGTGCCTCGGCTTGTTTTTCTGTTCTTTAATTTCTATTTCATTTACCATCTCCTCTACCTTATCTAATCTACTTTTAAATCTCTCCATTGTACATTTCATTTCATATACTGTATTTTTCAAAGTTTCTCTTTGTTGAAATTCTCCCTGAGACTTTGAATAGAGTATTTTTCTGTAGTTTATTGAGCATGTTTATGACTTTTATTCTGAAATCTGTATCAAGAAAATTGGTGATTTTAGTTTCACTAAGCTCTCTTTCTGTTTTTTTCTTGTAATTTTGTTTGGACCAAATTCCTTTGCCACTTCATTTCTTTTTTATTTCCCTTTTCTGTGAGTTCTTCTCTTTTTGCCCAGAGGTAGGCTATCTGTTCTGAAGTCTTCAGGTTGCTTTTTCAGGATTAGTTGTATTTGCTATATTTTATGTGATTTGGAGAGGAGGTTTCTCCCTCACCTCTCATGCTGCCATCTTTTCTCCACCCACAATCTATATAGTCTTTACTTAAATATGCAATAAATTAGACTCTGTCACTTGGCACCCATTCATTCTTCATCTTAAACCTATAATTTGCTTCAGAACAAGTGTTCTCAGATGGAAAACTGATTAAAATTTTACTTCCACATATTCTTCATATCATTGCTGCTTATTTTTATTGGTGCTGCTTTGTTTAGAATCAGGAAATATTATTGCTTTTAAGCTCACCCTGCTTTAATTTTATGTATTTGCTTTTTAGAATAATGGCATTATTTTTACTGGAAAAAATATGAACATTTTAAAACATTTAACAAAAAGCATAAAAAACAAAATTAAAAACTCTGTACCCATAATGAAGAGTATTCATAATTACCATTTGGTGAACACCAGTTCAGATGTCCTAAAACAGAGAGAAATCAAGAAAAAAATAGATAAAATGATTTTATAATGAGACCCGATTTTGCATTTTATTTGTGAAAATGTTAACATTGTAACTATTATTTTATATCATATAGTTTTATAATTAAAAGTGTGTGCTAAACATTATATAAAAATGAGTATAATTGAGAGGATTATTTATTTTATTGGCTTTGCTTTTGGTTCTTTAACAAGTTTATCTTTCCAGAATATATGTGAATTTGAAGTTTTCCAAGGAAGACTCGCTGAGATCTTTCCATACTTCTTAGCTTATCTTGCTCCACTCCTTTTCTGTCAAGTAAAAGTGTGTAAAACAACTCCTTAGAGTTAATCTACTTTTTATCTCCTCACCCTGCATTTCGTTATCAGAAACTTTACTTGTGTAGGCAGAGAAAGTCAACACTGCTGTGATGAGTACACTCGAGGTTTTGCTACTATAAACAAACCTATTGCTTTTATTTCAGTGGCTGCTAGTTAATGCTCAAAGGTTGAAATGCGGACTAAGGATAGATGACTTCACATTGACACTAAGAACTCTAGAAAATATGAGTCACTATGATGCACAACACTCTGAAGAAGTTTTTGTCTTCAAGTGATTAACATTTCTCTTGCTTATCTGCATAAGCCAGTGAGGCAGAAAAATATTCCTTCCTCCTCAGGTCCATGCTTGAGGGAAAAAGTATTCCTTAAAGTTTCATGTAATTAGATCTATTTCCCTAAAAGAATGTAATCCCATTTTCAACCATTCAGTCTTTTTGTCATCAAAAATAAAAAACAAAAATAAATGCTGAGCACCTAAAATTTGTCTGTATTATAGATTCTTGTCATATAGGAGGAAAACAAAAATACAAAAAACACTTGCTTTTATGGAGCTTTCAAATCTAATGAACAAGCAAAATAAATAAATTATTGTCTATGTGAGATTGTAATAAATTATAAAACACCAGTGAAACAAAAAATGAAAATTAAACAAGTAAAGGAGATTGCTTAGAGGGTGTTGTATTGTTTATAATAAAGTAGCTAAGGATTAAACTATTTAGTAGACCCTGTAAATATGGTTTGTACTAATTTAATTAATTATTTCTAACACTAGTTCAATCATTAAATGGTTTTTCTCCAGAGAAAATTTCCCAACCTTTTTTAGGATTTTAAGTAAACTCAATACCAGACCATATTTATTTATTTCCTGGGATAAAAAATCTCAGATAAACCGTAATGAAGTTTCCTCCTACATTTAACCTGAATATATACAATTATGTGTGGTGTGTATATATACACACACACAGACACACACATGCGTATATAATACATACAATATTTATATTTATTGTAAAGATAAACATGTTTAGTAGAGCATATATATTTTTAAATAGTATACATATAATATATAAAAACATAATACATGTATATATTAGAGAGAGAAAGAGTAAATGCCTACAGTTTCTTTTCTGTTTTTATCTGCTTATCAATTCATTCAGTTCAGGCCATCAGACTACAGAGTGCTATTGAGTGGCAAGTTAGCCTGGGTTTGAATGTTTTTCCTATGCTAACTGCAATAAATTGAGTGATTTATTTAATCTCAATGGCTTTCAGATCCTTCATTTTTAAAATGAGTAAAATATCACTTACTTCTCACAACTGTGATGGAAATGACATATCATGTAGAAGTATTTGGCTCATAAGCAGTAGATCATAATGTTTGTTGAATCTGAAACTATAGTTAGCAGACACTTTATAGACCTCTGAGTAGCAACAGGAGCGCTGCTGTTCTTAGACAATACTTCCAGGTTTGCTAGGGCAGAGACATGAGTATAAAATTTGTAATGTATTTAATAAGAAGAGCTTAAAGTATAACTTATTAGGTTATCTTAATTGGTGAATTCTTTCCTTTCTCAAAACAAGTTGGAAAAGCCTTTTTTAAAGATCCTTGGCTGCGGATCTCTGGTCAATTGTCTTTTTATTATAACTCAGACTGTCAACACTTACAAGGGAGTTACTGCTAGGAGAAATATGAAGGCAACAGTAAACTCATCCATTACACTGGGAGAAATTCACAACTGAATGTGAAAGATCAACATTAAGAAAAAATTTTAAATGATAATATAAGGTGAATAAAATAAAGCCAACTAAGACATACTGGGATTCACAGAAAAATCAAAATCCTATTAGACATCTTGTTATAACATTAATACATATGAATTATCTTTTTGTGAAAACTATGTGCCAATCATAATTTTATAGCAGCTAAAATTTCCAACTCCCTATTTTCATGTCATGAGTGATATATGTTAAGAACTGGCAGGGTTTTTTTCATGTTAGTCTGGACTTTTATTTTGCTTGGTTAATCTGTTTTGCTAAATGGGTTTTATCATACTTATTAGTCAGCAGTTTAGATTTTGATTTTGTGTGTACACAATATTGTGCTATAATACTGTAGTAACCATCTGAATTGGGGACTCAAAACATGGTCAGGCTTCTGATATTTATAATGGGCTGAGGAATTTCCCAAAATGCCAAGGATAGGATGTTAGGAGGACAGTCTATGGAGGATACTCTAGAAAACCCTATGGAAAAATAAAGGTACATTGGAGTAGAAATAAATAAATGCTGCCCCAGTTTACACTGAAGTTTAGCACCCACCAAGCCTAAAGCAGGTTTTACTGGAAATGGGTAACAGAAGAGTTAAAGAGAATTTGAAATACATTAATCAGTTTGGGCAAGTAAAAAGCTTATGTTTTATTACCTTGGATGATATAGCAAATGATATACGTGTTTAGTTTCATTTTCGAAATGTTCATTGCTATAGCATAGAAATTGCAATTGATTTTTTCTATTGATTTTGTATACTGCAACTTTGTTAAATTCACATAATTTAGTAAGTTTTTAAAAACCATTTTTTAGAACTTCTTACATATACAAGCATGTCACAAATAAAAAAGTTGTATTCCTTTCAATCTGTATGCATTTCATTTTCTTTTTCTTGCCTATTGCACTGGGTAGGACCTCAAGTACTAAAGTGATATGAGCAAACATTCTTATCTTTTCCTAAATCTTATGAACAAAGCTTTCCTTGTTTCACTGTTGAGTAATATGTTAGCTGTAGATTCCCCTTCTGAAATTGAGTAAGTTTTCTTTTACCCTAGGTTGCTAAGAAGTTTTGTGTAAATCAATGGCTGTTGAAATTTGTTAGTTTTTTTTTTTTTTGCATCTATTGACATAGTCATAAGGTCATAATTTGCATTTCCCTGATGACTAATGATGTTGCATAATATTTCATGTGCTTATTGGCCATTTATATATCTTATTTTTCAAGTGTTTGTTTAAGTTGTTTGCTCCTTTTTGGTGGTTTGATTTGATATTATTGAGTTGTAACTTTTTTTCTATATTCTAGATATAAGCCTTTGGCAAGGTTTATATTTTAAGACTAATTTCTCCTAATTGTGGCTGTCTTTCCATTTTATTAACTGTGTTTTGAAAGGAATGTGTTTTTAATTTTGGTGAAATTTATGTTTTTAATAGCTTGTACTTTCTGTGCCCTCATTAAGAAACCTTGGTTTATCCCAATTACAAAAATATTTCTCCCATATTTTCACATAAAATTTAATAACTTTAGTTATGTATAGATCAATGATTTTGTTTTTTTATACATAGTTTTATGTAAGGGTTGGGGCTTATTCTCCGCTCTCACCCTCACCTTCCCATAGGCTATTCAATTGTCTCAGAATCACTTATTGACAAACCTTCTTTTCTCTATTGAATTTTGCTGGTAATTTTGTAAAAATCAGTTGACCATGTAAGTGTAGGTCTATTGATCAACTGTTTTCTTCCATTGCTCTATTATGTCAATGCTTCATCTTGATTACCTTTTCTTGATTACTGTACTTTTGAAATGTCTTCTAAATTATTCTTTTAGAACATTGTTTTAACATTTCTAGATCATTTGCCTATATATACATTTATTTTATTTTTTCACAGTGTAGAGGATTTTATTTTTAAATGGTTATATAAAGATGGTATTCAGTAAATACAATTCCAAAAGCATGATCTTTTAGATATTTCCCTACATTGTAGTAATGGTGCTAGATATGTGCTGTCCAATATGGTAGCCATTAGCCACAGGTAGTTATTTGAGCATATGAAATATGACTAGTCCAAATTGATATATGCTGTAAAATACACATTGGAATTCTAAGACTGAGTACAATAAAAAATGGATCTCTCATTAAACATTTTATTTAATATTAATTACATGTTGAAATGATAATATTTTACATATATTGGGTCAAATAAAATACATCTTTAAAATTAAGTTCACCTGTTTCTTTTTACCTTGTATAATATAGCTACTAAAACAAAAATTACCTATGTGCCTTGTGTTTGTAGTTTGCATATTTCTATGGGACAGTACTGTGTTGATTAAATGTTATTTTGCTTACTGATCTATACTCTTTGATTTATCCTTTATGATCTAACATCTCAATTGTATTCTAATATTATCTTTATAATATGAACTTGTTTTCAAAGTATTGGTGACTTTAGATTTTTATAAATTTTTAGCCTTTTTAAAAGAAATTTACCTTGATTTACTATTATCTTCTTACTATGAAGAAGATCTAACTTCAAACAAAATGCAATTAGTGATAGTATGCATTAAATTCAACACCTATTAGTAAGTTTGACTTTTAAACTTCATATGCATAATCAAATGGAATAGGATTATATGATTGTTCCCTGTTATATATACATTTTTAAATCAGCTTGTTAATTTCTTCCAAAAAGTCTGCTAGAAGTTTGAATGGGCTTTAGTTCCATCTACAAATACAAATCAATTTGGAATGTCTATTTTTAGCAATACCAAATCTTTCAAACCCTAAATATAATATATCCCTCCATTTACTTTCATCCCCATAAATTTCTCTTTATAATGTTTTGTAGTTATCCATGAATTGATCTTATACATTTTTGGCTACATTTATTCCTAAACATGTTATTTTGCTATTAAAAATCAAGCTTTTATTTCATTTTCTACATTTTTATCATGAGATAATTTTAAATTGTGTTTTGAATGCTTATCTTGTATCCTGAAATCTATGTACATTAATATATTAGATCTGGCAGGTTTTTTTCTTTTTGTAGATTCTTTACATTTTTATACATAGTTATGTTAGCAGCAAATAAAAGTTTTACTTCTTTTGTTTCTATCTGTAAGACCTTCCTTTTTTACTTTGCCTTATTGCACTGACCAAGAACTATAGTTAAGGGTGAATAAACGTGCAAAGAGAAAACAACCGTGCAATTTTTTCACCTTTCAACATTCATATTTTAATCATTAGGGATGATTACACACTTTTTTCTTTTATTTTTGTAGATGCCATATATCTGTTAAGTTCTCTTTAATTCCTAGTTTGCTGAGAGATTTTCTTCATGAATAGGTTTTTAATTATGTCAAATGCTTCTTTGACATCTATTCAGATGATCACTTTGTTACTATGGCTAAACACAGTGATTAATATTCTAATACTAATAGAATGTTTTTGAATGTTTGAGATAAACCACATTTGGTAAAGCTGCATTATGCTTTTTATGTAATTACTGAAATTGATTTGTTAACATTTTAAGGATTTAAAAATCTGTTTCTTGGGACTTTGTTTCTCTTTTCTTCTAATTCTTTGATTCTGGCATCTTAGTAATAATGGTAGTCTAACAAAATGAGTTGGGAAATGTTCCTTTCAAGTTTATTTTCTTAAGAGTTTTTGAGACTGGCATTATTTATTCCTTAAGTTTTTGATAGGATTTACCAATAAAACCACTCTGAGCCTGGAGTTTGGGGCTTTTTTATACTTGTTTCAAGAGAAGATTTTTAATTTTATTTTCAATTTGTTAAAGTAGACCTATTCAGATTTCTATTTTGTATCTCTTCCTGGATCAGTTTTGGTAATGTGTGTATTTCAAGAATTTCTTTTTGTCTGTTATCAAATTTGTTCATGAATTATACATAATATTCCCATATTATCCTCTAGCATTTGTCATGATCCTATACTTCAGTATCTAATCTGTAGGATCTGTTATAATATTCTCCTCCATTCCTGATATTGGCAATTTATACCTTAGCTATTTTTTTAATCAGTGTAGTTAGAGGTTAGTTCATTTTATTGATAATTGCAAAGAATCGTTTTCTGATTTCACTGACTATTTTCTAAGTTTTGTTTCATTTATTACTGCTACAATTTCCTTTCCTCCACTTACTTTGTGTTTAATTTTTTCCTTGTTCTGAGGTGTGAACTTGTATCATAAGGTCATTAATTTTTAGATCTTTCTTCTTTTCTAGTATATATTCATAACATAAATTTTCTTTTAAGCATAGATTTTTTTGTATTTTTATCGTTATAAAAATATTTCTAACTTTTTTTTGTGATTTCCTCTTTGACCCATGGAATATCTAGAGCTATGCTTTTAGTTTTCAAGGAATTGGGGTTTTCCTACTTGCCTTATTGCCATTGATTTCTAATTTAATTCTGTTTTGTTTAGAGAACACACTCTACATGACTAATCTTTTCAAATTTCTTATTTTTTATGGGCTACAATATGATCATCCTGGTAAACATCCCATGTACATCCCCCCCCCCATATTTTTTGTTGTAGGTATTTGATGTACTGTTCTATAAATATGAATTAAGTCAAGATGGTCATTAGTATATTTCAGACCTTTTATGCCTTTGCTGATTGTTTTCTCTAGTTTTTCTATCATTTGTTTAGAAAGGATGTTGAATTAGTTTTCTATGGCTGCTGAAAAAAATCATCACAAATTGTGGCTTAAAACAACACTCACTTATTATCTCACAGTTCTACAGGTCCTAAATCCAAGCACAGCATGGCTCAGCGGTTTCCCTGCTCTGGGTTTCACAAGGCCAGATGAAGATATCTGCAGGCTGTGCTTCTTTCTAGATGCTCTGGGATGAACCTACTATCAAGCTCATGTAGGTTGCTGAAAGAATTAATTTCCATGCTGTCGTAGGACTGAGGTCCCCCATTTCCTTCCTGGCTGTCATTCAGAGGTTGTTTTTAGCCATTCTTTGGTTCATTTCTTTCTTCCTCCATCTTGAAGGCCAGCAATGACATTTAAAGCCCTTCTGGTGCTGCAGATCTCTTTGCTCTCTCTAACCTCTTCTCAATTGTCTTCCTTTTCTGACTTCTCTTTCTGATTGATGTTTCTGTCCGTGTCTTCTGCTGTAAGGTCTCACGGGGTTGCATTGGGCCCACTTCGTTGATTTAGGGTAGTTCCTTATTTTAAGGTTAGCTGATTAGTCAGCTAAATTACATCTGTAAAATCCTGTGATAGCAAGATTAGAGTTTGATTGGTTAACCACCAGAAATTCTGGGATATTTCTAGAATTCTATCATCGGTGCTAACATCTGCAATCATCATAGAAGTTTTTCTATTTCTTCCTTTAATTCTGTCATTTTTGCTGCATTGCCCTGAAGCACCTTTATTAGACCATACACATTTATTTCTTCCTTATGAATTAACACTTTTACTGAAATGAAATTTTGTCTTTGTCTTTAATAAGACATTTTGTCATGAAATCTATTTTATGTGATTTATTTCCCTTCCTGCTTTTTTATTTCTTATTTTTACTGTTTGCATAGCCTAACTTTTTTTCCATTCATTTACTTCCAGCATCACTATGTTTTATATTTAAAATGTTTCTTTTATAGAGAGTATATAGCTGGATTGCCACTTTTTAAATCTAATCTCATAAGACAGTGAGGTCTGTTGTGGAAAAGTTGGCAGATGGTTCTCTTAAGGTTTTTAAAACCAGCATGCCAGCCTGTACTTGGCCTTTAAACATTTGTGAAAAATCCATTTTTTAAAACTCCCCATCAGTAGCAGCTCCTAACTTCTCCTAATGCTCCTAAAAAGGATAAAAGCAATCTTGGGCCTCTTCTCTACTAGGAGGGGCTGAAGTCTTTCTTGTTTGAATCCCTTTAGGTTTCCGTGTATTAGCTTTCTGATTTTTTTTTAATTAGAATATTATGGTGTGATTTATGTTTCTAGCAAAAATGGAGTAAAGAGATCAGGTTTACCCTCTTACCTCAACAGTTTTCAAGACAATGGACATCTGGCAATGGAAGACAATGATCCCTGAGAGAGAGGAAACATGAGTCCTACAATTTCACAAGCTAAATTGCTGAAAGCAGTGTCCAGATAGCAGTACAGGTAGGAGGAATCCAGGTGAAGCCCTGTAATATACACCAGTTAAGGACTAAATTATGGTAAACATTTAAAACATAACAAAAGAATAATAAAAATGGCACATATCAAAATTGTGGAACACAGAAAATGTAATATTTTGATAAACATGTTTAGTCTTGTGTACTTATAGGATTATTAATAAACTTAGAAAACTGTATAACTTAGAAAATAACAACAGAATAAATTTAAAGGGGGAGAAGGAATAATGTTGAAAAGATAATAATACAAATTAATAAATAGAACACATAGACATAATACAAAGGTTTAGTAAAAACAGAGTTCAGTATTTGAAAGGATCTAATAAACAAACATCTGGAAAATTTGCTCACAAAAATTGAGAAGACTCTTCAAATAATGAATATTAATTTACAAATGTGAACAATAAATGATATGTATACATATACACACACATATATAAATGAAACTATAGTGTGGATAGCTTTTGTAATAATAAAGGCTAATTTTAACTGGGGTTTTCTAGGTGAAGAAGAAAATGACTATAAATGTTTTGAGTAGAAAACCAAACCCATCAGAAGAAACCATTCCAAAATATTTTACGAAGAAAGGAAAGATCCCTTTTATGGCATGCATCCTTATAAAAGCTGTACTGTATATGAGTGTTTGTGTTAGGAAGGGTTAGTGAAAGAGACTAAGACATTACAATGTCCCTACGAGGTCATTTCCAGGCTACAATAACCGGATGGTCTTTTGTGTGGAGCCAGTGTAGCATGGAATCTTTTGAATACTCCAATATTGACATCGCTCAGGAGGAATCCCAAGAGAGTTTGGCTCAGCGGGTAGTATCGTAGGAGCCTCCATCCCACTATAAATGTCCGGTAGGGTTAATCTTATTATTCATGAAGCTCTCATCCTGGCAATCTTTGTCCATTTTCTACCACTTAAAAACCAATGAAAGAAAAAAAAACAATGAAAGGTTCTTGCATATTTTCTCCTGCAAGTCATTTACAAATGACACTATCTGGGAGGGTATCTTACAAGGATTGGCAGTAGATTGTCTTTTATTAAAAAACATAAATTCTCTGAAAGACTCAATTTACCCTTAGGAAAAAGCTGATGCTGGAACACTTTAAAACTTCCTGCAGTTGACTAGAAATGACATTTAAACTAAAGGCCCAGAGAGATTTGACCATGCTCTCTTGAAAGCACTATGACAGGAACTCCTTTAGTTTTATGAATTTTATGTTAACAGCATTTTCTTCTCCCTGAGACTGACAGTTGGAGATAGATTCTGTTATTACTGAAAAGTATAGACATGTCCTTTTTAGTTCAAAATGAAAACAGTCATTAATGCTAGATAAATGTTTCTTTTCCCTTTACTTCATCTTTTTAGAGTTACTAACCCTCAGGGTAAATATTCCTAGAATGTAAACAATTTTTTTTCTATACCAAATGTTACTTATAAGAGGATGGTATGTCAGAGATTCACCTAATTCACTGTCAAGAACTTAACCTATTTTGCAGATCAGTTGACACAGAGCTACCTTAGCTTATAATGATACAAAACTGGAACTGTCCTGAACGCATCGTATTTTTCATGCACTTCCCTAGTTGGTAACCTCTCATATGTATGCCTTATAGTTCAGAAAGATGTCACTTGCCAAGTACAGAAAATAAAAAAAATTAACAAAATATATTATATTTAGAATATCTATACTAGGGATCTAAATATCCAGAAGAAATATTTTTTAGTGATATGGATTTTTTCCATTCAAAATAACTGGAAAACTTTCTATTAAGTAATGACTGTAGACAAAGTGGCATCCCTTTGTCTGAAATTTGCATGAATACATTCCTTAGTTACTTTTCACCATGCAAATAACTAAGGTAAAAATGAACACTCAAATAATAAACTAATAGGAATTGTCCCCTGTGGGTAGAATTGCAATATTTCCAGAATCTCTCACCTGGCTTTAGTGCATCTCCATAGCAACAGGTGTTTCCAAGGGGTGGAGAGAAGTAGTCCATCTCCATATCGATGTGGGTGAACAAGGGCTTATCTGGACCTGATAGGTTGAGGGGAAGATCCTCTCACCTCTGCCTCAGCAGGAGAGAGAGATGTGGAACAACTGCTTGTAAAGAATAAATAGGTTTTAAACTTTATTTCTCCCTTTGACTGATTTCAGTTTCAAGGTATTTTGCCCCGGGATTCCCCCTCCCCAGAATAACATCCCCATTTTGTGAATGCCTGTACAATGTTTGAGTTCTCACTATTCTGGATTTAAATTCTTATGGTTTACATGAGTGTTAGGCAGACAGAAAAAATATGAGTGGGTGGAGGGAGAATAAGGCCAGTGGAGCCCACTGAAAGGAACCCAAAGAGTTAATCAGATAAAACCAGAGGGCCAGAAAGGACTCACAGAGTTAATGAGTTAATTAGTTGAAGTTCCAAAGACCAGGAACAACTTGGAATGTCCTATATACCCCAGATAAAGAAAAGTATCTGAGCACAGACCATGTCTTCACTGTGCCAATTAGATCATGCCATTGTAAAATTTATTTAGCCTGCAAAAAAAAAGAAGGCCCAGCTTATTCTTTAACTTAACCTATATGCCATTCTTCCTCTTTTTCTAGTCCCTTAATCAAGTAACTATAATCACGGTAGAAGACAGACCTCCGAAGTGTAAATAAACCTATGTGGATAAAGAATGCCAGAATCTGGACCAACACAGTCGCCTAATAACCCTATTCTTAAGGAACATTTAAAAGGAATTATGACTCATCTGTATACAGCATGCCTTACACTGACTCTTACCGAAAAATCCCTATAAAACCTCAGAACCTACACCCTTGAGCACTCCACTTCTCTGAGGTTGCCTAAACTCCCGTTTCTTCAAGAGTGTCACTCTCTGTTCTACTCCAGATAAGTAGGAAGGGCTTCTGAGAGCTCTGATTTGGGCTTGCAAGTTCCCGTAACCTGGGTGATCCAGACAACACTGCAGCTATATGATTGTGTTCCTTAGTAGCCTGCCTGAAAATGTCCTTTCTTTGCCTTTGGGAAGTTCTCAGAATGTAATCTCATTCCATCCAGTGTTCTGTGGTTTCCCCAAATCCTGGGGTGGTAAGGACTCAGTTCCCACACCATGCAGATTCAAGTGGACACTGGATGTCAGGTGACCTTGGCTTTAGGAGTTGGCAAGGGATTTGTCCAATGCAGAGCAGTTCAATGAGTTTCCCCTTCCTCTCTGCTTTATTCAAGTACACCTGCCTTTGTCTACCTTGACTGTGGGCCACTCCTCCCTTGGAGTGTATTCAAGTAAAACTCACTCTCCTTCACTATTGTGTAAAGTATTAAATTCTTTTTTGCAGCAGGGACAAGATCCAAGGAGAGTAAACTTAACCCCTAACATGAACATTAGTTTTTCGTTTTTATAAATGGAAGTAATTGTCTCTTTTCAAGCCTTCCATTTTATAGTCTCAAAGCTGACTCTGCATTTTCTCTTACGAAGTATATGAAACCAATTTTTCTTTCTTGTTGGTAAAACTGTTGAGACATGATGAATTTCAGGGTGTGCATTACCGAATATCAATTCTAGATATTATGTTCAAGAGGACATAGGAATGGAGAAGTAGTTTGAATAATTTTACTTTCAATGGATATGAAACTTTACTCTAAACTTTCTAGTAAAGATACAGTTATCCCATTTGTTGGTAATATTAGCAAATGGCTTTGATGATTTTAAAATGTGTTTTACTTATTAATAAATAATAGACATAACTGAAATATTGATAATAACAAATGTTACAGTTATTAAGGTAGCATATTCTTGAAAGCACTCAGCCACTCAGCTAATTCCACTTAGTTTTCAATAAAAAAAAGCAGATGAACCTAAAATTTTCTAATGACATTCTATTTTCAAATGATATGAAACAAATGGAAATAATTAGCAATGTAATTAATTGTGCTTGTACTCTAATTTTCAGAAATTAAGAGTAGAAAAACAGCCATAGAAGAGATCTTGAAAAACCAAAGTTCAGGCTCTAGCCTGGTTGTTTACACACTGTTGTGTTAAGCTTTTGTAGAATGCAGCCAAGTTTATATAAAAATAATGTCATTCAATCATTTAACAAACAACTCTTACTTACAAAGGGGAAATTTTATGATTGAGAATATTTTAATTTAATTTGGGAAGCAATAAAATAAACATAAAGCCTAAGGCCATAATAAGGTTAGCCATAGCACTATTATTTTCTGTGCTTACTTTAATCCTTATTATTTCTCTCTTACCATACTCTTTTTAAAAAATGATTTCTTCCCATCATTAACTCTTCAAAAATTAACTTCTGGGGTCTCATAATTTTCTGGGCCATAATTCAACCTGGAAAATAAATTAAGAAAAAGAAAGTTTGGCTATTAAAGGTATTTTATGAAACTCAAATGAGGCATAGCCCACGAATACTGGCTGCACTGCTTAATATGTACCAAGGACTATCAATTGGGAGGAGATTGTCTTCTTCAAGCCAGGTAAAATCTATTTATGTTTGTGAGTCTTTGGAGATTGAAATAATTTAAAACCTCTGCAAGATCAAAGTTCCTGAACTCCTGGATAAATAATCATTCTCAGTTCAAAAGATCTAAATGATCTCTCTTTTCCTCTCTTATTCTGTCTCTTTAGCTACATACATCAGGTCTCTCCTTCCTAGAAAAGCAACTTTTTACACAATTCTGCTCCTAACCTTACTGTGATTCTCTTCTCTCCTTTGGTTGTTTTAAACAAAGTTTGATACAGAGAGATTTCTCAGGTCACCAGTTGATTGGGAAAGCAGTCTGCTGTAGTGAGCGAAGCCTTAGATAGATTGTATTTGAATAAAAACTATTTGGATTAGTGAGTAAGGAGTTTTGGAAAAGACAAGGATGAAATGGGCAGAGAATTCTGGAGTCACTATCAAATGGTGAAATAATACCCAAGAGGAGGAATAAGTTACAGGCAATTAAGACTATATCACGTCATAAGGTGGGACCCTAATCTAATAGGACTGGTGTCCTTATAAGAATAAAAGGTGACATGAGAGATCTCTTTCTCTTCACAAGCATACAATGGGAATACCATGTGAGGACACAGCAAGAAGGCTGCTGTCTCCAAACCAAGGAGAGGGGTCTCACCAGAAATCAACCCTACTGACACCTTGATTTTGGACTTCCAGCCTCTAGAAAATAAATTTCCATTGTCTAAGCCATCTATTCTGTTGTACTTTGTTATGGAATCCCGAGCAGATTAACACACCATAGAACTTATATATATATAAGTATATAAGTGTATATATATATATATATATATATATATATATACTTTTAGGGTAAGGGTCAGTGTAAGGCATGATATATGCCAATGGCCCAGGGCTCCTATTCTGGAATTGGTTTTAAAATTGGTCTCTGATGTTCCTAACAGAAAAAAATTATGTTGATTAGGAAGAATTAGACCATGGGATGGATGAATAGGGAAACTAGTATAGGGGAGTAGGCATAGCATCAGGTCCCTCTCCTTTCTATGACTTCAGGACAAAAGTTACAGCATATCTTTCTGTCCTCCTTTACATCATTTTCCCTCTACCATTGTCATTCTCATCAAGGGACATGCTATTATTTCTCTCACTCAAAATAAATATATAATATTATAAACAAGTTTTACTGAACCCACTTGCTTCTCCAGCTCCCTAATTCTCCTTTCCCTTTATAGGACAAAATTCCTTTAAAAGTTTCCTATATTTACTGTATATACTCTAATATACAATTTTCTGCCAATCTCTCTTAAACCTAATCTGCTCACACATTCTTTCCCATCACTCTACTGCACTCTACTTTCCAAGGACACCAATAACCAACAAATTATCAAAACCATTATTTATTTCTCAATTCTAATTTTACTTCACTAAGAAACAGCATTTACCAAGATCAATCTATATGACTTCTAGGATGCCACCCTAGTTTTTCCTCTTACCTCTTGAATGCTTCTTAGTCTCCTTTTCTCAATTTTCCTATTTTTCTAGACCTTCTAAATTTGAGGTGTTCAAACGTTGAGTTCTTAGATCTCTTCTCTTCTCTAACTACACTCACTCATTTGTATTCTCATCCATTCTTAGGTCTTTATGTCATTTGTATGCCTATAATCACAAAATTCATATCTCCAGTATGGACCACTCTCCTAAAACCCAGATGAATAGGCCAAACCTACCAGACAATATCATGACCTCAATATCTAACTTGCATCTCAAACTAAACAAGCCCAAACTGTTGTTCCCCTGAAAGCAGCTCACCCATAGACGTGCACATCTCAATCAATCACAACCATCTTTTACAATTTTCTCTATATAGTGTCTTTGATTCCTTTTCCCCACCTCAGTCCTTTCATCTAATCCATCAGGAAATATGTTGGGTTTATTTTCAAAATACAACCAGGTTTTATCACTCCCAATGTTGTTAATCAAATCTCTTCTGAATTATTTAATTAGCCATATATCCAACCCCTTACATTCATTCTTGCTTACCTAAATTTCAAATTTCAAATTATGCTTCTGCATATATTTGGTGAATATGTATATGCATTCACTATATGAACTTGTATGCATTTATCTTTAGTATGTACCTAGGAATGGTAGATTCAACTTTAAGAGATAATGCCAGTCTTCTAAAATGGTTGTACATATGTTCTTGATAGCAATGTACTAGATCCTTATCCTTGTCAACACTTAGTGTTATCAGTGTTTTCAATTTGGCCCTTCATGTGGGCCTTCATTCCCTGATTATTAATAAATTTGAAATAAATATTTATATAAATATTACCTATTTGTATATTCCCTTTTTCTTACTATTGGTTCATTTTCTGCCCAATATTACTGTATTATATGCCTTTTTCTTTTTGATATGTAGTTCTTTAAATATTCTGGACATAAGTTCTTTTTAGGATTTTTTTCTTTGCAAATATCTTCTCCCATTCTGTAGCTTGCTTTGCATTCCAAATACACAGATTTACGTATTAATTTATTACTAATTAAAAATAATAAATGAAATTACTAATTTCAATGTAGTGCAACTTATCATTCTTTCCCTCATAGTTAGTTGTATTTGTATTCTGTTTAAGAAATCTTCACATACCACAAGGCCATGAAGATATATTCAGTTGTGAGATAGTCTAGAATTTTATTATTTTACTTTTCATGGTTGGTTTAAAAAATAAATGTAATTTGTTGATTGGAATCAGCAAACATAAGCCACTCTTTCAGAAGTTTTTTTTCTTCTTTCCTGAAAAATGAAGCAGAGAAATGAGACATGCTTGCTTGCTTGATTGATTGATTTTCCAGACATCAGAACCTGTTATCAAGTTATAGAAAGATCTAGGAGGAAGAGAGAAATTAATGACAGAAATAAATAAGATTGAAATGTGAAAATGAGGAATGAGTAGTTGGGACCTGTTACCCAAGCACAGGGATTTTCCACTGACAGGAACAGGGTGTTTTCTTATCTCGTAAAAGAGTAAAACAGAATATGTGCATGGATATAGTGGAAAGAGAAGAGAACCTCTAAGCACTTTTATTTTCTCGATAAAGTATGAAGCAGTGTCATTACCTGAGAGATGTTGGTAAGAGCAGCATTTCAACAGAGAAAATAGATTAAATAGTTATTATAGAAAATGGGAATGTGAATTATTGCCCTCACCCACTGTTCAGAGACCCCATATTTTATGCTTTCCCTGGGGATGTTTGAGGTTGTGTGTACATGTGTGTGTGTGTGTAGACTAAATCTAATAAACTTAAAGGAATTTACCATTGTTTTGGTAAGTGATTTATTATCCACTGTCTACAACCTCACACATGTATTTCCAGGATAAACAGCACTTTCCTTTCTCAAGAGAAGATTTATCAAAGTAAAAATGATGGGTCAAAACATGTATGAACTTGAAGTGAAGGATAATGGTGTTTTTGACCCAGAACCATGCTGAAGTTCATTGAGAACTAGTTATGAATTGCCACTACAGTGTAAGTCCTCAAACCATGACCTGCTGGCCCACCGAGTGCTAGCTAATGAACCGTGGCAGCAAGATAATTTCCTACCAAAGTGTAAGTCCCATATTAAAAAGGATCTGGACATTCTCTGTACAACTGTACTGTAGCAAACTTGAAAGTTCTGTAGCAGATGGAAAACATTAAGAAACATAAAAAGTTTAAACAGAATCTCCTAAGGAAATCTTACACATAAAAATTGTAAATTACAGTTAAAATGTCTCCAAGGGCTTTAATAGTTTGCTTATTCTTGGAATACATCATATAGAGTTGCTTCAGAATTTTTTTCAGTTTGATTTTCCTCTTTATCATTACTAAGCATCAGACTTAAAAATTATCCTAAAATCACACAACAGAAGAGAATTTAAAAGCCTAGTAAACTTTATGCAAGGGAAGGCAAGAAAGATACTTATTTTCCCTTTGATATGAAATTGAGTCCAGAAATTATTTTCTTTCTTTGTTCACTTTGTTGGAAGTTTTCTTGACTTATCTCTCTTTCTCAGTTCTTTCCACTTACCTCCTTCCCTCTTTTTTTCTTGAATTCTTACAGGATCCTTTAAGTATAAATCTGTAGGTTGTTTTCAAATAGACAGTGAAACTTAAAAATTGAAAACTCAATTTCTCCTACCACACTTTTTTTCTCTTTCATCTCCTTGATTCTTCAAGTTAATTACTATGGGCAAAATTAACTGTATAATTATCTCTCAGACCATCTAGCTAAAGAGTAAAAGTGGAAGATATATTACTATAAATAGTTGACCTAATACTTTATTAATTTTCAAACTCATTAATTTATTCATCATAAAAATACTTACTGAGGGGTGACGACATGAGAGAAACAACAGTTGTAATGGTTTTCCCACATCTATAGCTGAGGATCATTCAGTGGTTTGAGGCAGTAGAAAATTCTGGTGATAACCATGAGATCTTGAGCTAGATTTCCTGAGTTGAATTTTGGCTTTCAATTTTATTATTTGTATGACAGCACGCAAGTTACTAAAATCCCCTGAGACTCTGTTTCCTCATCTGTAAGTGGCTATAACACTAGTACTTTCATTATAAAACTATGTTGGAATTTAATCAAATGATACATGAAAGGACTTACACTGATGACTGATAATGGAATAAAGGTTGAATAATGTTACCTAATGTTATTATCAAAATGAAAGTATAATTATTTCCCTAAAGATTTCCATAAGTTAGTAGCACCATTTTCCCATCTTCTTAAATTGGCAATGTAGTGTGTAATCAATAACAGCATTTCTACATATATTATGTGATTTTATATACATATATATATATTTTTTAATCAACTCTCTTTACATTTGTGTTGCTGTCCATATAGCCTTCCTTATACTTTAAAGCATAAATTATGATGGGATATTACTCTGTGAAAGACTGTAAAATCCTAAGAATTTCTAATGTTATAAGGAATATTATGTTACAATATGAATTAAAATATAATATTCAATTACATTAAAGCATATTTTTATGTTTATAAAATATGGGGGAAATACTATAATAAAATATACTGATATTTATACCAGTCATCTCCAAATTAATGAGAATATAAAAGTTTCCTCTTTGTTCAATAGTGTTTTACATTTTAGAGCAGTTTGAAGTTTACAGAAAAAGTCTGAAGTACAGAGTTCCCATATACTTCCTTTCTCCCTGTGTCTTCACAACTTCTCCTACTGTTAACATCTTGCAGCAGAGTGTGGTGAATTTGTTACAATTGATTAATCAATTCTGATAATTATTATTTACTAATTTCCATAGTTTACATTACAGTTTACTTCCTTTTTGAACAATTATATAGATTTTGCCAAGCAGGTGTCATGAATCCACCACTACAGTGTCATACAGAATAGCTTCACTGCCCTAAGGCCCTTGAGCTTTAGTATATGTTGTAAAAATGAAATGATTCTCATAATGAAGTTAACACATCCATCACCTCACAGAGTTACTTTTTTTTGTGGGGTGGGGGGAGTTAGACCTCTTAAGATCTACTCTCTCAGAAAATTCAAATTCAAGTATACATAATAATATAATTAAGTATTGTCACCTGCTGTCCATTAGATTCTCAGAACTTACTCATCTATACCTGAAAGTTGACTAAACTCTCCCCATTACCCTACCTCCACATCCTCTTGCAACCACCATTCTATTCTTTATTTTTATGGTTCAACTTTTTTTCCTTACTTTTTTAAAGATTCCACATGTAAGTGATACCATACAATACCATACATGTTTGCCTTTATCTATAGGTATCTCACCAAGATAATTATTTCATGTCTGGATACCCAGGAGTGGGATTGATGGGTCATATAGTAGTTCTATTTCTAATTTTGAGGTACCTTCATGCTGTTTTCATAATGACTGTATCAATTTACGTTCCCACCAATATTATATAAGGGTTTCCTTTTCTCCACATCTTGCAACATTTACTATCTCTTGTTTTTGGTAATAGACATTCTAACTGTGTGACGTGACATATTTTGTGGTTTTGATGTTCATTTCCTGGATGACTACTGATGTCGAACATCTGTTCATATGCCCATTGGCCATTTGTATGTCTTCTTTTGGAAAAACATCTGTTCAGCCTCTTTGCCCATTTTTCAGTTAGGTTATGGGGTGTTTTGCTAATGAGTTTATGAGTTCCTTATATGTTTTGTGTATTAACCACATATTGGATATGTGGTTGTAAATATTTTCTGCCATTCTAAAAGCTGTCTTTTAATCTTATTTTTCCTTTTTAGTACAGAAACTTTTCAAAATTGAAAAGGAAGAAACACTTCCATGCTAATTTTACAAGGCCAGATTCTAAAGCAAGACACAGACACTACAAGAAAAGAAAATCATAGAACAAAATACCTAAAGAACTAGAATGGAAAAGCAACAAAATACTATCAAACTGAATTCAGCAGCACATTAAAAGGATAATAAACCATGTTCAAATGGTATTTATCCCTGGGATACAAAAATGTTTCAATATACATAAATCAATTAATCTGATACACCATCTTAAAAAATGAAGGATAAAAACCATATGATCTCAGTAGATGCACAAAAAACATATGACAAAATTCAACATCCATTTATGATAAAAAATATTCTCAACAAATTGGATATTGAGAGAACATACCTCAACATAATAAAGGTTATATACAACAAGCCCACAGCTAACATCATACTAAACAGCGAAAACCTGAGCTTGTCCTCTAAGATCAGGAACAAGAGAAGGGTGCCCACTTTCACCATTTCTATTCAACATAGCACTGGAAGTTCTAGCCAAAGCAATTAATCAGGAAAAAGAAACAAAAGCTATCCAAATTATAAAAGAAGAGATAAGATTGTCTCTGTTTGTAGATGATATGGTCTTATATATAGAAAGCCCTAGCATGTCCACCAAAAACTCTTAGAACTGATAATTCAGTAAAGTTGAAGAACACAAAATCCACATACAAAAATCAGTTGCATTTCTATACACTAACAATGGATTAAGAGAGAAAGAAATCAAGAAAACAATCCTATTTACAATAGCATTGAGAAGAAGAAAATACTCAGAAGTGAATTTAGCAAAGTAGGTGAAAGATCTGCACACTGAAAACTGTAAAACCTTGATGAAAGACTAAAGAATATATAAATAAATAAAAGATATTCCATCTATATCACTTCAAAAGTAGTTTAGATACCTTAGATTATTCCCAATTCCTCATTTCCATCAATTGCTTTGGCTAGAACTTCCAGTGCTATGTTGAATAGAAATGGTGAAAGTGAGCACCCTTCTCTTGTTCCTGATAATGATAGTCTCCCAACTCATCCCATTCCTGCCCACTTCTTACCTATCATGTCATGTATTTTACTTATTCATAAACCATAATAATTCTATATATTTTTATTACTATTTTGAGTAAACTGTTATCTGTTAGATCAGTTAAGAATGGCACCTTTACCACACTAAGATTCAAATCCAGAGTCATCTTTTATTTTCTTATGTTGCAATATGTTAGCATTTGTTTAAATATTTTCTTCACCTGTCCTCTTGTTTATGGTTTCCTACTTTGATATGTTTTACTTTAATTTTTATGGTTTATTTCACCTTAGTAGTTAAGGAAGTTTTCACCCTTGATGGAGAGCATACAACAAAAATTTCTCCAAACATAGAGGTGTTTCAAAATAATGTCACAGCATTGCATATGTAGGGATATCATCAAAAAATAATTTGAAATTAGAGATCAATAAAACCTCTTCTACAGACTGTCTAAAGAGATTAAATTGATTAAAACCTATTCTACAAAATGTATATTGGGAAAGAATTATTGTAATTTAAAATAAAAAATGAGTTTGGATTTGAAATAATTCTTTCTATGATTCAGATCTGTAAAACACACTGTGTCCATACTTGACATTTAACTTCTCTAGTAAAGAAACAACCGTACTAAAAGAAAAATCAACTTTAAAGAGTAACAGTAAAGAATGGGAAGCTCTCAGCATGTAACTTAAAGAGCTAACCATGTAAAACTAAAATGATCTGACTTTGAAGATTTAAAGATGTGAAGGAAAGTCCAAATTATGATTTTAACAAGACAATGGATTTTGCAAGAAAGCCAATAAATACAAGAAAAGAAATAAACCAAAGTAAAGTTTTGGCTGCTAGTCTCTCCCTAATTAAGCAGTATAAATTTTATTAACATACAGTTACTTGTGGGTAGAATACTACATGTTGCACAAAATAAGCAATAAATAGCTTAATTTATTGCAGCATTTATATCTAAGAGGATTCTATTTCTTACGTATTTTCTGTTTTTTTCTGTTGGCTTAATGGAGGATAAATTGGAGACATTTATAATTTTACTTTTCTTTTTGGCATGGGGAGTATAGAAAAATAAAGGTACTCTTCTTAATGACTTCTCAAAGGGCTCAAAGAAGGTTATGGAATAAGCCAGGTAACTTTTCCAAGAAGAGGAGAAAATCCATAGCATGAGAGCTTTGTACACCATGTATGAGGTGGGATGAAAGATGAGAGTTAGAAACAAAATACATTTCAAAATTATTTTTGGGGAAAGAAAATAAAATTATCAAGTTGGAAATACAAAATTTTGAAGTTTTTTCCTGTGGTTTTAATTTCCTGAACTCATCATGATCTAATATTTTATGAGACTAACACTGATGAATAATCTCAGTAAATTCCCAAATGACCAATAACAAAGAATTAACTAACTCATCCAGTTTAGAAAATGATAGTTAATAATTGGGAGGGGGGCAATATTGGTATATGAATTTATCTCTTAAACACTAAGGAAAAATTTTACCCAGCTTTTTTGACAAAGTAAATGTTTCCAGATTGATTGGAAACATATAATTTCAATATAAAACATCATTCTTTGGTGTAGCAGGTCTCCAACCTGCCTTTTTTTGAGATGTAGGTAGTTAATTAATGGATGCTCAAGCCTCTTCCCTTGGAGATTCTAAATGGGGAGAAGGGAGGTTCTAAAATCTGTCTTTTGAATCACACAGGTGATTTTTTTATGATCACACATTTCAGAAAATGCCATTTTACAGGCAGCAAGAATTACATTCATAGTCCAATGTATTGTTCCAGTAATGTCATATAGCTCAATTTACTTTCACTTCTGAGGAGAGGTCCCTTTCCGGATCTATGTTCATTTGAATTTCTTTTTATCTTCCTAAAGTCAGATCAGGCATCAACTCTCCAAGATTGTTTATTCTGTAATATCTCTATACCTGTGTATATATTTTTGTTTTCACAAATAAAACTTTCTTACAAACTGCTAGCTTATATTTACTTTATCAATAGCATATCTAATGTCTTTTGAGAGCTAACAATATGCCATGAATTGCATATTTTATCTCATTGGATATTCATCATATCTCAATGAGAGTGTATCATTTCAGAGCTCAATTAGAGAAGCTGTACTAGGAGATATATTAAAGAATTTACTACAAGCTGTGTTAGTTAATTTATTGCCTGACAGTTGAAATGACCCCTTTAGTGTCTGCTCTGTAATAAACAACAGCATTCTTTTTAACCATTTCTGCAAACGTTAAAGTGAGCTCATTGTTAAGCTATCTGAGCAGAGAGCACTGGAGGGACATTGCAGAAGGAAATGGCTCTCTGGCCATTTCCAGTGCAGCCTGCAGTCAGTGGGTGTGAGAAGGAAGATGTCCCCTGCAGTTAGCTCCAGCCATTGGCCCAGACTTTGGGTTTACTGTGACCTTGCAGCCTCAGCTTTTCCATAAGCTTTCTTCAGTTCTCCAAACATGGAAACCAGAAACCTCCTTTCCCCTGTTTTTGTGTTCTGAAGGCTTCCTTCCAGCTTTGGCAGCCAGACTCCCCCATGTGGCCTGCAATCAACTGCCTTTGGCCTAAAGGGTCACTTATTGAGATGCTGCTCTTTCTTTATATATATATATATATTTTTTTTTAATAGTTTATTTTTGTATCATTAATCGACAATTACATGTGCAATATTATGGTGATTAAACTACCCTCTTCATCAGGTCCCCCCCACCAACACCATTACAGTCACTGTCCAGTGTAGTGAGATCCTATGGAGTCACTACTTGTCTTCTCTGAGTTGTACTGCCCTCCCTGTGCCCCCCCAACATTACATCTGCGAATCGTAATGCCCCTTTTTCCCCCTTGTCCCTCCTTTCCCACCCATCCTCCCCAGGGCCTATCCCTTTGGTAACTATTAGTCCGTTCTTGGGTTCTGTGAGTCTGCTGCTGTTTTGTTCCTTCAGTTTCTTTCTTTGTTCTTATACTCCACATATGAGTGAAATCATTCGGTACTTGTCTTTTTTCAACTTGGCTTATTTCACTGAGCATAATACTCTCTAGCTCCATCCACATTGTTGCAAATGGTAGGATTTGTTTTCTTCTTAAGGCTGAATAATATTCCATTGTGTATATGTATCACTTCTTTATCCATTCATCTACTGATGGACACATAGGTTGCTTCCATTTCTTGGCTATTGTAAATAGTGCTGAGATAAACATAGGGGTGCATATGTCTTTTTCAAACAGGGTTGCTGCATTCTTAAGGTAAATTCATAGGAGTGAGATTCCTGGGTCAAACGGTATTTCTATTTTGAGTTATTTGAGGAACCTCCATACTGCTTTCCACAATGGTTGAACTAATTTGCACTCCCACCAGCAGTGTAGGAGGGTTCCCTTTTCTCAACATCCTTGCCAACATTTGCTGTTTGTGTTTTGGATGTTGGCCATCCTCACTGGTGTGAGGTGATATCTCATTGTGGTTGTAATCTTCATTTCTCTGATGATTAGTGATGTGGCGCATCTTTTCACATGCCTGTTGGTCATCTGAATTTCTTCTTTGGAGAAGCGTCTATTCATGTCCTCTGCCTATTTCTTAATTGGATTATTTGCTTTTTGTTTATTGAGGTGCGTGAGTTCTTTATGTATTTTAGACGTCAACCCCTTATTGGATATGTCATTTATGAATATATTCTCCCATACTGTAGGGTGTCTTTTTGTTCTACTGATGGTGTCCTTTGCTGTACAGAAGATTTCAGCTTGATATAGTCCCACTTATTCATTTTTGCTTTTGTTTCCCTTGTCTGGGGAGATATGTTCATGAAGAAATCACTCATGTTTATGTCCAAGAGATTTTTGCTTGTGTTTTTTTCTAAGAGTTTTATGGTTTCATGACTTACATTCAGGTCTTTGATCCATTTTGAGGTTACTTTTGTGTATGGGGATAGACAGTAGTCCAGTTTCATTCTCTTACATGTAGCTGTCCAGTTCTGCCAACACCAGCTGCTGAAGAGGCTGTCATCTCCCCATTGTATATCCAAGGCTCCTTTATCAAATATTAGATCACTGTATATGTTTGGGTTAATGTCTGGATTTTCTATTCTGTTCCACTGCTCTGTGGGTCTATTTTTGTGCCAATGCCAAATTGTCTTGATTACTGTGGCTTTGTAGTAGAGCTCGAAGTCAGGGAGTGTAATTCCCCCTGTTTTATTCCTCCTTCTCAGGATTGCTTTGGCTATTCGGGGTCTTTTGTGGTTCCATATGAATTTTAGAATTATTTGTTCCAGTTCATTGAAGAAAGCTGCTGGTAGTTTGATAGGGATTGCATTGAATCTGTAGATTGCTTTAGGTAGTATAGCCATTTTGAAAATATTTATTCTACCTAGCCAAGAGCATGGGATGCATTTCCATTTGTTAGTGTCCTCTTTAATTTCTCTTAGGAGTGTCTTGTAGTTTTCAGAGTACAGGTCTTTCACTTCCTTCGTTAGGTTTATTCCTAGGTATTTTATTCTTTTTGATGCAATTGTGAATGGAATTGTTTTTCTGATTTCTCTTTCTGTTACTTCATCATTAGTGTATAGGAAAGCAACAGATTTCTGTGTGTTAATTTTGTATCCTGCAACTTTGCTGAATTCAGATATCAGTTCTAGAAGTTTTGGAGTGGAGTCTTCAGGGTTTTTTATGTACAATATCATGTCATCTGCAAATAGTGACAATTTGACTTCTTCTTTACCAATCTGGATGCCTTGTATGTCTTTGTTTTGTCTGGTTGCCATGGCTAGGACCTCCAGTACTATGTTGAATAACAGTGTAGGGAGTGGGCATCCCTGTCTTGTTCCCGATCTTAGATGAAAAGCTTTCAGCTTCTCGCTATTATGTATGATGTTAGCTGTAGGTTTGTCATATACGGCCTTTATAATGTTGAGGTACTTGCCCTCTATACCCATTTTGTTGAGAGTTTTAATCATGAATGGATGCTGAATTTTGTCAAATGCTTTTTCAGCATCTATGGAGATGATCATGTGGTTTTTGTTCTTCTTTTTGTTGATGTGGTGGATGATGTTGATGGATTTTCGAATGTTGTACCATCCTTGCATCCCAGGGATGAATCCCACTTGATCAGTGTATGATCCTCTTGATGTATTTTTGAATTCAGCTTGCTAATATTTTGTTGAGTATTTTTGCATCCACGTTCATCAGGGATATTGGTCTGTAGTTTTCTTTTTTGGTGAGTTCATTGCCTGGTTTTGGTATTAGAGTGATGCTGGCTTCATAGAATGAGTTTGGAAGTATTCCCTCCTCCTCCATTTTTTGGAAAACTTTAAGGAGAATGGGTGTTATTTCTTCTCTATATGTCTGATAGAATTCAGAGGTGAGTCCATCTGGTCCGGGGTTTTGCTCTTGGGTAGTTTTTTGATTACCACTTCAATTTCCTTGCTGGTGATTGGTCTGTTTAGTTTTTCTTTTTCTTGTTAGGTCAGTTTTGGAAGGTGGTATTTTTCTAAGAAGTTGTCCATTTCTTCTATGTTTTCGAGCTTGTTAGAATATAGATTCTCATAATATTCTCTTATGATTCTTTGTATTTCTGTGCGATCTGTTGTTATTTTTCCTCTCCCATTTATGATTCTGTTTATGGGTGTAGATTCTCTTTCACTGTTAATGAGTATGGCTGGGGATTTACCTATTTTGTTTATTTTTTCAAAGAACCAGCTCTTGGTTTCATTGATTTTTTCTATTGTTTTATTCTTCACAGTTTTATTTATTTCTTCTCTGATCTTTATTATGTCCCTCCTTCTGGTGACTCTTGTCCTCATTGGTTCTTCTTTTTCCAATTTCAGTAATTGTGTCTTCAGACTATTCATTTGGGAAAGTTCTTCCTTCTTTAGATAGGCTTGGATTGCAATATAGTTTCCTCCTAGAACTTCCTTTGCTGCATCCCACAGAAGTTGTGGCTTTGTGTTTTTGCTGTCATTTGCCTCCATATATTGTTTGATTTCTGTTTTGATTTGGTCGTTAACCCATTGATTAATTAGGAGAATGTTGTTAAGTCTCCATGTATTTGTGAGACTTTTTGATTTCTTTCTAAAATTTAATTCTAGTTTTATACCTTTGTGATCTGAGAAGTTGGTTGGTAGAATTTCAATAGTTTTGACTTTACTGAGGTTCTTTTTGTGGTCTAGTATATGGTCTATTCTGGAAAATGTTCCATGTGCACTTGAGAAGAATGTGTATCCTGTTGCTTTTGGGTGTAGAGTTCTGTACATGTTTGTTAGGTCCATCTGTTCTAGTGTGTTGTTCAGTGCCTCTGTGTCTTATTTTCTGTCTGATTGATCTGTCCTTTGGAGTGAGCAGTGGGTTGAAGTCACCTAAAATGAATGCATTGCTGTCTATTTCCTCCTTTAATTCTGTTAGTATTTGTTTCACATATGCCGGTGCTCCCATATTCGGTGCATATATATTTATAATGGTTATATCCTCTTGTAGGATTGACCCCTTTATCATCATGTAATGTCCTTCTTTATCTCTTGCTACTTTCTTTGTTTTGAAGTCTATTTTGCCTGATACAAGTACTGCAACACCTTTTTTTTCCCCCTTGTTGTTTGCATGAAATATCTTTTTCCATCCCTTCACTTTTAGTCTTTGTGTATCTTTGGGATTGAGGTGAGTTTCTTGTAGGCAGCATATAGATGGGTCTTGCTTTTTATCCATTCTGTTACTCTGTGTCTTTTGATTGGTGCATTCAGTCCATTTACATTTAGGGTGATTATTGATAGATATGTACTTATTGCCATTGCTGGCTTTAGATTCGTGGTTACCAAAGGTTCAAGGGTTGCTTCTTTACTATCTAACAATCTAACTTAACTTTCTTCTTAAGTTACTGTAAACACAGTCTGATGTTTCTTTATTTCTCTCCCTTCTTATTCTTCCTCCTCCATTCTTTATATAATAGGTGTTTTATTCTTTGCCTTTAGTTAGTATTTGGATGGTCTGCTTTCTTTGCTATGATTTTATTTTCTCTGGTGACATCTTTTTAGCCTTAGGAGTGTTTCCCTCTAGAGCAGTTCCTTTAAGATGTCCTGTAGAGGTGGTTTATGGGACGCAAATTCTCTAAGCTTTCGCTTGTCTGGAAATTCTTTAATCCCTTTGTCATATTTAAATGATAATCGTGCTGGATACAATATTCTTGGTTCGAGGCCCTTCTGTTTCATTACATTAAATATATCATGCCATTCTCTTCTGGCCTGTAAGGTTTCTGTTGGGAAGTCTGATGATAGTCTGATGGGTTTTCCTTTGTAGGTGATCTTTTTTCTCTCTCTAGCTGCCTTTAATACTCTGTCCTTATCTTTGATATCTGCCATTTTAATTATTATGTGTCTTTTTGTTGTCTTCCTTGAGTCCCTTTTGTTGGGAGATCTGTGGGCTTCCGTGGACTGCGAGACTATTTCTTTCCCCAGCGTGGGGAAGTTTTCAGCAATATTTCTTCAAAGATAATTTCTATTCCTTTTTCTCTCTCTTCTTCCTCTGGTACTCCTATAATGCGAACATTGTTCCGTTTAGATTGGTCACACAGTTCTCTTAATATTCTTTCTTTCTTAGAGATCCTTTTATCTCTCTCTGCCTCAGCTGCTCAGTATTCCTTTTTCTCTGATTTCTATTCCATTAACAGTCTCTTGCATCTCATCCAGTCTGCTGCTAAGCCCGTCGATGGCTTGTCTCATTTCTGCAGTGTCTTCCCTGACTTCCCTCACTTCCTCCCTCAGCTCTTGCATATTTCTCTGTAGATCCATCAGCATGGTTATGATTTTTATTCTGAATTCTTTTTCAGGAAGATTGTGCATTTCCATCCCTTCAGGTTCCCTCTCAGGTTTTGTGTGGGTCTGGGTGATCTTAGTCTGGACCATATTCCTCTGTCTTTTCATGGTGAAAGAAGTGGTTGCTGGTAGGTGCCACATATGTCAGCTGGGCTCTTTAAGACATTTTTTAAAAACCAAGAAAAAAACAAACAAACACAAACAAACAAAAAAGAGAAGGAAGAGAAAAAAGAAAGAAAAGAAAAGAAAGAAAAGGAAAAAAAAACACCCCACCCAGAGTGGATTCTGTAAGGATGCTGTAGGTGGCGCTGTTGCCCCACTATTCCACAGCCGTGGCCACGCCGCTCTTTGTAGCTCTAGCCAGAGCAGAACAAGTGTGAGGCTGTTGTTCTGTATGTAAAGTTTCAGTGTGGCTACCTTTTCCCAGTCGCCAGCCAACGGGTCCAAAATTCCTCAGGACTCCCAGCCCACTGGGCTGAGCATGCTGGGCTGATCGTGTTCCCTCACTGGGCCCCCCACCTCTCCAAGACGGCTAAAAACAGCACGCGCTTTTCTCTTGTCCCGGGGGGCGCCAGCTGTTAAGCACCCGGGCGCGTTCCCAGCTCAAAACCTGCACCTTCTGCCTCTCCAATATCTGATGCACCGCGTGATGTGTGTCAGTGCTCCTGGCGCAGATCACTGGGGCTGGTTATTTCATGGGCCTGTTTTTCCACTCCCTCCCAGCTCTGAATCCTCTCCTCCCACCAGTGCACTGGGGTGGGGGAGTGCTTGGGTCCTGCCGGGACACGGCTCCATATCTTACCCACCTCATGGGGTGCCGAGTCCTCTCAGGTGCCAATGCAGGCTGTGCGCTGTGCTGTAAATTCTGGTCTGTCTTTTAGGAGTAGTTGTATTTCCTGTATTTTCATAGATTTATATAGTTTGGGAGGAGATTTCCGCCACCCTGCTCATGCTGCCATCTTCCCGGAACCCCGATGCTGCTCTTTCTTTAAGTCTCCACATGGCCTGCACTCTCTGAAGGTCTCTTGTCCCCACAAACTGTCCCTACTATCTGCTGACCATCTGTTTCTCACCTACACACTAGAGGATGTCCTATTGCTTGCCCAGCAACTTCAGATCAGCTCCAGTCCTGGCCAAACTGGTGAACATTTAATTATCCAGTGATGTAAACCTCACTTTTTCCAAAAAATCTGAACCCTTCCAAGCTTGTCCTTTCTTGGGTACTCTTCCGTCAGTACTAGGATACCCTATAGTTTCCATATAGTTATTCTCTTGTTGTATTAGTAGTTTTTATACTTTTTAACCTATTGTGTGGTTTCTATTTTCTGATTGGACACAGACTGCTACACAGATATTTGTCTTTACATAATTATGAGAACTGGTTTTTTTCTTGTGTCTAATGCTGGAGCTTGAAATCCTTCAGAAAATCAGTGAGAAAGGGAAAATGGATGTAAATTAGAAGACAACAAGAACAAGCCAGGACAATCATGTGTTAGAGTTCAGTTCTCATTTCCTCTCATCTTGATGGCATGTGTGTCCTGGAGAAGTTGGGGCCCTTGTTCATGAAGCTAGGCACACATATCTAGCCCAAGAGTTGGAGAAGCTGAAAAGGAAGATCCTGGGAATGATACAGGCTAGCTCATGCCAACAAGGTAAGCCAGAAAATAAGTGACAATGTGTATAAGCTTCAAAAAATGGCTGCTGCTTCCTTTCTGTCCTCCAAATCTCTCTTGTAGTCTACCCTAACAAGATCATACAGGGAAATGTAATTCTGGGAAATTTAGTTCAGCCTAGCCAAGTACACATAATAAAGCTTTCACTGTCCACCCCTTATCAGCATCCAAAAACTTCTTAAATAATATTTCATCTCCAAATAAAGACAATAATACAGTCCTACTTCTGTCTAACATGAGACAGCTATTCTACATAAAACCATTAACATGATCAACTTTTCACCATAAGACACATAGTTCCATGTTTTTGCTTTGAGTGAGGCTTAATCTTCTGATTGATTCATACCTTTTGATATTAAATATTGTCAGAGATAAACAAAGCTGTACACTAGTTAAAGTGGTAAAGACAGATTTTGTTCAGTAATTGCTATTGCAATAGGGGAAGGAGCCTAGCATGAACTGACCTCAATTTTGTAGAAACAAAAAGCAGGAGAATTTTTAAAGTCTGCGATAAATTAGGGGAAGAGCACTGAAGGGTGAAAAAAGGCGGTTAGTTTCATTTGACAAGACCTTGTGGGTTTGCTAGGTGGTGCTTATTTGGAATATAAACCAATTTATCCTATTTTTTTAGCAGGAGGCAATAATGCAAATTGGAGCATGGTGCTTACCAAAGTTGGGTGCTGACCAAAGTTGGGCCCTCACCCTTGTACAGGGGCTGTGACTGATGTGAGAGTTATTTCCCTGACAGTTTGCCTTTCAAAGAAATTGATCTCAGTCCTTGAGGAGGCCATTCTTGGTGGTGGAAGATATACATCTCAAAGGGTTACAGAAGGATTTATAATTGTAAGCTTTCAAAAGTAACTGCTCTAAGGGTCAAGAGCCTACCTGCCTATTACCAAATTTTCATTGGAACAAACAACAAGTCCTGGCAGCATTTGCTTTTTCATACAGGCATTTTAAGGGGTGGTTGGAGTAATCCTTGGCACATACCCTTAAGCTGCTAGAATACATGCTTGAGTTTGGTCAAATCTCTTAGTGCTGGGATTTGAAGAGAATTGTTATGTACCAACTGGTCTTTTGCAGTTCTAAATACTAAGTTATGAAGTTAACTACTATTAACAAATATTAGGTTAGATTATAAGTGGATAAAATAAATGAAGAAAAAAAATTGGGGGTTTTTACATACAAACATATTCTTATAAAAATAGAAAAACAACTCATAGCAATTACAGTTGTCATTTCTGCCAACTGTCACTTCATGGCTTTAGTTGGTATTTATAAGTACCTCCTTCTACTACATATTCTACACTGCCTTTGCCTTCAGCAAGTAATTCATATAGTTATGGTTCCTTTCTTTGTGAGGTGACTAGAAATTTTGTTCCTAAAAGGTCTGGGCCATTATCAGTTCTGTTTAAATCATGTTTTTGTAGTTTTCTATTTACTTTAATTATAGGACATAGGAGTACTAAGAAGTGCCTTAGAAGATTTTCTGTCTTACAAACATATTATTCCTTAGTCACACTGTATAAAAGCAATCTGATTTTTTTGATAGTGAGAATGAGAGGGAAGAACTTGGAGTATTTTGTTATAAGTTTCCTGCACTACACATGAGCAATATAGTACTATTTTAGGTAGACTTAGATCATGTAATAATCTATCTTTTACACTCTATAGCTACCACTAATTTTTAAAGTATAAATGATAAGTTAATAGATTAGATAAAATTGTAGCATAAAAATTCTCAATTAAAATAGAGAAGGCCAAAAAGGGGGAAAATAAATAATGAACAAATGTATTAAATACAAAAGAGAAAGAGTTTAATCCAAATGTGTTAAAAATAATTTTATATGTAAATAATTTAAACACACAGTTAAAAAGGAGAGATTGACAGATTATATTTTAAAAAAACAGCTAAGTGTTGTCTACATGCAAATGATGATAAATTTTTTTTAAGCAGATAAATTAAAATAAAGAGATGCAATAAGATATAACAGACTGGCACTATTCAAAGGAAATTTGGAGTTGCTATAATAATTTTACACAAAGCCAAGTTCTGTCTTAGGAAGAATATCAGGGATGAGGGAACTCTATACAATTATAAAGGGACCAATTCTCTAAACATTCCATAACAATGCTATATGTAAGTACCTACCAAATGTCTTAACCATATTACCTTGGAGGAGGTATGGTGAGTTTAGACACAGATCAAGAGAAAGAAAATGGGAAAAATGTCACAGTTTATTGTGCATATATTTCCCTGGAAGAGAATAGTACACTATGCAGGGCCACTCAGGTTTTGTGGAAGGAAATGTCAAGTCAGGGAAAGCAGGTTTATGAATGACTAATTTGAATAATTTCAGCAGACTCTGGGGCATAAGGGTTGTCCCTGATTGTCTGGTACCTCACCCTGAGGTCATTAGGACAGGTGTATAGTGGCCCAGAGTGTGAAAGCAGGATGCCCCATGAAAAGGAGGTAGTTGGAAGTGTGGGCTTAATGGGCTGTTCAAGAGGAGGGACTGACTGGCCTCTAGCCAGGGTTCCCAGTCTGCATCAAGACAGCATTAAAAAAAAACACTGTATTAAAGTGTCAAAATACAGGAGACAAAAACTAATAGAAATGAAAGAAGAAAGGAATAGAGAAATCCACAATTATTGTTGGGAATTTCAGCATTCCTGTCTTAATAATTGATAGGTCACACAGACTTAAAATAAGTAAGAATATGGATGATTTGAACAGTACTATCTATCAACTTGACCTAACTGACATTTATAAAACATTCCAAATAACAGTGAATGCACATTCTTCTCAGGCTCACACACAACATTCACCAAGATGGATCATGTTCTGGGCCATAAAACATACCTTAACAAATTTCAGGAATATGAATCACATAAAGTACATTTAAGACCATAGCAGAATTAAATTTGAAATCAATAACAGAAAGATAGCTGAAAAATCCCCAAATATTTGGACACTAAAGAATATACTGTGAATAATTCATAGGCAAAAGTAAGGTGACCCATGGAAAAAAAAATTAGAACTAAATGAAATTGGAAATACAACATCAACATTTTTGGAATGCTGCTTAATCAGTGCTTAAACAGCTAAAATTATACCATTAAACATATATATTAGGAAAGGAGAAAGATATACAATCAATAACCTAAGCTTCTACTTTAAGACAAAGAAGATCAGTGGATTAAAGTAAATAGAAGGAAGGTAATAAAAATTAATGCAGAAATCAATGAAATTGAAAATGGCAAAAAACAGAAAATTAGCAAAACAAAAATCTTGTTCTTTGAAAATAAAAATAAAGACCAAAAAACCTCTAGCCAAGGAAATCCAGAAAAAAAGAGAGATGCTACAAATTATTAATATCAGAAACAAAATAGCAGTCATCACAACTAATCCCATAAAAATTAATAAGATAATAAAAGAATACTATGAATAACTTTATATTCATAAATTGATAACTTAGATTCTATGGACCAATTTACCAAAACTCATCCAATGAAGAGTAGATAAACTGAATATCACAGTAATTATTAAAGACTGGATTAATAATTAAATATATTCCAAATATAAAATAACAATAATGAGAAGGCACTAGGCCCAGATAGTTTTACTAGTGAAATTCATCAAATATTTGATGAAGAAGTCATACTACTTTTCTATTATTTCTTTCAACAACAACAACAACAACAAAAAAAAAACAGAAGTGATGGGAACACTTCTCAACTCATTTTATGAGGCTGGAATTACTTCAGTACCAAAACCAGATAAAGACATTACAAGGAAACTACAGACCAATAACTTTTATGAATATAGACACAAATCTCTTTAACAAAATATCAGCAAATAAATCCTGCAATATATAAAAAGGATAATAAACCATAAAGTGTGACTCATACAATAAAATTAAGGTTTATTTAACATTCATAAACCAATGGGTGCAATATATCATTACAAGGAAAACATCTAGAGTTTCTGGAAGACTCATAAGGATTAGGGGACAAAAAGTAAAGACAAGTTTGCTGAAAAAGTTTCCTAACAAAAATGAAGAATCTAATTTGGAACTCCTTCTAAAAGGAGTACATTCTAGGAGGAACTGTGATCTTGAAATAGACCAGATCACTCAGCCCCATCAATTAATCTTTGACTGTGTGAATATGATATTCCCATATTCCAGCTGCCTGGCAGAACAAAGTCAATAACAAAGAAAGACAACATTGTTCAAAGGCTCAAATTATCAACATTATCACTTCAGTTTCTCATGCACTAAGTCTGGTAGATTCATATTCAAACCAAAATACTCCTCAAAAAAAAATTGCTAAGGAGAGACGGTATCAGAGGGATGTCTAGTGTAGAATCACTAGACAACATTGCTCACAGCCTGCTTAGTGAAGAAATTGGAACTTAAAGTGATTCTTATTGCACAGCCCATCTTTTTGTTTTCTTTACCATGTTGCTCTCCAAGGATCGATCTCCCCAGAGTGGGAGACTGACAAATAAACAAATATAATGCATGATTGTGATTATAATGACAAACCCATGTGTAATTGAAGCAAGCAACTCATTCTGCTTTAGATATCAGAGAAGAATTTCAGTGAATGGAGAGTTTGCTTTATTTAATTCTGCAATTTCCCAGAAAGCTGGCTTTCTAGTAGATTCCTGTATCATAGACTATTACAGGTTGAATTTTGTCCCCCACAAAACAAATGTTGGAGTCCTAACTTTAGGTACCTATGAATATGTCACTTTATTTGGAAATAGTTTTTACTGATATAATCAAATTAAGGTAAGGTCATTAGGGTGGGTCTTAATCTGATATGACTGGTGTCTTTACGAGAAGAAAAAAATACCATGTAATGACTGAGGCAGAAATCGAAGTGCTGCAGCTGCAAATCAAGGAATGCCAAGCATGGATAACCACCACCAGAAGCTAGGAAGAGGCAAGGAAGGTTTTTATCCAGAGACTCTGAGGCAGCATGGCCCTGCTGATGCTGTGATTTCAGACTTCTATCCCCCAGAAAGTTAAAAGAATTAATTCTGTTGTTTTAAGCCACTTAGTTTGTGGTAATTTGTTACTAAAGTCCTGGGAAATGAATACATAGACTGACCAGGAACTCTAAGCCTCTGAGGCAATTTTATAAGGTTGCAGAGGAGCAAAGTAATAATAACAAGAATTCTGAGTAGATGGATCCAACCAGATAGGTCAGTATAGTAGCCTAGGTACTAAACATTCTGATAGAAATCAAGCTTAATTCATGGAGAAGGTTATTAGTTCTCAAGGCAGTATGATTTGCCTTAAGGAAGAGGAGACAACAGGCTCCTGGACACAAATCACCTACTCAGCAGGCAGGTATACCTGGGAGATGGGGTTGTGATGGAGGGGTCTGCCTAAGGTAATAAGACTGTTTCCAGCAACAGAATTCCCAGGAGGTAATCAACTCATAGAAGATATCCAAGAAGACAAGCTCCTTTTCAGTATTCAGGAGACAAGCAAATATTGCCATTATTCCTTGAGTGGCATAAATGATTCATTTCACTTTTCAAAGGGGAAAAAAGCTATGTCTCCCTCATCCTACCTATCTGTCGTATATGGAAAAAGTGGAACTGATAAGTTTGTCCCAGCAACCTAAGGATGCACAGTGACAGTCATCACAAATATTTGCTTTTTTCCTTTCTATCACAAACCTAGGGTAGTGTCATCAGTGTCTAGCACAGTGCCTGACACTTAACATCTGCTTGATGAATGTTCACCGACTTAATAGGGACTTCTGCCAACTCTAGCACTCAGCTACTCTTCACACACAACAGATATCTAGGAGAACAACCTATTGATTTATTTACTCATACTTTGCCATTTTAAATTAAACCCAGTGCATTCACAGAGAAACTGCACTGACTGTAGCTATCTGGTAGGTGATTCAGATTGATTGCTGCTACAGTCATTCATGAGTTTTGGCAGTGTTTGTATTTTGGTAAGCAAAACTAGGGGAATTTATTTTTGGCCATTTACATCAATCTTTATTTGGACAACTAAATGAATCACTATAAAATCCCACTGTCAAAAACGGTCAATGTGATTTGGTAACACACAGAGTCAGTGATTACCTGGCCTTATAGTTCCTTTGGGTTTTCTGCTGTTGAGACTATCACCTGCATCTTTTGATTGCAAGTAAGGGGCGTTGAGCCAGTTCCCATTTCACTATATAAAGCTGATCTGAGCATGCAGAAATCATACCAATCAGCACTTTCTAGAAAATGAAACAATTTGAAAGGTCCTGAATGACAGATGGCAGTGAGAAATTGCATCGTACTGTGTTTCTGAAGTAAAATTTCAGAGTAACTTTGCTTATAAGTATGAGGAACATACATACCTGTTCACCCTAGAAGGTCATGGTACACTAGTTGCCTTGTGGTTAAGTATTATATCATTCATTTTTGTTTGCCAAATTATTCCTGTTTAATTGTAAATTATATGGTCACACTTACACGTAACACTTTCCTTAGGATTTCATAAGTGAATATATTCTAGCAGCTGGGAGAAATTACATGCAAATATTTACAGCCTTCTGGAGGAGGCAAGAAAGAACAGAGATAGTATATATAACACAGGTTTAGCTAAGGGAATGAAGAGTGAAGAATAGTGGGTGAGTTGATGGAAGGACAAACAAATATATCCAGGCAGAGAGCTGAAAGTAGAGATCATAAATGGAGAAAGAATAAAAAAGTATCAAGGGACCAGAAGGGCTAATGAAGTTCAACAATACAAAGTCAGGAAAATTTTGGAGCAACAATTCTATAAGCTGTTGTTTATTAAACATGTACTATGTTCCAGAACCTAGACTTAATGATTTATGCACACACAAAAAATGTATTATATCCCCATATCAACCCAGGAAACAGATATTTGTGCCCATGTTTTATAGATAAAAATGGAGACTTAGAGAGTTTAAATAATCCACTGAATGAGTTAATATGGTTGGACCGGTTCATGAAACTGGACCCACCTGTCCTTTATGACCCTTCTCCAGACTCTATGATTGATGACTTCTGATTCCAAGGCCTTATACTTTGTGTTGCATGAAGCCTGACAAAATCTCACAGGATTTTGTGAGAGGGCAAAGAGAAAAACTAAGAAATGGCAGGTAAATTATTTTCCCAAGGCCTCAGTGGGACAAGGCTAGGATCAGATAAAAGAGGTTTTAATCTAGTAATAATATTCCCAAATAGTGATAGCTCGGCAAAAAAAGATAAAGGAAATGAATATTTAAAATATATGTATCTTAGTCACAGTTTCAGAATCACACTGAAATTTATACACAGCAGTGGGGTCCTTGTCAACAATTTATTTAAGATTCTACTGGGGAACTGCTATTTATGCGTCAGCTTTATGAAAGAACTAAAAAATTATGTCTCTAATATTTTACAATATGCAGAATAAAACATGTAAATATTTTCATGATCACTTATTTCTTGATTCTCCCAATGATCTTTAAGTCTAAGTGCAAACTGTCTTTGAGGTTGTCTCCAGTTTCCCCAGGACTCATCTGGGATCTGCCTTCACTTAGTTTCCAGTTCTTTTACCGAACTTCTCTCACTCTGTTAAATCCATAGCAGCCTTCTCAGCACCTCAGAAATCACCTACCACCAGTACCTCTACTTTGATATTCCCTGAAAATAAACAGGATTTTGTCATAAGAGGGAAGATTGTGGTAGAAATGCATGGCTCTAGAACACTTTCAAGGATGAAAGCAGTTCCCACTGGGGAGAATGACACCTCTAGTTATCAGGCAAGTACACTTATTGAATTTGTACCATCTGCAGAGCATGTACAAGTGATCACAGAATTTACTAGAAGGAAACTCCCTTTCCTCTAGCGATTTACACCACACATTATCTAAAATTCTCAGCCATTTGGAGGTACCACTGACTAGTTCAGCAAAGCCTCTTGTCGGTATGTGCAGCAGAATGCTTATTTTTCCCTTCTTCACATTGTTCCAATTTATTCAGCAAATCTTTTGAGTCTTTCTCACACAACACCATCAACCCTGCTCGCCGAAAGCCTTGTAGCAGTCTCTTCATGAGTCTGCCTGCTTTTATTTTCTCTTCTCTTAAGTCAGCAAACTTTTTCTATAAAGGGTCAAATAGTAAACATTTTCAGTTTTGCAGGCCATCTGCTCTCTATCACAGCTACTGAGATCTGCTGTAGTAGCATGAAAGCGGTCATAGTCAATATATAAATCAATAGGTATGGCTGTGTTCCAACAAAACTTCATTTACAAAAACAGGAACAACCAGGGAGTCCAGTCCTCATTTGATGACTACAGATTACATTAAATTATAGTTCTTCTTAGAAAAAAAAAGCAAGCAGATAATATTTCAAGGCTTAGAACAAAGTCTCATTCATTTGGTGCGTATTATTCTGTGCAGCTCTTTGAGGCTATTCCTAATTTACCTTTCCTGCTTCATCTTCTGAAACTCCCACCCAGGGAAACCAGTTACTCTTCATTTCTAATTAATACCCAAATGTAGATGTTCAATCTTTTTAAAAGAA
Source organism: Smutsia gigantea (assembly GCA_032199065.1). Classification (NCBI taxonomy): domain Eukaryota; kingdom Metazoa; phylum Chordata; class Mammalia; order Pholidota; family Manidae; genus Smutsia; species Smutsia gigantea. The sequence goes on along the minus strand of JAVSCE010012014.1, from coordinate 158,523 downwards.
CTTGTATATATTTCTCCTTCTGCAGTCATGACGGTGCTTTTTCACGTATTTGTCTTACTCATTGATTGAGTCTCAGTATAAATTGTTCTTTGGTTATCTTCTGAATTTTCCATGGTTTAGTAGTCATTTCCTCAATGAATGCTCAAAGCACAGTGTGTACATCTGCTTCATTAGTTGTCATTCCACATTCTAGTTATGTTTGGATCTAGAGTCCTAATCTAAATGAGCTTCACAAATCAGGAAATTATCGTCTTTGACTTCACAACAATAGCATAATATCTGGCAGGTAACAAGTACTTCATAATAGCATTAGTTCGTAAGTTAGTCATTTTGCAAAAGCACCCTAAGCTTCTACCATGTATAGGCATTGTTCAAGGCTTTGGAAATAAAACACTGGACAAAACAAAATTTCTGTTCTCAGGGAGCATATATTCTAGTTAAAAAGGAAACAGGTGACAAGCAAAAAAATAAATACAGACTATGTCAGGTAGTGCTAAAAATAATACAGAATAAGGGAACAAAGAGTGAAGAAAAATGCTCTTTTGTATCAAAAGATCAAGAAAGTTTTCACTTATAAGTTGACATATGAGCATACTTGAATGAAGTAGGAAATTAATTCAACACTACTACAGTAAGTGCTGAATAAACAAATGAATTACAAAGACAGGTGTATTTAAGTGGTCCTTGGTCTTCTGCATTCGACTCTTTTTTCCCCCAGATTTTGCTTCCTCCATACTGAGATAATAAGCCAAGCATAGTCAATTATTTGGAGATGATCTTCAGTATACCTGAGTGATATAACTCACTCCATAAGTTACAGCAAATCAGTGTGATGATGGGGTGTTACTATCATGAGCAGAACTACAGTATTCCTCCTCCACCCAAAAGAGATGTATCAGAATATTTGGAGTCCTACGTAAAGTTTAACCCTTCCCTCCTCAAGTGATCCCAGTGTTTTACTGATTAGATCTTGATCTCACTGAAACAACTAATTAATTCTTCAACTCTGTTCTAAGAGCATTTTTATAATCTGCTATTATAACATTTAGCACATTGTTTTAAAGTTAATTGCCTATACATATATCTCCTCCCTAAGTGTGGGAGCTCATCCAAATCACAGACTCCATCTTATTCATTTAGAAATTTATCAGGATGCCTGGCACAGAGTCTCCTTTAAATAAGTGTTTGTCAAATTAAATTGATGATTTTTCAGTTCCAAATTTTCTTTGCACCTGCCAGAACATTGAACATGCAAATAAATCCAGTGGAGAAAGTTCTTTCAGTTTTTATTCAAGGACCTCTTGAAATACAACATTTAACTGAGGAATGGGTTTTACATTTTCCCTTATTTGTTTTTTCTAAACTAAGAGTCTCAACAATGAAATGAATCTTACATCTAATTGGCACACAATAATTTACAAGTTTATTTTGAGACTTGGAAATTTGAAACATTATAATATTGCCAGACTTTAGTCAATGAAAAAGCATCTCCATATTCTGAGATATTTAAAAAAGATCACACTGCCCTGTCATTTCCTTCTAGTGTACTCATAAATTCTTAATCAAAGAGATCCTTTGAGAATATCCTTTATTCTATTTAATTCTACATGTAATATATGTGACCAATTGCTGATGGGAATAAAGGGTAACTATTAAAGAGAAATATCTTGACTGAATTGTCTTTTTCTTTGCCATTATATGACTTCTGGAAATATATATCAGATGTATAAGGCTCAGATTCAGGATGGCACATAGAAAGTTCTTTACCAATAGATAGACACACAGAATTTCTAATAAATATTTTCTTACATTTTACTAACAAATCACTTATTTTGTGTGTGCCTTTCTGAAAATACATCTTGCCTGAATCCATACCATCCAAGTCAATGGGGTAAGATCAATTTTGAGGAATGTATTAATATCTCTATGAAACTGTAAAATCCTTAGCAATTGTATTGTGTTTTCCCATTCTTTATAAGATATAATAGACACCTTCTTAGAATTGAAATGACAGTGAAAGAAACATTAAATTCCTATATTAAAAGCAATATGTAAAAGATATATATACATATAATAGATATAATATACATTAAAGATATATATATATATATATATAAGAAAATAATATGTATAAAAGATATATATATATCTTTTCTCTTGGTGTCAAGAGAAAGACAAATGTTGAAGGCTCAACACCACACCCATTCACCCAGGAAAGTTTTGGTGATCTGTTCCTAGAGAAGATACCCTGTGTAACAGATTTAAATTTTAAAGGATGGACTCGTGACAAAGATGTCAGACTGACTGAACAGAATGGAAAATGCTTTCCTGCTCCAAATCATAGAAAATGCTGAATGATATATATTCAAAATATTAAATATGTAGCTCTGGAAGGAAATGTCTAGGAGCCCTAAAAATAAAACAAAACAACCAAAAAGCACTTCATAACCATTTTGTCAGGCAGGAATCAAAACTGAGCAACCCATAATGTACTACAGCCAGATATGCAACTTCTAAGTTGAAGATCAAATGGTGACAAAAGGAGAGCAAAGGACTGTGCACATTAAGCAGGACGAACAGGGATCCCACTCTGAAGCCGGATTGCAGGGAAGAATGACCTCATATGTAAATGCTGGCTAGAGTTGTATTCTGGGGGAAGTAGGGAGAAATGAAATCATGAATAATGAAGCTCTGAGAGTAAAATACAGTTCCAAGGATCAACTTGGTACAGAAACCCTAGCTCTAAAATGCTCACATACAATCTATATCAGAATTGGTGAACCCAGTAGAAAAGAGGCAGAGGTAACCAAGAGATGTTCTCTGGAAGAGAACTGCATATGCCACCCACATGAGACTTTTGACATGGAACTTCATGGAATTTGAACTCTCTGACCACAAATATGTGTTACAATGGACATAAATGAGAAAGTTTAATGCTAAGGCAGACAATTAACTGGGAAGTTTTATGACTAGGAATCAGAGTAACCTGAAAGGGACTTTAAAATAAATGTTTGATATGTATTAAAAAAATGATTACAAATATCCTTAAAAGAAAAAGGGGAAAATTAGGGAGCAAGATCAGACAATTTTGTACATCAACAAAGTAGAAATCTTAAAAGGATTACTCACTAACTATGAAACCTTAGACAAGTTACTTAACCATCCCCCCCTTTAATTCTCTCACTTCCAGTCAGTAAAATAGGATAACTCAAGGTGTTGATGTGGAATTCAATACAGTTAAAGCACTTGTGCCTGGTACAATGAAATCAGTCACTACAAATTAGCACTTAGTACTATTAGAAATGATAGCATATCTATAAAATATCAGGAGGCTGAAAATTAGCATTTAAAAAAGTTACTGTCTAGAGTAACACATTTTAATAGAAAAGTTGAAAATCAGAGAAGAGACAAGGTTGAAGATCAATATAAAATACTATATATAAACTGGAGAAATTTCAGAGGCTTTAAAACAAATAGGTTTAGAGTTGGAGAATGTAAGAGAAAGCTTAAAATATGAAGGGTTAGTTTCAACAATGTCAGTATATTACTAACATAAATTTGAAACAGAATCAAAGAATGAGGAGAATTTATCGAAGAAGTTTTTCTGATTTTAAAAATCACACACAGTTCCAATGATTAATGAAATAAATCCACAACTAAACCACAGATTATCAAAAATACAAAATTACATGAAAGAAAAAATAGAACACTTACAAAGGAACAAAAATTAAAATTTTCATCATTTATAATACATTGGAGACAATGAGATAATGTCTTCAAATTGCTGAAGTAAAAATATTAATAATTATATTTTTAAAAACAGAATGGATATAAATTATATCAGTTCTAGGCTTGAAATCATCTAAGCAATGCCTCAATAGCATGGAAGTTTGCCTAGTCTCTTTTGTGGAGTAGCTTGGCCCTGCACTGCGTATCTCACCAGGCATTGAAGTTAAAAGGTTTGGATTATGGTTGTCATTGACAAGTGCACCAGAATATGCACAGAAACTAAACCTTCTTGGACATCAGTGTTTGATGATCTCTATTTTCTGAACGTTTAGTTTAATGGTCAGAGACAGTGAACAAATATTCATATCACTGAGTATAGAATAACAACTATACTAAATACACTGGGAGGAAAAGATGAATTGGAATTAACATATAGGACAGGAAACCTGTGTAGTCTGGGAGTCAAAGGTCAGACACTGGAAGAATGTGTAGCTGTTAACTATGTGGCATTAAAATGTGAAAGAGATGTAGAGTTCCATATAATAAAATGAATTCCAAATGAAGTCTATCATTTGTATAAAATGTTATAATAAAAACTACATAATGAATAAATGTCAAAATTAACCTAATCCACTTGTGATACAAGCTATTTCCACATTGACACTTATCTTTATAACAATATAAAAATGGCCTTATATACTTGAAAGTTACTTTTTTTCTATTACTATTATTAGTAGTATTTAGAAAAGAATGAAAATTCTTTTCTTCCTAAGAACATAGGTAAAAAAGATTTTATGAAAATCCTCTTTGAGCATCATATGTTAGCTCATCCTTGGTCCCTATGTCTCATCTCAGATAGGCTATCAAAACATCTAAGGAAATCTGATATCAATCTCTCCTTCTCAATGATTTCTGCATCTTAGTCTTGATATTATTTGAATAAAGCTGTCCCTAGGTTTTCATTATTCCACCAGCGGTGGGAATATAGGTTACTTCCCTTTTAAGGAAGAAAGTTTCTTCCATAAAGTAATAACTAAAAATCCCTTCATTAAAATTAATGGAGAGAAAGACTATATAATTGTTTCATCACTATTCTATTCTGATGTGAGCTTTCTATCTTATAATTCAAGTAATCTAATATGTATAACAATAGCCATATGGACAAAGTTTTGCTGGGATTATGCATAAGGCTTACAGTATGGTAAAAACATTTTTCTTTAGGGGCTCTTTAGGGATTTTAATGCATTGAAAAGTTATTTTTGGTAGATTTTTTTTTATGTTAGAGATTTTTTTCAATCAAAATAAAGACAAGAATATACACCAAAAATGGAATATAGTTGGGGGAGGAACTTGCTAATTGTACCTTTAGTGTTACAGTAATGCTACAGATTGCATTAAAACTATACAATAGCCAGTCTGTGAGCATTCAGAATGAAGTATCTTCTGTGTTCCAGGGTCAAGGCAGGGTTGAGCATGTAGGTGTGGCCAGGGTCTATCAAACTTTACCTTGGAATGTCTCTTACCTTCAGAGGTCCACCCAATTGTCTTAATATATTTAAGTAGACAATGAAATATGAGCTAGTTCTGAATGCATGCAAAAGGGGATTGTCATACTTCCTGTCTCAAGTTAGAAACAAATTTCAACAAAATGTCATCATAGATGACCCAAAGAATCCCTGAGGATAAGAAAGAGTGAGGGAGTAAATAATGGCATGTTTTGAGGACACATTATCTTGGGAACTACTGAGACAAGTTCCTTTTCTATTATTGTTTTGTTTTCTTTATACACTTTGTACATAGTGTGTAGAGTGGGTATAACTAGACAGCATAAATTATAAGAGGTACTTCCTTCCTTTCATGGAAAATTCTGTGAACTCATATGATTGCTTACCATGTTTCTTCCTCATCTGGGAGGACAATCTAGCCTAGGATTTCTAATACCAGCTAGGGCTATCCCAAGAAACACCCTGTTCTTTTTCCAAGTCATCCACTCACATATTCTGTAAGTAAATATGGAAGAATGAGTTGACATGTTGGAAGCTGGAGACTGACCTCAGATGGCACAATGCTTAACTCAGTCCATGTAATTTTGGTTATATAAGGTTGGCAGGAGATAGCGGAGGAAATCAGAGAATAATTTCCACCTGGTCAATCTCTCATGCGTGTGAACAGATGGAGTCACAAGAAGGTGAATCTGATAATTTTTTTGTGGAGCAACTTTAAAAAAATTTTAAAGGTGATAAAAAATTTGTGTACACACTTCTGGAGCTATCAATTTTACCTGCCAATTTCAGAGCACAATATCTTAAACAGCCAGTACCTAGGTAATGTTAAATTTGCTGCCAGAAAACTGAGAATCAACTTTATTTCCCACCTCTGGTGAATTTATAGGAATTTACAATATATATATCTAGTGCTTTAACCTCATGCCCATCTCCATTATAAATTGCTACCTCTATTTAATTACTTTACATTAATGTGCAATTTGCATTTATGTAACATGCCTTCAGTCCTTTTTGAAAGTTATTTCAAGACATAATATAACATATTGTCCTTAAAAATCCCCAGGATGAAATTATTTTGATGTTATCTGTATTGCATATGAGTTATTTAAAATGATTTAAGGCATGGACTGTGTTTTCTTCACCATAGTATACTGAATACCTAAGAAATGCCTGGCACATAATACATGTTCAATTAATATATTCTTTTTGCTCAGTTTGGTTATTGACTTGTATCTAGACATAATATGCTATGCTAAGAATACTTTGGTTTAATAAAAATACCCTATATAGACAATAATACTTTCAGTATGGTGAAAATGATTAAGAAAGGGAAAAGGAATATCTGAGCAAAAAAGTCCATTTGTTTCTTTCTTTTGTCCTACTCAGTTTTCAGGTTTTCGTTTTTAAATATGGTTGAAATACTAACCATTTTCATATCAACCTTGTCTCAAAAACAGGTTCTAATTTAAATAAAGTCTATTTGAATGTATATATGTTTTCCTTTTTAGGACCAGTTCTTTTGAATTATTGAGCAGAGTATTCTTAAAGCAATTAAAGGGATCTTTTCAGCAAGATTTAAGCCAACAAATCAGTCAGCAGTTTTTGGTCACCTCATAAAGCAGATAAGCATTACATCCAGTCCATGTATTTGATATTTCACATGCCTTCATAATAGAGCTATTAATTTTCTGATTTGCAAGCCAGCTGACAGAGTTAATACCCCAAAGGGCTATTGCAGTGTTAAGCTCCTAAAATTGTTTTAGACTCACCCATAAATTAGACTATAGCCCAATCAGTACAATTTTATCCTTGTGCTCCTTGAAAAAGCATGAGCTCAGTGTTCTAGAAATAACAGTCTTTAGAAGAATAGCCTACTGGATCTATTTATCTTTTTTTTCAACTTTTGATGCTGACTAAATATTCAGAATCACCGTAAAGTGCCGTAAGTTACACAAGTAACAAAAGGACACTGCCTGACATATTATTTTTGAGGTTGGTGCTTTAAATATTAGCAGAGCCTTACACAGCTCAGGACCCATATATAGCATTCAAAATTATATAATTAGGAAGGTGAATAATTGATCTGTCTATGGTCCTTTGCACTGGTCTCTCCAATAGACAGGCCTCAATCTTGGCACTGTAAATAAACCACATAAACATTTTGACAAAAAATTATCCCTCCTAAGGAAAGAAAAGCCCTGAAAAAATATAAAATATGACAGAGTATGGTTTTTAATTTTCATGCTTCACTCATAGAACTGTCCTATGTTTATTTTTGTAGTTTGTTAAAAATCAGCTCTAAGTCTGACAAGAAATTTGTTCCTGAATTAGCATGTATGGTTAAGGTTACTAATAAAAAAATAAAAATAAAATATAGGAACACTTATAAATTTTATATCACTATTTAGTACATTAAAAAAATATCCTAGCCCAGAATAATTTTAACAGAACTAAGGAGATTATTCTCTGATTTAAGAAATTTAAAGATAAAGAGAAGTATGAAAATATGCATAATCTGTATGTCTACACACATGTGCACAGTTACATGAAAGATTGAGACAGGCTTGTCCAGCCCACTTCCCCTTCCCTTCCCACCTCCCTGTCCAATTGAAATAGCTGATTTAAGCAATTCATTAACTGGATCTTAATTACTAAATCTTAAATATAGATTTTACCTTTATTCTACTTGACACCTCTTCAGTACTTGGTTTTATTGACTGGTCCCCACTCCCACCCACCCACTTACTTTCTGAGGAGCTTCCTCTTGATGTATTCCTGTAATACCATGATTTTCCAACTCTTATCTCTGTCTCTTGCACCAAGCATTCCCTTCCCAAGATGCTATGTCCTGACTCTGTATCAGTTTGCTTTAGAATTAGATCCTCCTCTTCTCTTTCTTCAACTTAACTCCTTTGTCATCACCCCTCTTTTCCATCTCCTCTTCTCTTCAAGGTACTTCCTCTGGAAGTTTTCTTTTCATTCATACCAATAGCTTCAACTACTACCTACATGAGGATTACAGTCTTAGATGGAGTGCATGAATGACACCCTTCTCCACATGGATTCTGATCATATAGAGACATGAGACAAAGACTTTGGTGGATGGGAATAAAAACATCATACTTAGTTATTGAAAAAGCCAATGTCTTTGAATGTGGCCTATATATTTGGAAATGTGGAATTCCAAAAAACTGAACCCAATATTAACAGGGAGCTACCTACTCATTCATCAGCAGCAGTATACCTGTGGTCTGCTCTGTAGAAACATGATTTTTTTCCAAAGCACAAAATACAACAAAGAACATTCAACAGCACATGCTTTCTGTAGACAAGATGGCACCAAAGTTAAGCGAGAATGAAAGATGCTTAGTTTCACATACTCAGTTTTTCCTTTCAAATAATCATCTGAAAGAAAGTGAGAAGATGGATTGAGGGGAAGGTATTCCAGAAGTGATCCTCCACTGAGAGAAAAAAACTTTTACCCGCTCAATTTAATGATAACTCTAAAATCTAGTTTCATTTTCCACTCTGAGATGTAGTGCCATGTATTCTACAGATTGAAGATATATTTTCTCAACTCTCTACCAAACCTTCAAATTCAACATGTTCAAAATTGATCCTGTCATAGTCTACCATCAGTCTGTTCTTGTGTCCCCATCTCAAGGAGTAATATAATATTCAATTAGTTTTCCAAATATGAAAACTAATCATACTTTCCTTCATTTCTCATGTCTACCTGGTCAAAAAAATGTAGCGGGTCTACTTAACCATCATTTGATCTGAACCTGCTTTTTCAATGTCTTCTTTTCAATTAAGCCATTGACTTCATTGAAGTTGTCTTAACTTCTTATTTGTGTACACTTAAAAATGGCCATCTATTTCTGTCTAGCTGTTCTACAAAGCTTTCTGTGAAAGGTACCTAATGTGGTACTTCCAAAACAAAAGTATAAATGTAATACTTATTATTATGGTGATACTGATAATGACAGCTTCCTTTTACTCTGTACTTACTATGCATTAGGCACAATCCAATATAGGTTATCTTATTGATTACACACATACATACACACACATGCAAAGTGATATAGGTAATAGTATTATTCCTCCTTTCCTGCTTTAAAGATGAAAAAGTTGTCGCTTGCCCAAGTTCATGCTCTATGTAATGGAAGCCGAAATTTGACTGAGAGATTCTACTCTACTATTCTGTGCTGCCTGATTTCAAAGACTGTAGTCGCCTGCGACTGAGTTAATGCGGGTACTTGAAAGGGGGTTTGAGAATGAGAGACAGAGACATGAGAAGAATGGAGCCAAGACAGTAGTCTGATCAAGGCTCAATTTTATTAGGCAGGGCTACAGTATATTAGGCAGAATTAGGTCCGCCCTAGTTTCCATGGTAGCATTGACATCAGGACATCAGCTGATTTCTCAGAAATGCTCCACTGTGAGGAACACAAAACTTAACTCATGGCCAAGAGGAAATGACATAGCAATCAAGTAAAAATAATCTGTGCAGCTGCTGGGCTGCCATAGTTCCCCCTTTTTTTATTTTTTATGACAAACTCTATTGTCATAATAGAAGACTGTGCTTGTCTTAGGTTGAGAGGCACAAAGGAGATCTTTACTCGTTATCAGACTTCAAACAGCATGGTTTGTGTCTTGTCTTAGGTTGGTATCTCTTTTTGCTAGTCTTACTCGTCTTTGACTAACTTCATTGAACAATGTTTCAAAGTGGTTCCCCTTTGCCTTTAAAATAACAACAGAATATTCCTTGACCCAAAAACTTTGTGATTTCACTCAAATCGCCTATTGCTCTTATCCTCTTTACTATCTAAATATCTCCCAACTGAATTTCTTTATGTCACTGAGTTAAATATTACTGTCATGATTTTGCTTGTGTCATTCTCTCTACTTCAAAAATCTTTACATGGCTTCTCTGCTTGATAATATAGGGGATTCTTGAAAGTATGTATATAATTAACCCTACCTTCCTTCCCTTCTAACCAGTGACTAATTATCTATCTTATTTTCAGATTCTATGATATAAATGGGTCACATTTCCTAATAAGTCAGGTCATGTTCAGCTCTATACCCCCACCTACCCCAATTCACACGGGCACGTACACTTAGTCAGTCTTTGGTGTTCTCTTTATTTGTGTTCTCCTTATACTTTGTGTCTGACAAGGTAGGATACCATCAGCAGTTTAACACACCTGCCAGAGACCCTTCATTTTATTCTCTATTCTTCCCTCTTTGCTTCCTACCTCTTATCCTCCAACCCACACTGAATTAGTAAATTCACTTCCATTTGAGCAGGACTGACCAAGAAATTCTTTCTTTCTGTCTTCTAAATTTGGGTCTTATGCATTTCCATCAGTAGTCTAAAAGTAGTAAGAGAATTATCTTGAATTCAGAGGGCCAGAGTTTGAACCACAGTTTAGCAATTTATTAATCATATATATGTGAGTCATCTAGACTCCATACCTCCAGGGTTTTTTTAATTGCAGAATGTTCACAGAAATAATTCTTCCCTACATAACTATTTTGAAAATTAACTGAGATAGTGTATTTAAAAGCAATCAACACCTTGCCTGGCCTATGAAAAGATCACAATATATACAAATTATAACTAAGTATATAATACACATACATAAGTATGTAGTATTATGAACAAAATGATTCAGCAAATTATGGAAATAATTACATAATTATCAGTCAAGTTCAATTTGGGGATATAGTCCATCATGTTTGTTTTCAAAATATTGAAAATCTAATTGCATTAAATGCCCTTTATGTGATGGAATAATACTCTAAATGACTTTGATTAGAACAGTGATACTTCATAAATGTGGACATAATTCTTAATAATCTTTCTCAAAAATGGCTTGCAGTTTTATCATTTGGTTTCTGAAGCCACTAACATTTGCAAGAGAAGGGAAAAAGAAAGAAATGAGAATTTGTATTTAGATAAGCCTTTCTCAAACATGACACTCCTGACATGTGAGGCCAGATATTTTGTTGTTGTGGGGTTACTGCACATTGCAGGGTATCTAGCAGTGTCCCAAGGCTCTACTTTGAGATACTAGTAGCAGTCAATTCCTCTACTTGCAGTGTGACAACCAAAAATGTCTACAGACACTGCCAAATGCCCAACTGACAACCACTGATTTAGATCAATCCCAAATTACTAAAAGTGTCCTTCATTTGGGGCATTCTTGAAGTTCTGCTGACTTTGAGGTCAAGTTACCAGTATGGCAATTATGTCATTATCAGCATGCTCCAGGAGACTTTGCTCTGTTTTCTATTTCCTTTCTTATTATGTAACCCACAAGAGTAATATCTTTTATCCTCTTATCAATTTCAAATCAACATATGCTGTGCTCTAAGTAGGCTATTCCTAAACTTAAAGGGATAATGTAAAGAAAATTACTTCTTTATTTGCAGTAACTGAAATACATTAGGTCTTAATGGTCCCTGGGTAAGGTACCTCTACCCCTATTAGAATTCTCACAGGGCAACTCCTGGCAAAACATCATTTAAAAATGAATACAAAGATCTTTACAAATAATCATCTGACACTTCCTTTCTTTTCTTTTCCTCTTCTTTATTTATTTATTTTAAGTTATCACATGAATTCAGCACTGGACATGGGTCAGGACAAGTTTGAATAGTTAGTCGTCCAGTTAGGCATGGCCTTGGCAGATTTTACTGACACATAAATTCTGGCCCACATAGCCATTTTTAGGAAATTTTGCTTTAAAATAAAACCATTTCCTATGCTTTTCCATTAAGTAGTACACACGTGTGCGAACAAACATGTATGAACATACACACACACTCTCTCTCTCCCTCCCTCCCTCCATCTTTCTCTCTTTAATCCCATACTCTGGTCATCTATAGTTACATAACTACGACAGGCAGTGGGACCATATGAATTTGAGGTTTGCATTGCAACTAACAGTGAAATTTAAAAAAGAAAAATTAAAACCCATTATCAATAAGTGAAACGAAGTAGCTGAAAATATCTAACAGAAGAGACCACAATTATGCAAAATCTAGTAGTTTACTTGATTGATTTGTCTTTAAGCCATCAGTGTAACATGGTTGCCTGAAAGACTAATACAACTGTAGACTGCACTGAAAAAAATACAAAGTCCAGTGTATGGGGAAGAATATGGCTACTACTTGGTGCCAGTCAGCACACAGCTGTGTGAATTCCTAAAGAATAATAATAATGAATCTCAGAATTACAATGATTTTTTTCCCTTAGTGCCATATTTGCTCTTTAAAATGTCTATTGTTCTATTCTTCAGGATCAGTAATATTTAAGGTCCCTTTCTTATTGTTTTGGGTAATGTTAAGCCTCTAACTTTCATTATTATCTATTAAGCCAGACCATTCTATGAAAAGCTTCATTCTGTTATTTTCTCTGATTTTTTATCTTTCTTATATTAATTGCTATAAAAGATGTACATAATTTTGCTAATATTAATCTAATCATCCAGAAAATTGAGAGGATTCAACAAGCCCATAGTGTTTATATTTATAATAAAGTATAACTATTCAGTGGTTAAGTAGAGGGGTTCAATTCCACTTCCTATTGAAACTCACATAGTGAGTAAAGGAGGCCTCTAAAAATCTCATCCCCTTACTATGGCAATATTCACAATTAATGCTTCTTTTGATAATGATAGCCTCTCAATTCATCCCATCCCTGCCCACTTGTTACCTATCAAACTCCTCAGAGTGTTAAAAAGTAAAGAAGAGAATAAACGGGAGAGGGTTATAAAATTCTACACAGCAGAATAGTTGTATATCTGACCATACACATCTTTTTTATTAATTTCTTCATGGTCTATAAGAAATTGGCCTTTTTAGTTGACCTTTTTAATTGACCTTCTGTTGAGGCTTTCTCTTTGGAAAGCATAAAGTCAACTTTTTAAAAAATGTTCCCTATGCCCAGTACAGTTCAAGTATAGTGCTTACAGTATAGTTTCTTCTACAGTTGTTGGGTACAGAATTGTCTAAATATTCATTAGCTCAAACTTGATTATTTTACTATTCCCATTTTCTCTTGCTTTACTAATTTTTTTATCAACTTCAGATAGGTATGTAAAATTCTTCATAAATGATAATAGACTTATTAAACTTTAGTTGTAATGCCATCATGTTATACTTTATATTTTTTGTGTCTGATGTTAATGTCTGTTACTTGGTTAATATGCATTTACCTGTTACGTGGTTTCCCATTCCATTATTTTCAACTGTGCTGAAACATGATGCTTTAGGTTTCAAAGAAAAATAAATAAATTTTGACTTAACAGTTTCCATTCCAACACATAAAGAACTTAAAGGTAATCATTCCCATCCTCATAAGAATGAAAAAGTTTAGTAAAGTGAAAATTACTTTTCTTAGATCTATCAATTAGAAAACACTGCTTTAAAAGTATACTATTACAAAGAGTTCATGGAAATTTAAAATGTAGTTGTCCAAAGACAAAACAAGTCTATCAATACACAGAATAGGAAAATAAACAGCTAAGGTCAAAATAGGAATGTCAAAGATAAAGGTAAGAAAATTTGGTGGAATTAAGCAAAAACTGAAGATCAAAAATGTTTGATCAGAGATTAACAATATACAATATTTGCCTAATATGACGAATTCTAATAATGGAAATAAAAGAGGGGTGTCAATAATGACCTTTCCATGAGACAAAATAAAATGTACTTCTTTAAACTAATGAATTCTTCCAATGTTAGATATATGAAGACTATATAGGATTGCCAAATGCGATGAAGGAAACTGCATGCACACACACATGCACACTTTCTCTTTCCAGGCTTCTTCCTCTTCAGTTGCAAGGGTCTTTTTGATCTTCAACCTTAAGATGAATGCTAGAGCTCCAGCCATAAAACCCATGTTCCATCCAATAGGAGAAGAAACATCTGTATTTGAAGGAAAAATCCCTGAAATCTAATTTCAATGGTCATTCCTTAGTCTTTTGAATACTTAATAAGAATAATCAAAGTAGGTAAATTTACAAAAAAAATTGAATTAACATAGTAGACATGTCCTAACTATAATCATAGAAATGATAAAAGTCAAACCAAACTCAGCTCCTAATTAGACTGTCAACTAATGACCTGACAGAAGAAGAGACATTTTAATTGCCAAACATGAATATTATTTAACCTCAGTTTATACTGTTCTACATATGATGCCCAATGTTCAATAAAAATTAAAGACACACAAGAAAAGCAAATAATCTACTGTCAAGAGACAAAAAAATCAATAGAACTATACTCTCAAGATGACCAACATGTTGGAAATACAAGCCACAGACTTTAAAATAACTATACAATGATATCTGAAAAATGGTAGATGACTTGAATAAGCAGAAAGGAATTTTCAAAAAAGATGAAAAATATGAAAAGGAGTCAAAAAGAAATGCTACAAATATAAAAGCATGATATCCAAAATGAATAACTTCCTTGATGGACTTATCAGTAAACTTAAGAAATAAGTGAACTTGAAAAGAACTCAAAAGAAAGCAACAAAATTGAACCTAAAGACAACAGGAACAAAAACTCAGAAGACAGGATCTAAGACCTATAGCTTGTGGGACTGAACAGTGCTCAATAGCTGAGCACAGGATCGAGGAGCTCTGGAGGAAGAACAGAGACAGATTAAGGCAGACAAAACAATGGGCAGGAATTTTCTCAAATAATGGAAACTACCAAACCACAGAACCATGAAGCTCTCACAACACCACACAGGAAAACAATAAAATAAAATGCCTCTAGAAATCTCATTTAAATTATTACAAATCAAAGATAAAGGAAAGATCTTGAA
Organism: Smutsia gigantea; assembly: GCA_032199065.1. Classification (NCBI taxonomy): domain Eukaryota; kingdom Metazoa; phylum Chordata; class Mammalia; order Pholidota; family Manidae; genus Smutsia; species Smutsia gigantea. The sequence goes on along the minus strand of JAVSCE010012014.1, from coordinate 143,439 downwards.
AAGTAATGAAGAAAAGTAAAGCATATTACATGGAGAACTAAGCTAAGAATTACAGCAGATGTCTTGTCAGGAAATATGCAAAGTATAAGAAAATATGTCATGCCTTTTAAAGTCTGGAAAAAAAAAAAAACCCAACCTGCTAACCCAGATTTTAAACCTAGTAAAAATATGCTTTAACATGAAGGTGAAATAAATATGTTTTTAGAAAATACAGAGACAAGAGAATTCATAGCAAGGAGACTTGTGCTATAATAATTGTTAAAGGAAGTTCTTAAAAAAAAAAAAGAAAATGACACCAGATCAAAACTCAAATCTCCACAAAGAAATGAGGAATCCAGAAATAATAAAAATTATTAAAGAATATACTTTTCCTTACTTTATTACTCTAAAATATAAAATCAAAACCATAAATATCTGCAATATGTTGTAAGATTTTTAATATGTATAAAAGCAAAATAACGACAATAACATGAAGGATGGGAAGGAAGAACTAGGATATATTGTAAAGTGTAAAGTGATTACACTAATATGAAATGATATAATATTATCCAGAGATAGACTGTGATAAATTATTTTGCAAACTTTAAGGAAACCACTAAAAGGTAGAAAAAGGAGTATAATTAATAAACTAATGGCAGAAATTAAGTAGAGGAATAAGTAATGTACAATTAATCCAAAGTTAGCAGGAATAGAGGGAAGGGAGAAAACACAAAGAGTAGACAGAAAAAAAAATTTGTAAGAATATAGATTTAAACCAACCATATACATAATAACATTAATAGTAAATCACTTTAAAAAAGCAATTGAAAGATGGAGATTAAATATTGGATAAAAAAGCAAGACCCAACCATATCCTGCTTACCATAAATGCGCTTGAAGTACAAAGCATAGATAGGTTAATATTAAAAGAATTTTTAAAATGTATAATGAAAACAAAGGAAATAAATATCTGCCTTAGGTTTTTTCTTTTTTACACATGGATTTTTAATTATGATTCTCCTCATTTAATATCCAGTGAGCCTGCTCTTATGTTTTCCTAGTTAAAGAAATATATTAAAAAATTTTAATCCAAGGAAGTTATCTTAGTTACATTCAATATATGTTATGAATTATACATATATACTTTCCATGAAATTTTGGGGTAACAGAGTTAAACTAATGGGTAAGATGTCCTTTCTTAAAAAGATCTCTAGTTATTACATATTTAGTTTATTTTATGACATAAAATCAAGTGTATATGTGCCTGAAGATTCAATATGGCCTTTTAGCTCCAATAATTTCTTTAATTTCCCATCAACTAATTCATGAAGCTGTTATATAGCAATATCCTAGACCTGATTTAAAAACCAATTAATCTTTCTCTTTTCTATCAGAGTTGATTTCAAGTAATTAGTATTGGTGAATTAACAAAATAACAATGGTATGTGCTCATTTTATAAAAATTAAAGGTAAATCTCATTATATTTTCTTAGAAGAACTTATTTTTTCTTTACAATTATCATCTTTTTTTGTATATAATTATCATCTAATTGTATATAATTATCATCCCATATTATAATTTCTATTAGATTTTGTCCAGGCATGGAAAAGTTATATGGAAATACAGTCTACAAAACTTGGTAGCCTAGAGATTGCGGGAGGGATTAAAGATGGCAGCATGAGAGGTGAGACAGAGGCTTCCTCCTAAAACTGCATATAATATGAAAATAAAGCTACTACAACTACTCTTGAAAGAGCAACAGCAAAGAGGAAAGTAACAAACTGCATACACCTGGAGACAAGAGCAGACCTCACAGAAAAGGGAAACATGCTAAAGCTGTAGTCCTGCAGGATCCAAGCCCTTCCCCCACCCCAGCTCACCTGCAGGAGGAACAGGAACAGAGCAGAGAGGGAGTGGAGATCTGGGACTCTGAACATCTAACTCTGGAGATCTGCTCTGGGACCACAAACCTACATTTCATGGTTCTTGCATGATACACTTGTAATTAGGGGGTTGGAAAGCTAAGACAGGCAGAATTCCTGGAGAGACTAAGATTCCAGCTGCTTGTGGAAAGCATGGATCCATACCCAGCTGCTCGGGGACAAAAGAAAGGCAGGCAGTCTGAGAGACTTCCTAACAAAGAAGAACTTAGCAAGAGGTCTGCTAAAGGGGCAAGGATTGCACAGACCTTACTGCTCAGGAGAAAGGACAGGTAGACAAAATTGTCCAGGTGCACTCTGCCTGGCAGATTAAGAGTTTTCATGATCTTCAGGTGCTCCAGTTCCCTGGCTGCCTACACAGCTCCAAGAACCCCTTCTGTGACAGGCAGACTAGTGTGCCTTTCTCCTGGCCAACCCCACCGGGCTGGCAAACTGGGAAACCCTTCCCTGGTGTTAGGCCAGCCAGAGGGAAGATCTGTCTACAGCAACTAAAAACACAAAGCACAGAGGCTTATACCTGTGTGCTCAGCGCACTGGTTCAGGCAGTGGAGACAGGCATAGCAGCCAGGAACCAGCAAACAGCCCTTTCCTCCCCGGAGGCACCAATACCACTCCCCTACAATCCCCGCATTGCTTCAGGGGCTGAGCAGCTCCAAAGAGTAGAGCTTCTGGGCACTAGAGGGCACCATACACAAATATGAAATGCCAAAGGAACCTGGTCCAGAGTAAAATGATGAACACAACTCCTGAGAAAGATTTAAGTGATATGGACCTTATGACTCTCCCTGAAAGGGAGTTCAAAATAAAAATCATTAACATGCTCATGGAGGTACGGAAAGATATTCAAGAACTCAGGAATGAATTCTGGTCAGAGATCCAATCATTGAAGAACACAATGGATGGTATTAAAAGAAGATTGGATATGGTGGAGGAGATGATAAATGAAACAGAAAATAGATAAGAGGAATACAAAGAAGCTGAGGGACTGAGAGAAAAAAGGATCTCTAAGAATGAAAGAATATTGAGAGAACTGTGTGACCAATCCAAACGGAACAATACTCCCATTATAGGGGTACCAGAAGAAGAGAGAGAAAAAGGGATAGAAAGTGTCTTTGAGGAAGTGATTGCTGAAAAGTTCCCCACTCTGGGGAAGAACATAAGTCTCTCAGGCCATGGAGGTGTGCAGATCTCCCAACACACGGGACCCAAGAAGACAACAGCAAGACATATAGTAATTAAAATGGCAAAGATCAAGGACAAGGACAGACTATTAAAAGCAGCCAGAGAGAGAAATAAGATCACATAGAAAGGAAAACCCATCAGGCTATCATGAGACTTCTCAGCAGAAACCTTACAGGCCAGAAGGGAGTGGCATGAGGTATTTAATGGAATGAAGTAGAAGGGCCTTGAACCAAGATTACTTTATCTGGCAGATTATCATTTAAATTTGAAGGAGGGATTAAACAATTCCCAGACAGGCAAAAGCTGAGAGAATTTGTCTCCCACATACCATTTCTACAGTGAATTTTGGAGGGACTGCTATAGATGGAAGTGTTCCTGTGGTTTAATAGCTGTCACCAGAGGTAATAAAACCACAGTAAAGAAAATAGAACACCTAATTACTAAGAAAATGCAAAATTAAATTAACTATCCCCAAAGTCAATCAAGGGATAGACAAACAGTACACAATATGATACCTAATATATAAAGAATGTAGTAGGAAGAAAAAGGAGGAAGGAAAAAACAAAAAAACAAAAAAATAACCTGTAGATTGTGTTTGTAATAGCATATTAAGTGAGTTGTTAGACTTTTAGATAGTAGGGAAGTTAACCTTGAACCTTTGGTAACCACGAATCTGAAGCCTGCAATGCCAATAAGTACATACCTATCCATAATCACCCTAAATGTAAATGGACTGAATGCACCAGTCAAAAGACATAGAGTCACTGAATGGATAAAAAAACAAGACCCATCTATATGCTGCCTTCAAGAGACTCACTTTAAACCCAAAGACATACACAGACTAAAAGTGAAGGGATGGAAAAAGATATTTCATGCAAACAACAAGGAGAAAAAAGCAGGTGTTGCAGTACTTGTATCAGACAAAACAGACTTCAAAACGAAGAAAGTAACAAGAGATAAAGAAGGACATTACATAATGATAAAGGGGTCAGTACAAGAAGATAATAACCATTATAAATATATATGCACCCAACACAGCAGCACCAGCATATGAGAAACAAATACTAACAGAATTAAAGGAGGAAATAGAAAACAATGCATTCATTTTAGGAGACTTCAACACACCACTCACTCGAAAGGACAGATCAACCAGACAGAAAATAAGAAAAGACACACAGGCACTGAACAACACACTAGAACAGATGACCTAACAGACATCTACAGAACTCTACATCCAAAAGCAACAGGATACACATTCTTCTCAAGTGCACATGGAACATTTTCCAGAATAGACCACATATTAGGCCACAAAAAGAACCTCAGTAAATTCAAAAATATTGAAATTGTACCAACCAACTTCTCAGATCACAAAGGTATAAAACTAGACTTAAATTTTAGAAAGAAATCAAAAAGTCTCACAAATACATGGAGACTTAACAACATTCTCCTAATTAATCAATGGGTTAACGACCAAATCAAAACAGAAATCAAAGAATATATGGAGACTATTGACAGCAACAACACAAAGCCACAACTTCTGTGGGAAGCCGCAAAGGCAGTTCTAAGAGGAAAGTATATTGCAATCTAGGCCTATTTAAAGAAGGAAGAACATTCCCAAATGAATAGTCTAAAGACAAAATTACTGAAATTGGAAAAAGAAGAACAAATGAGGCCCAAGGTCACCAGAAGGAGGGACATAATAAAGATCAGAGAAGAAATAAATAAAATTGAGAAGAATAAAACAATGCAAAAATCAATGAAACCAAGAGCTGGTTCTTTGAAAAAGTAAACAAAATAGGTAAATCTCCAGCCAGACTCATTAAGAGTAAAAGAGAATCTACACACATAAATAGAATCAGAAATGAAAAAGGAAAAATAACAACAGACCGCACAGAAATACAAAGAACTATAAGAGAATATTATGAGAATCTATATTCTAACAAGCTGGAAAACCTAGAAGAAATGGACAACTTCTTAGAAAAATACAACCTTCCAAAACTGACCAAACAAGATACAGAAAAACTAAACAGACCAATCACCAGCAACGAAATTGAATTGGTAATCAAAAAACTACTCAAGAACAAAGCGCCGCACCAGACGGATTCACCTCTGAATTCTACCGGATATATAGAGAAGAAATAACACCCATTCTCCTTAAAGTTTTCCAAAAAATAGAAGAGGAGGGAATACTTCCAAACTCATTCTATGAAGCCAGCATCACTCTAATACCAAAACCGGGCAAAGACCTCAACAAAAAAGAAAATTACAGACCAATATTGCTGATGAATGTACATGCAAAAATACTCAACAAAATATTAGCAAACCGAATTCAAAAATACATCAAGAGGATCATACACCATGACCAAGTGGGATTCATCCCAGGTATGCAAGGATGGTACAGCATTCGAAAATCCATTAACATCATCCACCACATCAATAAAAAGAAGAACAAAAACCACATGATTATCTCCATAGATGCTGAAAAAGCATTTGAAAAAATTCAGCATCCATTCATGATTAAAACCCTCAACAAAATGGGTATAGAGGGCAAATACCTCAACATCATATAGGCCATATATGACAAACCCACAGCTAACATCAGACTTAACAGCAAGAAGATCAAAGCTTTTCATCTAAGATCGGGAACAAGACAGGAATGCCCACTCTCTCCATTGTTATTCAACACAGTACTGGAGGTCCTAGCTAAGGCAATCAGACAAAACAAAGACATACAAAGTATCCAGATTGGTAGAGAAGGAGTCAAATTGTCACTATTTGCAGATGACATGATATTGTACATAAAAAACCCTAAAGACTCCACTCCAAAACCAATAGAACTAATATCTGAATTCAGCAAAGTTGCAGGATACAAAATTAACACACAGAAATCTGTTGCTTTCCTATACACTAATGATGAACTAACAGAAAGAGAAATCAGAAAAACAATTCCATTCACAATTGCATCAAAAGAATAAAATACCTAGGAATAAACCTAACGAAGGAAGTGAAAGACCTGTACTCTGAAAACTACAAGACACTCCTAAGAGAAATTAAAGAGGACACTAACAAATGGAAATTCATCCCATGCTCTTGGCTAGGTAGAATAAATATTTTCAAAATGGCTATACTACCTAAAGCAATCTACAGATTCAACGCAATCCCTATCAAACTACCAGCAGCTTTCTTCAATGACCTGGAACAAATAATTCTAAAATTCATATGGAACCACAAAAGACCCCGAATAGCCAAAGCAATCCTGAGAAGGAGGGACAAAACAGGGGGAATTATGCTCCCTGACTTCAAGCTCTACTACAAAGCCACAGTAGTCAAGACAATTTGGTACTGACACAAAAACAGACCCACAGACCAGTGGAACAGAATAGAGAATCCAAACATTAACCCAAACATATACAGTCAATTAATATATGATAAAGGAGCCTTGGATGTACAATGGGGAGATGAAAGCCTCTTCAGTAGCTGGTGTTGGCAAAACTGGACAGCTACATGTAAGAGAATGAAACTGGACTACTGTCTAACCCCATACACAAAGGTAAACTCAAGGTGGATCAAAGACCTGAATGTAAGTCATGAAACTGTAAAACTCTTAGAAGAAAACATAGACAAAAATCTCTAGGACATAAACATGAGCTACTTCTTCATGAACATATCTCCCCTGGCAAGGGAGACAAAAGCAAAAATGAGCAAGTGGGACTATATCAAGCTGAAAAGCTTCTGTACAGCAAAGGACACCATCAGTAGAACAGAAAGAGATCCAACAGTATTGGAGAATATATTCATAAATGACGTATCTGATAAGGGGTTGACATCTAAAATATATAGAGAACTCATGCACCTTAACAAACAAAAAGCAAATAATCCAATTAAGAAATGGGCAGAGGACATGAATAGACAGTTCTCCAAAGAAGAAATTCAGATGGCCAACAGGCACAGGAAAAGATGCTCCACATCGCTAATCATCAGAGAAATGCAGATTAAAACCACAATGAGATATCACCTCACATGATTGAGGATGGCCAACATCTAAAACACCAACAACAAATGTTGGCGAGGATTTGGAGAAAAGGGAACCATCCTACACTGCTGGTGGGAATGCAAATTAGTTCAACCATTGTGGTAAGCAGTATGGAGGTTCCTCAAAAACCTCAAAATAGAAACATTTGACCCAGAAATTCCACTCCTAGGAATTTACCCTACGAATGCAGCAGCCCAATTTGAAAAAGACAGATGCACCCCTATGTTTATCTCAGCACTATTTACAATAGCCAAGAAATGGAAGCAACCTAAGTGTCCATCAGTAGATGAATGGATGGAGAAGAGGTGGTACATATACACAACGGAATATTATTCAGCCATAAGAAGAAACCAAATCCTACCATTTGCAACAACATGGATGGAGCTAGAGGGTATTATGCTCAGTAAAATAAGCCAAGCCGAAAAAGACAAGTATCAAATGACTTCACTCATATGTGGAATATAAGAACCAAGAAAAAACTGAAGGAACAAAACAGCAGCAGACTCAGAGAACCCAAGAACGGACTAATAGTTACCAAAGGGAAAGGGACTGGGGAAGATGGGTGGGAAGGGAGGGATAAGGAGGGTAAAGGGGCATTATGATTAGCAGATGTAATATTCGGGGGGCACGGGGAAGGCTGTACAACTCAGAGAAGACAAGTAGTGATTCTATAGCATCTCACTACACTGATGGACAGTGACTATAATGGGGTTGGTGGGGGGAACCTGATACAGGGGGTAGTTTAATAACCATGATATTGCACATGTAATTGTAGATTAATGATAGCAAAATAAATTATAAAAAAAAACTTGGTAGCCTAGAGAGTTATTCCTACCTTGATATGTTGCTTTCATTATATTAACAAACTTCATAAGATATGCTTTGCAAGTTGTTATTGAAGTATTTTTATACAGTGTTTATTTTCTAGTGAATTTTTTTCCATTAGATCTAACTACTAAAAAACCCTAGAACTTTGACTGAGGTGCAGGAAGTTCATAATAAAAAGAAATGTTAAAAAACATGAGGTTTTATAGAAAAGACACCATACTAGTTAGAAGTAAACATTTTTTAGCAGTTCTCAAATACCATTGTGATGGTCATGCCACTAGCATTTCTGTTAATAATTTATAATTTCTAAAAACCCCAGAGATGACAACCAATGTAGAACTCTGCAGAGAACTTTAATCTTTTATTTAATGCGAACATTTATATTTGAAACGTAATAGAAAATGTTTAATGGATGGTAACAGACAATACTTGAATGATTGGCATGGGATCTAAGATTCACTATGGCCTCATCATCTGCACTGTACGATTTTTCAGGACTTATTTTAATTCATGAAGTTTTATAGATCTTACTATTATAATAATCAATATTAAGTGCTAAAGGGTGTGAACTCTACATCTTATTTTGAATTTTATTGAATGTGTTTGTATTTTAGCATTAGAATGCAGTTATTTGTATTTCTGAATAAAGCCTATTGTGACAATATTATAATTAATTAATATATAAAGCATTGAATTCAGGAGCAATTTTAAATATTATTTATATGAAATTCAGTCAAAAGAACTTAGTCAAAAACCAGTTAGTCAAAGTATTTGATTAGATGTTAAGAACATAAAGTATTTAAAATTATGCTATTTTTATAGTGAGAATTTTAACATATATTAAGGAAGGATCCCTTTTTATACCAATGCATATATTAAATGCATCTTTTTCTCTATTTGTAGGGTATTTGGATCATAGATATTTTAAAGATGGTGAAAGATCCTGCTCCCTCTCGTGATCTACCATTTATTATTTCAGATAGAACTCTTGGGAGGGTTTACAGGGCTGAGAGCCATGTCTTTCTAAGTCACACGTTAATACTGATTCTCCCCTCAAAAGTGACAAGGCAAAATTCTATTCTCTTTCTCTGTCCGTTGACAGTGCTTCAAATATTTTAAGACAGCTGTCATGTCTCCACTAAGAACTCTTTTCCCAGGGGAGAAAGTCTCCAGATTTTGTTATTTCTCTCTTTTTCTTTTTCCCCACTGTGCTTCAGACATTTTCATCAGCTCACCCTGCTGGCTGACCTTCACTGTACTCGCTCATTTGTCAATTCCTCTTTTAAATGTGGCACTCAGAATTTAACACAATATTTGTTTATGTGGTTTGGTGTAGAATACAAAGGTAACAGTTTGTGTTCTGATCTCTTTACTTTTATTAACACAACCTGAATGCACAAAAGTTATTTTAGTACTACATTACACTGTTGGTCTATTTTCATGTTTGTTTTAAAAAATGGTAAGGTAATGATAACTACAAGTTGATAATATCAGACAAGGTGAAGCAAGGATGGAGTTGTTATAGATTGGACTAAATGACCTATACAAAAATCACAGGAGCAGAGAAGATTGTCAGTGACAGAAGCTAGATAAGAGATAGTAATAAAAAGAATAAATACTTAAGAGGGCTCCTGGAAACCGAATACTTTGATAAACAATCAGGCATCAAGAAATCCTCAGGTACTGAAGAATCAGAATACTTTCAAGACATTTCGGCAAAGGACCATTTTTGGAGTAACTGAATGAACCCAGTATGAACAACCAATGATCAAACTCTAAATCTGTAATCTGGCAGTATTCAGTATCTACCCAAGATTCCTCTCACATATATAAACAAGAAGGTGTATTCAAGCATTTTCAATACTACCGTATAATGCCCCCCTAAAAAAGAAAGAAAAATGAAAACAATCTCTCACTAAATGAATAAATAGCACATTATTAATTGGGGTTAAAATGACTATGCTGGATCTTTATATATCAACATGGTAAAAGTGGAAAAAATGTTTACCAAAACATGATAGAAATGCTATCAAATATATCCATAACCAAAATAAATACAGACTGTATAAACTCATCTGTTAAAGAAAGAGGGACTCTCAAATTGCAAAACAGACAATTTCTCCAACAATAAAAACATAAAAATAAAAGAAATAACATACATTGTGAAAGTGTGTAGGAGTCAGATTGTCCCAAACATTTAACTCAGAAAATATCAAAAAATATGTAATGTGACTGAGGTCTCAAAGGATAGAATATGCCTATTTCAGAGGAACCATTAGTGGCTGTGATACACATAGAGATCTTTATGACTTCTAGGGTACTGAATTTGATTTAGAATAAAAGCATTTAGATAAATAAGCTGTATAAACTAAAAAAAAGGTGATTACATGCCTTCATGTAAACACATGTAGTTTCTAATTCATATTCCAGAAACTGTGATGTGTTTTTCAGGTAGGTTTTACATGTCATCGCTGTGTCAGTAGGGCAGAAGTTGGGGAAAAGGAAAGAGGTGGACTTTAATTTTCCTCATCTATAGAGCTGTTAAGCAAGGTATCCCCATTTAGACAGGGAACCACAAACCTAGATCAGAGTGATCTACCTGTTTTTTTTTTTTTTTTAACCTTTCTCCTTCCTCCCATCTTACCCTATTTTCTTGGCCAGGATCCAAACCAGAGAAATAATATCCCTACCTGATTTTGTACCTAGGAACAAACATTATCTAAGAAAAATATCTTGGTGATGATACTTTTGAGGGTAAACCTACTTTCCCTGATTTGATTACTCCTATCACCAAAAAGGAGACATTTTTTTCCTACTCTGAGATAATAACTCAGCACTTAGTCCAATCTGGATTCTCTGTCCCAGTCCCTCCCTTTCAAACAATATAGAAAAGGTAATCTGTGAACCATATTTTATGTGTTTTAAACACTACCTAGAATGTTTAAAACTTATGAGAAACAAATGGGATATATGACCTGACAGGAAAGAGAACAACTTGCTATCTGGCCATAGGTTTAATAAGGTGAGGGGAAATGATTGGGGCTTTTTAAATGTCATAGTAGTTTAAGAAAGCTGGCCTGTGCAAATGCCATTTCAAATACTAATGGTAATAATTGTGATAGAAACCCATGCTTAATAAAACATAATAGCCTTCATGATAAGGAAAAAGAGAAGCCTATGTAAATTATCATCTTCCTGCTGAATGTGACACTTTCAGCCTGTAAATATTTCCATCATTACTTGAGGGTTGATCTTCACTGGAAACATATCCATTGTTATCAATTCTCTTGAGTTAGATTAGTATGTGTTATATCTTGTACCAGAAGGCCTTTTTGATTGTCATGGGGAATGTAATTAGAACACTACCTCAACTCAGTGGTGACTAAGGACATTACTTTAGTTGTCAATACCAACTCTTATTGGCAGAATAGCAACCTATTCTTATTCATGATCTGTTGACTTCTTCTGAAGTCGCTTAAATCAGGCTCCATGTGACAGAACTTAATATTAGAGTCATTGACCTTCAGCACTTTCACATAAGCATGGTTGACAGGAATAACAGTCATAGGAAATGTAGATAATCTGATGGGAAAAATTGGGTTTCATTGTACGGCAATATACTCTACCCCCGGTTTCACCATTGATGAGTTAGATATAAATTTGGTTGGCTTTTAAAGGCCTTTTGCTGTCCTGAAATATTATAGAAATACTTGTACAAAATCCCTCAATGATTGGAGGATGACTGTTTCATATTTATTATTTTCTTTTAGCAGGAAGCTAACATATGCACAGCAGAGGGCTCAAGGAAAAAAGAGAAAAAAACATTTTCAAGTGACAATTACATAATGAGTAAGGAGAGCCTTTTACTTCACAGAAATACTCTTGAGGCACACAACAATGAAACTTGTAAAATCACTATGATATTAATCAAAATAGTCAAGCAGATTTTGCACTATTCTACAATTTATGGGTATTAGTCACTGAGTAGTGAAGAAACAATTATCATTACATGGTATTAGAGGCCTCACTGCATTTTAGACAGTTGGTTTGTTTTCTCGCCCTTCCTCCCTCCATCTCTCTACACACACACACACACTCACACACACACACGCACATATCTCACTAAAATATTTCCAGCTGTTCAATTACATATATCCTATAACATTTAATAAATTAATTATATATAGCCAAATACTGTTTTTGTTAAATATATAAGCTCAAGTATTGCTTAACAGTTAAGAGTGTGAACATTCAGTTCGACAACATACACTCAGATGCCAGCTCTGCCACTTCCTAGCTGAATAACCCTGTAATTAGGAAGTTTAGACTTGTTTCCTCACCTACAGGATGGGAATACTAGTTCTTACATCATAGCATTGCTGTTAGGATTAAATGAGTTTATGCCTATAAGCAGTAAGTACTGACCTTGTCCTACAGCAGCTACTCAATGTGCTGCTTTGTTCTGCTGCAGCTGCTGCTGATGACATTTCAGTGTATGGTATGTTTACCCTTTGGTATTTCAACTTCAAGGCTAAGAAATCTAGTAAATAAAATAGGCTGATCTGGCACATTGAGAAACTCAGATTTGGTTTTCAGAGTTCTGAGGAATATAAGTCCTCATCAGTCAGAATTAATTGTTCACAAATACAGGAGGTCTGTTAGAGCTGTCTTTGAAGGTACAGAATGTTTTTATCTGGATCCTTCAGTTTTTCGGAGTCCCTCTCTTTTTGGAGGTTTCTTATATAAGCTTCCTGTTTCTTATACAATGAATGTTGAGTATTTTGTCTTACGTTCCCAAGAGTGGAATGGCATAGTATGGAGGAAAATCTAGATTTCAATTTTAGTTTTTCCAATAAATACCTGTATTTTCATTCTGTAAGTCATGGCGTCTTCTTAAATCTCCCTTTCTCTACATATGTGAATAGTAACCTTTACTATTTTTTTGTTTAAATAAGAATTAAAGAATAATTATTTTTAAATGTTTAAATCATCAGGCCCTGGACTCAGGCAGATTTGGGTTTGAACATAGACTCCACCACTTCTTGGTAGTATGATAAGTGATAAAGTAATTGAATTCTGTAATCATCAATTTCCTCGCACTATAAATTGGGATGGTAAATGTAAGTACTTCATTGCTTTGTAAAGTATTGTTTTATGATTAAATAACACCTGAAAGAATTTAGAAAATGGTCTTACAAAGATATATAGTGAATAAACATTGTTATAAATAAGTAGCAGACAACTCAGTTGAAAGTAATTGACTCTCTACCTTTCTTCTTCCACTTTAAAAAAAAGTCATATGCTTTGAAAATGCTTAAATCTAGATTGTAAAGTCAGATCCTCCAATGATCAAGATATACCCAGGAGCCCTCTTTAGGCAAGGCCAGATAGTTGATATCTCTGTATGTATATGGAAAATGAAAGTTCCTATGGCCAGGATCCTCACCTAACCCTAATCTACTTGATGATATAATTGGCCTACTGTGTAAACTAATGTTTACACACCCATTGACAGTGAACCATTATTGTCAATGTTACTATATAAAGAGCTCTGTCCAGTGCTCTGCCTCATAGGCAGAGATGGAGACAGATTGCAAACTTGCCAGAGGCAGACGTGATTTGGGCCCTTCAGCACCCTTTTACCCCTAATGTTCCATTGTTGTTATCTGGTTTCACCAAATCCAGAGTGAATTTGCATGGGGGCAATCTCCCTCAGGTGAGACATTTGGCTTAGTTGGCAGGATTTACTGCAGACTGAAAAAAATGGAATAGGCTGCCCTCATAGGAGGGGTACTTCAGTGGGCTGCCTCTATAGATGGGGAAACACCTGAGTATTCCCCAATGGGCATATGATCTGAGGTGGCTTGCCTCCTAGAGGAGTGGGCCCCTAGCCAGAACTGAGGTGAGGTCCTTGGAGAAACAGAGTGACTACATGGTAGGGGAAACTGTGGGTTGGCTATTCCTTACAGTATTGAAGAAGGCTCATAAAGGAGAAGAATGCAATCCTGTGAGAAGAACAAGAGGTAAAGGTCATGAAGAAGAAAAAAATTCATTGATGATTGAGATGGTGTTGCTGCAAGGTGCCATGGAGACAGGCGGTAAAGGATGTAATGGTAACAAAAGAAGAGACAGCACAAGAATGCAGGCTGTGAAGCACTATGGAGGAAGTAAAATATTTATTGAAGAATGAGATGGCATCGTGGCGAGGCACTGTGGAAGAGGTAAAGGCCACCAAGTAGAAGGGTGTACCTCTGTGAGAAGAACAAGAAGAGGCAGCATGAGAATGCTGCAAGGTACTGTGGAGGAGATAAAAGATTCTTTGCAGAATGAGACAGGTGCACTACAAGGAAGGTATATGGAAGAGGTGAAGGCTATGAAGGACGTACTCCTGCAAGAAGCATGAGAAGAGGTAGCATGAGAATGCCAGTTGTGAGGTATTGAGGGGAAGGTAAGACAGTTGTTGAAGACTGAGATAGCATCACTGTGAGGCATTGTGGACAAGATAAAGGATGTAGCAAAGGAGGCACTCTGAAGGGTGAGAGAGCTGCCATCAGCCCCCAGAATGGCAGAGGAGCCGGGGAAGAAAAAGGCGGTAGAGGTGGTGCTAGAGGCACCAACCCCTCCTCTTTTGAAATCCTGTCCAGCTGTAGTCAAGAAAATAAAGACACAGCAACCACGGGTTACTCCAGGAGAGGTGCAACCCCTTCTCCAGGTCATGGAGCACTCTGTGCTCCATCACCTTACACAGGTGGAGCTGGTGGATTTGGGCTCCTGGTTTTGGTAGAAAACCTCAGTGTCCATATCAACCTGGCTCCTATACCTTTAGGATATAGGGGTGGATGGGCTCAGTCTGTCTGAATTAGAGATGGGAAAGCTGGCTTCTCTGACAACTCACCCTGCCTGGCAGCAGTGACTACCAAATGCACACCAGACGCCAGGTTATCATTCACTTCTAGTGTGGGTAATGGCCACACTTTGCACTGTATGGTCCAATCAGGGTGACTTACCATATTCCCCCACTAGATTGCAGGTGTATACTAGCCCCAACAGGTGTTATGAGAGGCATGAAATATGTCATTTATAGCCCAGTAAATTATGGCCCAGCCAAGGAGCTGTTTATAGCAGGGATGAGGGATATGGTACTGCAAACAGATCCCATAGTGACCATGCTTGCCCCTCACACAGGGCAGCCATAAATGTGGTTACCCATACTGTGGCAGATTTGGGGGAGTCTGAAGCAATGCAAGCACAGAAGGGAGTGAAGTCCACTATGAGAAGAAGGGTCTAAAGGGCCCTGTGAATGTCACGAGGACCGATGTGGGTTGATTTCATAGTGGTAGGAGCAGACAGAAATTGGTGGGAAGTCAAATAGAATCTTACTGGAGCTGTAGCAACAACTGAAGCTGGAACAGCAGTTTCAGCTGCTGAGAACCAAGAAGCAGAGGTCAGAGACAGAATCACAAACCTAGCCTGTGTGCCTACAAGACTTCCTGCTGGAGAGTGAGCTGACCTCACCTGAACCTGCACAGGAAGCAGATTGAGTGATATGGTTTGATTGAAGGGAGGGTCAAGGCATCTGCTTTGGGGTACTGGAGGCCACATGTAGAATTAGCAATTCATTGGTCCCCAGTGAATGTACAATGTGTCCTGGCTCTGGTAGACACAGGAGCTGAATGCTGAGTGACTAATGGCAACCCTGAGTGGTTTCCTGGGACCCATGCTGTTACAGATGGATACAGGGGTAAGCTATCAGAGAGAAACAAGCCAGAATCCTGTTGGGAATAGGACATCTACCCACAAAGGAGTATGCTATGTATATATCTCCCACACCCAAATATATTTTTGGGCTAGATATCCTGCAGGGTCTATGGTTCCAGACCACTGCAGGTGAGTTCAGACTGAGGATACATGTGGTGAAGGCAGTTCTGAGGGGACATGCTAAGCACCCACCTGTAGATTTGCCTGTGCCTGGTGGGTGGTTAATACCAAGCAATACAAATTGCTTGGAGGGCATAAAGAAATTGGAGAAATGCTCTAGGAACTGGAGAATGTAGGTATTATAAAGCCCACCCATAGTCCTTTTAATTCCCCAATGTCCCAGTGAAGAAAGCTGGATGGCTACTGGTGTATGACTGTGGATTACAGGGAACTGAATAAAGTCATACACCCTCTGAATGCTGCCAACCTTTCTATTACAGGCATTATGGACACCCTCAGTCAAGAACTAGGGACATATTATTATGTTGTGGATCTTGCTAATGCCTTCTTTTTCATTAACATAGAACAGTGGAGAGTGTTTATCTCACACTTGGCACAAATTCTGAAGCCCTTACACCATTTGGTACAAAAAGGCATCAGCTGGGATGAGACATGTGCATCTGCTTTACCACTGCAAAACATGCAGTCAAGGCTGTGCAGTGCTTGAGTGTGAGAGACCATCAAGGCCCCGTGAGCTGGATGTTCATGTGACTGAAGAGAGTTATGGCTGCGGTCTCTGGCAGTGGCTTGAACAAACTTACCAACCTATTGGATTCTGGTCACAAGTATGGAAAGGGACAGAGGTCAGTACACCTTAATAGAGAAACAACTGGCTGCCATGTACCACAGCCTGCTGGCTATGGAGCCCCATCACTGGAACAGCCCCAGTAAAGGAAATAACCACATATCCCATCTCAGGGTAGGTATGAGACTAGACCCAAAAGCCGCAGAGTGGCGAGGCACAGACGCCTGCACTGGCCAAGTGGGAAGCATACCTCCAGCAGCATAACACCCTCTCTACTAGCCTGTTGAGTGAAGAACTCCAATGCCTACTGGAGCCAGTAACATATATTGGTGAAAGGCAGAAAGAACCTGCTTTAAAGCCATTAGTAGCAGAGATCACTTATTGGGAGAGAAGAACCCCTGTATCTGAAGATACATGGTACACAGACGGCTCCAGCCATGCTCAGCCCCTGAAAGGCAGGGTTGTAGCTTTCCATCCTAAGACTGAAACAATATGGATGGATGACGGTGAGGGGAAGAGCAGTCACAGGGCAGAGTTGCTGGCAGTATGGCTCGAGACCACCCAGGAGCCGTCCTCATTAGTTGTCTCACAGACAGCTGGGCTGTATATCATGGCTTGACTCTGTGGCCACTGACATGGTACCATGCCACTGGATAAGTTGGTCACAAACCCCTTTGGTGGCAATATTTGTGACAAAACATATAGGCCTCTGCAAACCGAATTCAAAAATACATCAAGAGGATCATACACCACGGTCAAGTAGGATTCATCTCAGGGATGCAAGGCCTCATGATAAAAACTCTCAACAAAATGGGTATAGAGGGCAAATACCTCAACATCATAAAGTCCATATATGATAAACCCACAGTTAACATCATACTTAACAGCGACAAGCTGAAAGCTTTTCATCTAAGATCGGGAACAAGACAGGGATGCCCACTCCCTACACTGTTATTCAACATAGTACTGGAGGTCTAAGCCATGGCAATCAGACAAAACAAAGACATACAAGGCATCCAGATTGGTACAGAAGAAGTCAAATTGTCACTATTTGCAGATGACATGATATTGTACATAAAAAACCCTAAAGACTCCACTCCAAAACTACTAGAACTAATATCTGAATTCAGCAAAGTTGCAGGATACAAAATTAACACACAGAAATCTGTTGCTTTCCTATACACTAATGATGACCTAACAGAAAGAGAAATCAGAAAAACAATTCCATTCACAATTGCATCAAAAAGAATAAAATACCTAGGAATAAACCTAACGAAGGAAGTGAAAGACCTGTACTCTGAAAACTACAAGACACTCCTAAGAGAAATTAAAGAGGACACTATCAAATGGAAATGCATCCCATGCTCTTGGCTAGGAAGAATCAATATTGTCAAAATGGCTATACTACCTAAAGCAATCTACAGATTCAATGCAATCCCTATCAAACTACCAACAGCTTTCTTCAATGAACTGGAACAAATAATTCTAAAATTCATATGGAACCACAAAAGACCCCGAATAGCCAAAGCAATCCTGAGAAGAAGGAATAAAACAGGGGGAATTACGCTCCCTGCATAATAAGCTCTACTACAAAGCCACAGTAATCAAGACAATTTGGTATTGGCACAAAAACAGACCCACAGACCAGTGGAACAGAATAGAAAATCCAAACATTAACCCAAACATATACAGTCAATTAATATATGATAAAGGAGCCTAGGATATACAACAGGGAGATGACAGCCTCTTCAGCAGCTGGTGTTGGCAAAACTGGACAGCTACATGTAAGAGAATGAAACTGGACTACTGTCTAACCCCATACACAAAAGTAAACTCAAGGTGGATCAAAGACCTGAATGTAAGTCATGAAACCATAAAACTCTTAGAAAAAAACACAGGCAAAAATCTCTTGGACATAAACATGAGTGACTTCTTCATGAACATATCTGCATGGGCAAGGGAAACAAAAGCAAAAATGAGTAAGTGGGACTATATCAAGCTCAAAAGCTTCTGTACAGCAAAGGAAACCATCAGTAGAACAAAAAGACACCCTACAGTATGGGAGAATATATTCATAAATGACATATCCGATAAGGGGTTGACATCTAAAATATATAAAGAACTCACGCACCTCAACAAACAAAAAGCAAATAATCCAATTAAGAAAAGGGCAGAGGACATGAATAGACACTTCTCCAAAGAAGAAATTCAGATGGGCAACAGGCACATGAAAAGATGCTCCACATCACTAATCATCAGAGAAATTCCGATTAAAACCACAACGAGATATCACCTCACACCAGTGAGGATGGCTAACATCCAAAACACAAACAACAACAAATGTTGGTGAGGATGTGGAGAAAAGGGAACCCTCCTACACTGCTGATGGGAATGCAAATTAGTTCAACCATTGTGGCAAGCAGTATGGAGGTTCCTCAAAAAACTCAAAAGAGAAATACCATTTGACCCAGGAATCCCACTCCTAGGAATTTACCCTAAGAATGCAGCAGCCCAGTTTGAAAAAGACAGATGCACCCCTATGTTTATCTCAGCACTATTTACAATAGCCAAGAAATGGAAGCAACCTAAGTGTCCATCAGTAGATGAATGGGTAAAGAAGATGTAGTACATATACACAATGGAATATTATTCAGCCATAAGAAGAAACCAAATCCTACCATTTGCAACAACATGGATGGAGCTAGAGGGTATTATGCTCAGTGAAATAAGCCAAGCTGAAAAAGACAAGTATCAAATGATCTCACTCAATTGTGGAGTATAAGAACCAAGAAAAAACTGAAGGAACAAAACAGCAGCAGACTCACAGAAGCCAAGAATGGACTAATAGTTACCAAACGGAAAGGAACTGAGCAGGATGGGTGGGAAGGGAGGGATAAGGGGGAAAAAGGGGCATTACGATTAGCAGATGTAATGTTTGGGGGGCACGGGGAGGGCTGTACAACTCAGAGAAGACAAGTAGTGATTCTATAGCATCTCACTACGCTGATGGACAGTGACTGTAATAGGGTGTGTGGGGGGGAACCTGATGAAGGGGGTTGTTTAATAACAATAATATTGCATATGTAATTGTAGACTAATGATACCAAAATAAATTTAAAAACTTATCGGCCTCTGGTAAGACACCAATAGTCTAGAGGGATGGGCTGTCTTCCTATGGATGGTGCTGTGGTAATTGAATGAGAAGCCCCAGAAAGGTGTATTGAGCCCCATAAACATGCTAACATACATGGCTGCCTCCCCTATACAATTGCAAATACAAACTAAGGAGAAATTGTTGAAACTGGGACTTGGCCACCAGAATAGTATCTTGCTACCACCACCAATTGCATTAAACTCTGAAGACTACTCCATTTAGTGGATGTGGCCCTGGATGTTTTGACACATGAACCAGCAGTGGCTGGCCCTTCTGGCACCTTAGGGACATGGACTGGAGCTGGCATCCTGTGTAATCCTGGAGTAATGGCATAGTGGCCCCCAAAATCACGGTAGTGTACCCTAAACAGCCAGAAGGTAAGAGCGTCTTACTGGGGAGTTTTGCTTGATCTTTATGGCCAGTGCATGCACCTGCAGTGGCACTATACATAAATCCCTCAGTAATCCCCACAGGACTGGGATAGTACTGAGGGGTAAAGGTAAGATATGTTAGACCTGGACCGGACCCCCTTCCTACCATGCTCCAATCACAGGACCACTCTCTTACATGCATCCTACCTGATGGACAAGATTTTCCTACATTAGTGTCATTAAAACATGGGTCTTATCACCCTTAAGGTTAATTTCCTCTTATGTCTTTATGGATTGGGCACACACCCTAGAAAAAACAGCTACTTGGTGCACATGGAGCTGCCTATCAGTTCCACTACTGGCCTCCTGTGCAATGTATGAATTGTGAACTGAAACTGGTTTGAAGATAGCTGGAATGACCACTTGGTGGCAACAATCTCCTCAGGCTTGAGGATGACTATTATTATAATTTTTGTTGTCACAAGTTTCCAGTTTTCGCCCACAGGGACCGTTATGGAAGATTGAAGGCACATAGATTGGAAGGTGAGGATCCTGAAGGAATGGAATGTAGGGGAAATGGAAGTTCCTATGGCCAGAATCTAACCCTAATCTGCTTGATGATATAATTGGTCTACTTCATAGTCTAATGCTTACACACCCATTGGCAATGGCACATTATTGTTGGTATTACTATATAAAAAGCTCTGTCCAGTGCTCTTTCCAAAGGCAGAGATGGAGATGGATTGCACACTTTCCAGAGGCAGACCTGATTCTAGCACTTTACCTGCCACCATGAGACTAAAGCTTGGTATAAACCCTTTTACCCTTAATGCTCCCTTGTTGTTATTCGGTCTCACCAAATCCAGAGTGAACTTTCCTGGTGGCAGTCTCAGGTGAGACAATATGTATGTGAAGATACCTCTGCTTATAAATACTAAACAATATACTTATTAAAATTTATTTTCTTTGTATGTTGGAATCTTTCCCTATGAAAAGATACTTTCTATAACTTATGGGTATTAGTTCTGCTAAATGAAATCTTGAAAGTTATTACCAATAGAGTCGCTTCTCATTTTTTTATCACTATACACATTTATGACAGATATATGGAAGG
Organism: Smutsia gigantea; assembly: GCA_032199065.1. Classification (NCBI taxonomy): domain Eukaryota; kingdom Metazoa; phylum Chordata; class Mammalia; order Pholidota; family Manidae; genus Smutsia; species Smutsia gigantea. Next base: position 122,334 of record JAVSCE010012014.1, on the reverse strand, counting down.
TGTTTTTCCCTTTTTTTTTGTTTGTTTTGGTGTTAATGAGGCAAGCCAGATATTGCAGAACTGATTTTCTATCACTGGTGTTAGAAAGTAAACTTTAAAGAAAAAAACATTATCTTAAATGGAATTGTTTTATTCTTTGTATATGTGGTCAAATGAAAATTTTACCTGCACAAATCAATTTATTAATTGATGGAATAAAGGTTGTAATTCAAGCTAGTTTAAGACTTAAACATGCTGTATGTCACTCAGCATGTCAAAGTTACCCATTACAGGTAACAAAGGCCCCTATAGGCATCTAGAGGTACCAAACTGCTGATAACTGAGGAGAGTGAATATATTTTCTTATTGCCCCTGAGGCATCTCTAAAACTGCAAGTAAGGCATGTAGGTGACTACAAAGTATTGCAAACTGACTTGTCAACATAATGTCAATTTATGTTTGAGCTGCTCAAATTATATGTTCATTCTGGGTAAAAAAAACAAACCTATACTGTCAATTACTTTATCACATTTCAAGGATCTGATTTTAAATTTACATGGCCTGATATTTCTCACTACTGAGAAAAGAAACATTACACAAGTACATAAATAGTTCTATTACTACAGTAAATACAATGAATGTACAGTTAGTGGTTTAGCATCATAAACTCATATAATTAGATGCATGGTACAGTTTTCTGGAATCTCGAACAAGGTAAACTTATTTGAAATCAAAGCTAGAACTGTGCACTGACAGATAATTTCATGTGCCCCTTTGAGTCTGACACATTTTCTTCAGTAGCTATTTCTAATCAAACAAAACACAGTAACGTTTATCGAGTGTTCTGATCATCTTCTTATTTGATCTCAGATCCTTTTCCAGCCCTGATCCATACTGCAGAAAATTATAGTTCCCATAATCCCTTGTCTTCTAGTTTTTAGGATATTTTAGTCAATGAGAACCTTTAGCAGAAGGCAAAGTTGGGAGGTGAGGAAAGACAGTATATTTCTCTTCCTTTCTTACCCTGAGTGCAGTTCAATCTCCTGTCTTCCACTAGACAGCTTTATCTTCTATGATCTCAGCTCCAACCAGGAAGGTTTAATATATTTCCAGTTTCTACCAGTTGACATCAGCTCCTGGATCTAGTTATGTAATTTCCTCTTTATCCCTGTGGTCCTACAGCTGGAGAATTGCTTTTTCTAATCTTTTGGTCATATCTGCCTCACCTTGGCTCCTCTGTCCTTCTAGCATCTGTGTAACCAATCTGGAAAACCTAGAGTAGATGTGCTTTCTAACTGAATCCTAACTAGCACACAAGTTTTAAAAGAATGTGTCTGGTCCTATCCACAAGAAGTTAGATTCCTTCTTTCTGAAATCTTCTGGAATTTAGTTATTATGAATCATTTTCACCATGGAGCTTGTCAGAACATTTTCCGGGAGAATAAAGTTTTAGAAGCATATTCTGTTGGTTATTTCATCTGGACAAAACAATGTGAAAATTGTAGGTAAGGAAAGAAGCAGCTACCAAAATAAATCATATATAGGTCATATAACAAATCACATAACATAACTTGAAATTACACAAATTAGATTATTAGGCATAATGGAATTAAACTATCAGTAATAAGTGGATAATGGGAAAATCTCTACATACTTGGCAATTAAACAACATACTTCTAAATAATTCATAGGTAAAGAGGAGTCCTAAAGAAAATTAGAAATTATTTTCAACTACACAAGAAAATGAAGACACAATACACTAACCCTACATATACTGTTTTTCCTATACATTCATACCTATGATAATGTTTAATTTATAAATTAGGCATAGTAAGAGATTAACAATAGCAAATAATAAAGTAGAACTGTAATAACATACTATAATAAAAGTTATGTGAATATGTTTTCTCTCTCTCTCAAAATATCTTTTTGTACTGTACTCACCCTTCTTGTGATGATGTGAGATGATGAAATGCTAATGTGATGAGATGAAAGGAGGTAAATGACACAAGCTACTATTGACCTTGTGACAAAAAGTCAGAAGGAGGATCATTTGCTTTTGGACTGTGGGTGATTGAAGACAATGATCCGTGGATCACTGAGGACTACTGTATATTAAAATTTGTGGAATTCAACTGAAGCAGGGATTAAATGTAAATTTATAGCATAAAATACTTACATTAGACTTGAAGAAACTTCTCAAATCATGAATCCAAACTTTCAACTTCAGAAATCAAAGAAAAGTGAAACATACTCAAATCAAGAAGGAAATAAATAATAAATAACAGAAATAAATAAAATTGAAAATTGAAAATCAATAGAGAAAAGACAATCAAACGAAAGTTGCCAATAAAAATTTTTATTGACCAGTAGATCAATAAAATCTAGCAAGAATGACAAGGCATATACATAGAAGACATAGTTTACCAATATAATGAATGAAAGAAGAGCTATCACTATATACCTGTAAATATTAATAGAAAACCAAAAGAATACTAAAAACAACATATATTGATCCTTAGATGAAATGGATCTATTCCTCAGAACGGCAAACTAACAAAGCTCACTCAAAATGAAGTAGATGATCTTAATAGACCTGTATCGTAAAAAATGAAACTTATTGTTAAAAAATCTTTCCACAATTTTTTCCAAGGCCCAGATAATTTAAAGGTAAATTCCAACAAATACTTTAGAAAAAATAACAGCAAATCTACACAGTGTCTTCCAGAAAGTAGCAAAGAAATAGACACCTCTAAACTCATGGGACCAGTATTTCCATGACTGGTACCTAGAACATGTAAATTCATTAAAATAGAGGAAAATAAAAATGAAAGTATTCTTGTTATTCCCAATTTATTGTTTTAATGGAAAGTGGAAGATGAACAAAGATGTAGGCAATTAAAATGTTATTTCTCTTTACCCTTCAGTGTATTGTTTAATTTCCATGTACTTAGAGATTTTCCTGTAATCCTTCTGTCATTGATTTCTAGTTAGGATTGCAAATAAAGAAATCAAGCTTATATATTTGACTTTGATAATTTTAAAAGATATGTTTTATTGAAAATCTATTATTTGGGAGATTGACAGCATAGAATGAATTTATCTGAAATAAGTAATAAGATGCAAGTCTATATAGACTATAAATATAATCCAGGATATCTGACAACTATTCAAGTAGAGTACTATTTATTTCATCTGTTATTAGCCAATTTAGCTGAATTACCTCTCACTGAACAACTTGATGTTTTATGAATTTTAATAAACCATGATGATACATCTGTGATGGAATGAGTTTTAGAGTCACAATCTCATGTGTTTTTTTTTCATTAATCTATATCTGAAGTTAGTTCTCAAACCTCCATTTATCTCAAAAGTGAAAAATCAAATTTTATTAATTATTAAATCAATAATTTGATTATATTTGGAATGCATATTGCCTTGTTTGAATAAGGATGAAATCAGTATACAGAATTTCTCTTTTTTGTTGTTCTTCATTTCTCCCTAAAATTTTGTGAGTTCTAAGAGGTTTACAAATTCTAAGCACAAAGGAATCTTTTTCTGTTCAGTACTATCTGAACACATTGGCTTCCATTAAAAGAGACAACCTCCAGTGCCTTTGGTCATTTTTAACACACAATGCATCTGCAGTTGACATATCTACATTACCCTTTGCTTTCTAGATGTCAAATCTGTGTTGGTCACTTCCTCCTCCTAATATAAATCACACTCTCCCAATTCTTGGTGATATAATAAACAGTATCTTCTCTCATAGAAAATCATGTGGTCAAACCTCAGACTAAATTTGCATACTTATGGCTTGCCAACACAAATATTTAGTTTCTTCTGTACCGTGTCGGACATGAAGATTTCTCTAATGGACGTGCTGGCTTCATGGCTTTTTCCCAAGAAATAAATCCTCTTTTCTCTCAGACCCCACAAAATTCTTTCTGATTTCTAATGACAATCCCTAGGAATATTCCAGGGAATGAGACCTAGGCCCTTTCATAGAGACATTCATTGAATTTCTCATGTTTCAATGAATCTCTTTTTTTAGCAGCTAACCAAAATGTTATCTCTCTTGGTGTGAGGTAAATTTTCCATTTTCACAGGCTTCCATTCTAGAGAATATTATTTTCTAAAACTTCAATATGCTTATTTATTGGGAACTTAACATATATATATATGTATATAAACATATATATTACATGTTTTTTTTTCCAAGAAGCTTCGATTTGACTATAATGAGCTTCAAGGAACTATCCTTGAAATCAAAGAGAGGAATTTAGATCTATCTTTCAGTCACACTAGCTCTCCCTCTGAGTGTACACAGATAGCTATCACCGTTGCTTTAATATTTCATAGAGGATACTGGGATCAAGTAACTGCAGAGCTAAGAATGCTGGGAAACAATGCTGATCAATACCTGAAAATCTGATTCTGTTAAACATCTATGCAGTGATACACTATTATTTTTAAAATCAGGTTCTAAAATACTACTTAAATGGTAAAATATTCATGCTATATTGCAATGGAAAATTATTAGTGATACCTATTTTGAAATGCATTTATATGCATGGATAAAAATGGGATATTAACTACATAGTATGAATTGCCCTTACCTGAAGGCATTTGGTAATTTTTCTTTTTGTAATCTTTGCTATCTATACTATATAAAATGTTTATGTGAAAACATAATGTTTTTTATTTTAAATATTACTATTCAATATGTACTGTTTAAATGTTATTTACAAAATATTATATATCATGTTATTCTAATTATAAATATAATAAGTTGTAGTACAAACACATGAACAAAATACAAGAAGCATAAAAATGTTGATGAATACAATACTAAATGAATCCACTGTATGTCAGCCAAAGTGTAGTCACACATAAACAATATGGAATATAGAGGTTATAAATTTTAGCAGAATGTCAAATGTACCTTTGATATTCAAAAGACATTAAAGTATTTGCCTATAGACCACATTAATTCAATAATACAGATACGAACATTTCAAATACATACTGGTGACTCAAATTTCCCTATATTTCACTTGAGTAATTTGCCACAAACAGTGTTTAGTCCAGTAAAGGCATGATGATTTTACTTACAATTATCTCTGCAGTCCAAGCTGAAGTAACACGCTTTTGTTTTCACAACGGAGTTGCAATAGCTGTCTTTCTTTTATTTTTGGAGCAGAGCACAAACAGACCTGCTTACTCACACACACACACACACACACACACACACACACACACACACACTGTCTGTAATCGAGATTTCTTTTGCCCAATTTTTCAACTCACGAAAATCTTATGCATTCTTCAAGTCTCAGATTAAATGTCACTGCTTCATAGGCACTGCTCTTATTACATACACAATCTAAACTCGGCCCACTCTCCATTCATTAACATAAAACCATTTTTCTCTTATAAGCGTTTTTCATATTTTGTAGTTCTGATTTTCATATTTGTCAGTTTCATCCACCGTGGTTTTACTGTCCATTAGATATTTGCGTACCAAAGGCAAATTCAACGCCAAGAGAATATGCATGAATTTTATAAAGATGAATTATATTAAAGTAATGAATATATTAAAATATGCATTAATTCAATAATGCACACCAATGTATTAGCTGATATGAAGTATAAAGTGTCAACAAAGGACAAAAGTATATGATTATCACAACTTCAAACAATGAACATTTTTATTTAATTCAAATTCAATACTCATTTATAATAAAAGACACACAGCACACACACACACACACACACACACACACCCCTAGAAATCTTTATGGCAGTATACTTCCTGCGCATTTGGTAGCAAGATTGAGTTCAAGTCATAAGGAAAAACACTTTGATAGTAAAATAATAAAATTATTCCTACTAAATTCAAAAGACACAAAGAAACCCCAGCCTGTTCCTGTATTATTATATAATTTTAAGTTTTTGATTAATCCAGTATGACTTAAAACAAAGAAGCATTTTAATAATGAATGGAACAGAGATAAAATTTTGACAATCTACAGATAACAATTATATGCCGTGAAGACATAAGAAAATCAACCCCAAATAATTAGGAATAATGAGTCAAAGCAAATATACGTAAAACCAATTAGTAGCATATATTCCTGTAACAAGCAGTCAGAAACATAAATGGAAATAGAAGTAATTCACAAAGGCACAAGATATGAATTTTAGAACCATTCTAGCAAAACAAATGCAAGATGTGTGTGTGATTAAATGAAAGCAGAATATATTCTGATGGTATCATTTAATATTGTGTGTGTGCATGAGATTAAATGGGAGAAGAATATATTCTGATAGTATAATTTAATATGGTATGCTAATTCTTCCAAATATGTCCTAATATTAAGATACATTTCAGAGTTGTAATAGTATAATAATCAGATAACATATAGATTGAGTAGAGTCTCAACTAAAAGAACTTAGATGATATTATTTTAATATTTGTTAAACAGATCTTTCTGAATAATTTGGGGGAAATTAAGTATTTAACAAATAGTGCCATTATCCCTTTATATAAAAGCTATGTTAAGTTTCTGTCTTCAGATTTTTTTCTTTACATGCTTCATTTCCTTTTTGGTGATCTCTTTAGTTTTCATAGTTTCATCTCTCAACTCCATGAATAAGGCCACCAGATTTGTCTTTTTATTCCTGTTTTCTCTCCCCTGATAATGAGATACACATTTCTAAATCCAAGTGAACAAAAATACATCACGTCCTAAACTACGCTCAGCCTTTTACTCACTTCTGCAAATTGTGGACCCACTGGAGGCCAACTACCTGTTCCATTCCCATATCTCTATAGGTTTTAACACAACTGAGAAATTTTAGATGGCCAGTAAACACACACTGAAATAGTGTGGCATGAGCTATGAAGACTTCACTCTTTCTTTCTATGAGTCCATCCTCTCCCACCTCCGACGCCTGAGTGATTAAAAAATAAGTAGCTCACTCTGCTCTGCTAGGAGGGACAGGCCTTTCAGTACTGACACTGTAACCATGGCTACTAACCACCTCTTAGTATTCAGGTGCTTATTATGTACAATACTACTCTTCCTGAAAAATTTGTTAATGTATGTGCTCTTCAAGGTAAGTTATCTAAACAGGTTTTTTAAAATGTAAATTTAAAAAGAGGCAAATCATGCATTCTTCCCGAAGCCAACATACAAATATAAATGGTCATATTCACAGTGATGGTATTTCTTTATTCCAAAACACCTATATTTAAGTAATTTCTTACATATTATCAACACATTAGAGTACTGTATCAACAAAATTTTCCATGGAAAATAAATTTCTATAGAGATATGGCTTGTATCAGCATTTACAAAATTACACATTTTGATTTCTTACAAGGTTTTAGAATGTGTACTTCTTTTAAAAACTACATTCTTAAGAGATTTATACTATTTTTAGAATACTTGCAAACCTCAAAATTTTGAGGAGTGCTGCCTCATTTAATAATCACAAAAATTAGAATTTTTACTTCAGGGTAAGGAGGCAGCAGCAAGCAGAAGTTCCGAACATGACAAGCACAGTAAGCAAAGTTGTGACAATGTCAGATCAGCTGAATGAAAGCAGTGGAGTTAATGAGGCAAGTAGGATGAGAAGAGTTTGAACCAGGGGAGAGGGACAAACACTGAAGGGATGGTTTTACCAGGGGGTGACTTGCTAATACTGGGTATGTAAGGAGGCTGAGAATGCAGGGTTTGTACAAACTTTCTCAGGGGCAAAATATTAAGCAGAGCTCTTGCTAGAGACCAGGGCTTCGAGCATATGACCACTTTGCCTCCCAAAACTTGTATTTTATTCAGGAATTGTGTGAGGTCAGGGAATGAACATTTACACATTCAATCTTGGAAACACAAAGTGGAGCTTTCAGAAGCATGGGGAATAAAGACAAGAGATCTAGACCTGACAGAGGAAGAAACCACAAAGAATCGACCAAGATTTCAGTTGAAACCCCTAGGAGGCAACTGGTAGTAACCTAGAAGTAAATTCAGCCTCTTCAAAGATAAAATCCAGTCTCAGCATATAACATCTCTGTTTGAATTAATGTGGTCAGCCACGACTGTATTGACTTAGTAGTGGAAAGAATGGCAAACCCAGTCTCCAAGACAAAAACATTATCTTGAGCCTATTCAGTAATTTAATATATAAGCAATAAAAAATGATTAGATATGCTTGAAAGGGGAGGCAGTATCCTGAAATCTACTCTTTATTTTCCCTAGGGATATTCTGGATAAAAAAGAAGAGATGCAAATGTGTTTCTCAAGAAAAGAGGACAACAGATCTCCTGGCTATTCACAAGAGAATTCTTACATATGGAATACTGTTAACAGACAGTACTTGGTCTGTGTAGTTTCTTAATTGTAAATAATACTTGAACTTGTGAATGTATGGTTAAGCTCGTTTGAAAATATCAGCTAAGCTATATAATTAAAAGGATATAAAGAAGATATTTTATAATATAATTGGCTCACTCTATTCAAGCAATATGCTATATGCACTGCTTATACCCATCTTTAGCTTTCTGGTTAAATTTAGAGCAGAATGAATCCTTTAATGGGAAAAGAGGGTCGTTTTATGAAGAGTTGTACCTGATTATTTCAGACTTTTCCAAGAGAAGAATACTTGGGCTGCTATTTTACTTTTGTCAGAATCCTTTGAATCATTAGGAAACTTGGTACTGTCTAAACTCTTCAGTTTGGGTCGAGCCTATCTTGACAATCCAAACTTTTATTTCACAAGCTATAAGACTGAACATTATTTGATTTGGGTAATCGTTAGGTAGTTATCTAAGAGAACACTCTTATTTTCAGGAAATACACATTGAAATATAGAGGAATAAAATGGAATCATGTCTGTGACTTACTTTAAATGATTCAAAAATAGTATGTTTCTGTGATGTGTGCATAATTTTACTAGTGTGTATGAGTGTGTGAGTGTATGTGTGTGTGTGTGTGTGTGTATGGCATATGTGTATGGAAAGAATGATATAGAAAGCAAAATTAAAGGTATCCAGGAACTATTTGTACTATTCTTGTAATGTTTAGCAAAGTCTGAATTTTGTCAAAATAAAAAAGTGTAGGTGAAATAAACAGAAGACCAAAAGTAAATCCACAATCTTTCTTGATAGCAAATCTTCTCTAAAGGAAATATGAAAGGTAGCTCCTGAAGCAGGAGGAAAATGATACCAGAGAAAAACTGAATTTAGGAAAGAAAAGAGCAATGAAAAGAGTAAATATGTGGATAAATATTAGTAAATATTGACAGCAGTCACTGTACAAAAATATCAACTGTGAGTTAAGTAGAATTAAAATGCATGAGAACATTAATGTAAAAATAACAAGGGGGCTAAATTCAGTTGATGTGTTTCTGCTGCTTACTATCATTAGTGGGGAAATGGCAACTCTAATGTCCTCTTATAGTATAATAAATTAAATTGACCTCTAAAAATATGTTAATTAAATACTTCAAGGCAACTAAAAAGTAATAAAGGAAAAAAGAACAATTAAAATATTTAATTAGTCTTTTAACAAGTATAAAAGAAAATGGAACTGAAAACAAATGCATTAAAAGGAGATAAACAAAATATGTATATATAATGTATATATCTACATACATATGTAGATATATTGATAATTACTCATTTCAAATTAAACTAAAAACTCAAGCACAGTATCCTACATAGCTCAATTGTATGCTTCTTACACAAGACATACATACCACATACAAAGGCATGAAAATGTTGAAAAGTGTATCATAGTAAATCATTGAAGATGATAAACCATGGGGAAAAAAACTAAAAACATAGGTATGATGACATCAGAAAATGCACATTTTATTTAAAAAATTACTAGAAATAACACAAGATAAATGGACAAACCACTTAAAAATTACAATTAGAAATCTATATGTTCCCAATAATAGAGATTTAAAAATATATGAAGCAAACATTTACAGACCTAAGGGAAAAACAGACTAAATCATAATCATAATGGAAAATTTTAATATACCTCTATGAGTAGATAAATGAATCCAGCAAAATTTGGGAAGAAAGTAGAATATATGTACAGCAAAATGAACAAACGACATAAATGTTATATTGAATACTACATAAAATAGCAACAGAATCAAGATCCTTTAAAAATGTGACAGATGATTTTACTTGGGTTCAGATGCCTGAAATGGCCACCTATCTCGGCTAGATATTTTCCATTTGTCTATAAATGCCCCTCTATCCCCCTCTTAGAGGGTACCACTTATTTCCTGCCAAGACCCTGTCTAACACAGCATCTCATTTAGAGGAGAAACTGAAATTCTTATGATAGTCAACAAGGCCCTCCATGATCTGGATCCTTTATTCCTCTGACCTATCTCCTCCTTCTTACCATGTCACTCACCCTGTTGTGGCTACCTTGTTGATACTACCTTGATTTTCACCAAAATGATAATTATGCTCCAAACTCAGGGACTTTGTGTTTGCTGCTTCCTCTCATTGGTGCTTTTCCCTTACACACCCATGTCTTATTACCACATCTCTTTCAGGTGCTCATCTTCTACCTCATACTCCTTTTCCCACTCCCTATGCTACTTTATCCCAGAGATATCTGATATATATAAACATACACATACATACCTACATATATAAATATGTATATATATATGTGTATGTATTTCAATAGTTCCTTTCTCATCACCACACAAGTTCCTTGAATATAATTATTTTTCTTTCTCTTTTGATCTCTTCTCTCCTGTAGGGTCTAGAATCTTCCCTGGCACAAAACAAGCATTCAATGAATATGTATAGAATAGAAAAGAAAATAAGTAAATAAATGAGTGAGTGAATTTGAACATGAAAAAAATTGAAAATTAAGATAACCTCAAATTTATGATGCCATATAAATGACTGTACAGTATAAACTCATTAAAATGTTTCTTATTTAATATTCACACTATATAACATCCTTGATTACACATGCTAAATACATATAGATTTATGGAACCTCTGGCTGAAGACATAGAGGAGTTGGTGACAAACTAGAATACAGACCAACTGCCCTTAGCTTTGACAAACTAGAGTAGGCAAACTCTATAAACTAGAATGTGTCTATGCGTATGTTAGTGAATGAGCCCCAGAGCCATTTGCAACAGTTACTCTGTCCGAAGGGATTAATTATACTTATTGTCCAAAAGACCTTCTGGTCTTAGCATGCCACCATATTGAAATATAATCCTAAATAACATGGTCAGAAATTACAGTATTTTATAATCACAGGACTGGAAATTCAGGACACGTGTCAGTTAATTTAGTGTAATCATTTGATTTTATAAACACAGACACTAAAAAAAAAGTGACACATAAGAAAAGTGAGATTGACTAAGATCTTGTAAATATTTTCAGACAAAGCAGTATCCAAAGACAAGTTTCCTAAATTTCTGAAATATTTTATCACACGTCTCCCAGTGAGAACACTTTAACAAGCCCATCTAATTTTTTATGATTAGATTGTAGTCCAGATTAGATTAAATTAGATGATCAGTCCACCATATTTTTGTGATCTACCCCACAATAGACTGTAAGAATATTGATGATTCATAGTTGTTCCTTGCACATATTTTTTACCTATTTAAGTAAAACTACTACAGATATCCAAACCAATTCCTGAAATCTAAGATACTTACTTATTCTTTTTTGTCGATGTTGCTATTTTTTGGCTCTTGATCTTCTCCTGGGACCTCTTTAAGAATATGACTTTTTGAAGTGAAGTGCATACAATTTATATGATATGCTCTGTACACAGGTAGAGCAAACAATATTCTCTTTACAGAATAAAATTTTTTTAAATGTTGGTTCTTTTAAAGTAGAACAAAGAGAGTAACTGGAGACATAAACGAATATATTTTTGTTTTGTAAATAATATCACTAACATAAAATTTGTACATAGAACTATATTTTGAGATGATATAGCAAATTGTTAACTATCCATCCAATGGCACAAGCCAAACACGTAGGTGTGATTCTTGACTCCATCCATTCCTTCACTCCTACAATCAACTGTAGGATTTTCTCTTTATATTACCTAACAGATATCTTGAATTTGTCTATTTTAAATCTCCTCTACCACACATTAGTCCTAATTAACAAAATCACTCACTTGAATAATTGTCATAGCCTTACAATGCAAATTCTGTTTATCAGGCTGCTTCCATCATTTCAATGGCTTCCTAGTCCTTCCAGAAAAATGTCAAAACCACAAATTCAGCTTAAAAGAATCTTTTTGATATGATCCTAAAAAGTTTTTCAGCTTCATCTCATATCATATTTTATCTGCTTTCCTGTACACTCCCAAATTTGAAATTTAGTTCCTTTATATTTGCTATACCTTCCTTTATCAATGCACTTTGTACCTCTGTTAGGTAGAGGGACAAATAAGCATATTTGTGTGAATTTGTACTGAATAATAAGCAATTATTATTTCCTTTCACGAGTCAACTCCTAGAAATGATTATACTATATTACCAAAGCTTAAGTACTACATCTTCAGATAGATCTAAATCTCGTAGTTATTCTTTTAGCAGACCTTTGAACATTGGAAATTCACATTTGTATTTGCAATTATATAATTAACAACTATCTATCTAAACAGAAACTAAGCTACATGAAAACATAGACCATGCTAGTCTTTAACTCATAATTTTGTGCACATTTTCTAACCCAGAGTGTCCACACAGAAAAAGACCTGTGGAAAATATGAATACTCTCTGCTCTAGTTGAGATATCATATACCACATCTAGGCCTCCAATCATTAAGAACAAGCAATGTTTTAGTTAGACTTGGGCTCTGGATAACACAGATACTGTGACAAAGCTGCATAGCAACCATGGCCGAAAATCTCAGTGCCTTATACTATAACAATACTTTATTTCATACCTATAGATTTGTATGTAAACAACAATTTGATTAATCTCAGGTAGCATTATGTGCTGGATTAGGCTAGATTGATGGCTTTGAGTCAAGTTTAGGTCTGCCACAAGTATCTTCAGTTTGGAGCCCAAGAAAAGGTTCTCTGGGCATGCATTTTTTATGACCAAGATTAGCAGCTCCAGGAAGGCTGGTGAAATTTTACCAAGCCTTCTAAAGTTTCATATGGAAGCTATTATTTTTGTCCATATTCCATTGTATAAAGCAACGCACAAGACAAAAGCCAAATTAGTGGGAAGGAAAGTATACTCTACCTCACCAGGAAGCCATGGCTAATACAGGGAGAGGAGGAGGAACTGTGGGCAAATAATACAATCTACACCAGCTAACAACCCAGAATAACATTAAAAATTCTTCTGAATTGAAAACATTTTAGAAAATTGAAATTCTAAATTATTACTAAAAGATGACTAAAATTCTAAATTATGACTAAAAGTCATAATAGCTGAAAATACTTTTTAATAAGATATCTACCCTGGAGAGATGTTAGGTTCTGCCCTAGAATGTGGTTATAACTTTTGCATTTACTTGAAACCTTAACTTCTCAGAATACACATTTTATCCCATTTCATTCCCTTTGATTCTGTATATGTAAACATTTCTCTCCCCACTTTGGTTTACTGCACAATGTTTCAATACTCATCTCTTCAGTATGCTTTCAGCTATGTTTGATTTCCTAGATTTGATAAAAATGGCAAGACAATGTCCTTTGTGCCAGTATCAGCAGATAATTCTCACTCCATTTCCTCCTGGTTATCCCCAACCCTCAAGATAAATATACACAAAGCACAGGTAAGGAGAAACCTGTCCAGGAATCAGAAAATGTACTTAAATGTGCTCCCACTAAAATAGTCTATTAATTTGGGGGTTAGAAGAGACACTATTTAAAATATAATAGCTCTGCCATGGGTTTAGATAAAATTTGGACTGTAGCCCAGTAGCATTTCCGCAAACCCTGACAGTAATGAGTTTCCAATTAGCCTTACTATGGAAATTCTAACATCACTGATCTTCTTCAGTATTCTTGGGAATCCATGCACAAATCAATCCTATTGGACAATAAAACAATATCACCTAATGTCCTTCATTTTAAAATTACTCAGAATGCCTTAGAGAATAAAATTTTATTTCTTGGGCATATATGACAAAGTGGTTTCCCTGTGTTACTAACTGTATATGTTCTAGGTCTCTAGAGGAAAATTTCAATTATTATATAGAATAGTGGTATAGAAATACCAAAACAACAACAAAATGCCTCTCTATATTTAAAGGAAACAAAGTTTGCTTGTATATCAACCACCATGTTTAAATCCAGCTACATCCCAGCCAGCAGGCTTCCAGGAGGCAGAGATGCAGAGAAGAGCCCAGTGCATGCACCTGGCCCTGGCGGCAGTGGCCACATGAGAGGTGTGACACTGGTGGCCCAACTCTACTCTCAGAGCCCTGCTGGAGCTTCCAGTGAGAACACTGGCTGTAGGGACTATAAGGGCCCAGTGAGGCACCAAGGGAAGGTCATGGCCAAGTATGACTGCAAGGAGCTAGGGAGGCACCTCAGCCTGGAGAAGTGAATCCTGAAGCAGTGCTCTCACCTGTATGACTGCCAGGAAGAGATTTTGGAGCTGTGGATGAGCTCCTGGACATGGAATGATGATGACCCCTGGGCTGCCAGGGTCAAGGAGCTGCTGTTTGACTTAGAAACCCATAAGGCCTTCACTGCTGGCCCACTGGACAAGATCCAGGGTGTGTGAACTGAGCATACCCCAACCCAGAAGAAGCGAGGGTCTAACCCATGACAACAGTGAGTCCCATAGGACAATCCTGGCCCACCTCCACTCCTGACATGGTAGTAAGAGCAATACCCGGGGCCCTGAGGCCAGGCCCAGTGTCATGAGCAGGGCTCACCATGCCCCTGGCCTCTTGCTTGTCACCTCAGTTTTCCATTTCATTTTTTTTCAATTGTTGTTAAGTTGATTGGACTTTCTGTGTTTTTATATTGACTGCAGTGTGGGACCTATAATAAACTTAGAATATGCCTCTGGTGGAGAAAAAAAGCTGATTCTTTCTCCCTCTGAATACAACCAGTAACAAAAAGATACACTATATTCATTCTAGTATAAAAATTTTAATTTAGATTGATTTCATATTTGGGTAAAAAATAAAAACTTGCCGTCCTTTAGGCTCCATCAATTTATAGTTGTGTCTCTTAGTCTCATACATAACTAATCTAGTTCCTCCTTTATTTAACTATTTTTCCATAGTTTGAAAACAGTTTTAAGGCCCTTACCAAGGTATATTCCATTTTCCACACTAAGCATTTTCACATATTTCTCCTATAATGATAGTTTAAGAGCCATCCTCCTCCTCTACAATCCCCTACAAATGTACACACTGGTATGCATTATAAAACTGGTGTATGCAATGAAAAACATAGTCAATATGGCCATGTGGGAGTGTGCCTAGAACTGACTTCATGCCAAAGCAGCCACTAAAATCCCTTCAGCATTATTACTGCAGTTATACTAAATCTCCCCATATTCTTTTTCCTGAGGTAAAATTTATATACTGAAATGCCATATATGTCTTCTCATTATATTTAGATCTATGATCCATCCATTTATATAGAAAGTGAGATGGGTAAAGCTTTCTTTATTTTTTAAATTTACATATGGATATTGAATCGTTTCAGCACCATTTGTTAAAAGGCTTTCTATTGAATTGACTGATAATTCAAAATCAACTAACAGTGTAAGGATAAGTATATCTCTGAATTTTTCAATCTGTTCCACTTATTTCTTTGTCTACACTTCAAACAATATTACATTGCTATGATCGATATAGCTTTGTATTTAAAAATATAGACATATTTTCTATGGCTGTTTATACACTTATTGGCTTTCATCATATATATCTTCAGCTTGAAGAATTTCTCATAGTGGAAATCTGCTGTACATAAATTCCCTAAACAATTGACTGAAAATATTTATACTTTGCTTTCATTTTTGAAGTATATATTTTTCTGTGTACAGAATTCTTCATTGACTGTTTTCTTTCAGCACTTTAAATCTATCATTCCATAATTTTTGGGCTCTGTTGCTTCAAATGAAAAATCAGCCATCAAATATTTCTTCTGTCCCATTCTTTCTCTCTTTTTAAAAATCCAACCATGTATACATATATATATATATATACGTAGTTGATAATGTCCCATAGACATTGAAAGCTTTGTTCATTTTTCATTCTTTTCTTCTCTTCACATATCAGATTATCTTCATGTTTACTCATCTTTTCTCAAGCTGGATTCATTCTTTTATTGAGCCCTTTAAATGAGACCTTCATTTTTATGTATTTTTCTAGTATTTCGATTTTGTTTTACTTTTATAAGCTTCTATCTCTCTGCTGCATATTTTCAGAGGTTCATTAATATCTTCCCTTTTTATACTGAATCATTTAATATAGTTATCAGAGTTACTTTAAAAGCCCTCTTTGATAATTAGAACATTTGTGCCAATTCTGGGTCTGTCTCTATTAACTCTCTTCTTTCTTGATCATGGGTCATATTTTTATGCTTAATTAAATGTCTTGTATAATTTTTATTGTGTCAGACATTGTGGGAAAGAACTGTAATGGCTTGAGTAAGTAATATTTACCTCTAACTAAGGCATGTCTTCTATGTAAAGCTGTAAGTTCAGAATGCTAAGTCAATCTAGCCTGTAGTTAAAATAAGCCTTGATGTTGTCATATTTAATTTGGATTCATTTAACCATTAAATTCAAATATTCTGAAGACAGAATTGTGACATATATTTTAGTAGCTCTTGAGATGTAAACATGAACAAAATTCTGGAGAATTTTTTTTTAATTAGCAATTCAGCCCTCAACTTTCCAAACTGGGGTATGTCTCTCTGATTTTTAGGTTGAACACTAATATTCTTGGTTTTTGCAAACTTCTTTATACTTTCTCATCTCTCCCATGGCTTTCTGCACCTAAAGAAATTACTTTCTGCCTTCCTGCCTTAACCTGCATTCAAAAAGTTGTTTCAGTTCAGTAAGTGGACCTAGAGTATCTCAGAAATATTTCTCTGGGCTCTTCTGCCCTGATTCCCACAATTAAGAAGGCCTTTGATTCTCACTGTAAAAAATCCATTTTGCCCGAGAGCAAACTCTCTTTACTCTCTTAGTGTGCACAAGTCTTTATAAGGCTATGTCATGCATGTGAAAAGACCTGTGAGAAAAATTTGGCAGATACACAAAAACTTCTCTGGTACTGCTCAGGATAGTAAGCCATCATGCTAATCCACAAACAGCTGTTAGAAATTCATTACATGTTTGTCTTTATTTATATTTATGGTAGATTTTTCTTTTTAACAACACTAGGAAAAAGATGGAAGAAGCCATGTTTCTCTTTTCTCCAGGATAGGACTTGCCACTTTCTGTAATTTAGTTGATTTAGGTATCTTTGTAAACCCAGATTTCTGTTTTTTTGTTTTTTAATATCTGATTTTGTATATTTTCTGGCATGATAGACCCATATGATTCAAGTGAAAAGGATATGCTCTTGGGGCTTCCTTCATGCTAAGAAGTAGCAACAGTTTAACCTTTGCACTTTTGCTTTCCATCTGGTTTTTTATTGCAACTTGTTTTTAGATAATAAACATTTTTCTTGATTTTTCCCATTATGGAACTACACATTTGGTTTCTCTGTATTAACTTTCAACAGTCCTTAGGAAATTTAATTTCTATACACCTTTTCATCTTTGTGTTTTTTTCCACACTAATTCTGGCCTGGCCCCCCGAGTTCTTGTTCTGATAGCTTTTAATTTTTCTTGCTGGGAGAATTTTGAATGGTTTCTGGGATCCCATTAGATTTTCATTTCGGACACATCATAGTTTTCATTCATGTTGTGCTTAGTATTGTAAGTCACCCTGAAGGTGAGTTCTTATATTACTCTGAGAAGCAAAAATCATTATTGATACATTAAATACTCTTGATCATTATTGCTTTTGGCTGATGGACCATACATATTGTCTTTGCTTATCAAGTCTGATCACAGCTTTGATGTTGTGTCTTCTAGGTGAGTGATTTTAGTTAAATTGAGCATCTCTTTTTACATTTCAGACTTAGACCTAGAAATGATATTTGTGCTTTCATTGTCATATTTATAAATACTCTAATTTATTTTTTTCTGAGTTAGATATAAAGCAAGATTACTGTATTACTTTTAAAGCAGTAAAAATATAGTGACTATGTTACACTCAAAATTAAATTATGCAGAGAAATCCCAAGCAAAATCATGTTTAAAGATAATGTGTTAAGGATGAAAGTTGTGTATGCCATAGTTTTCTATTTTTCTTAAGCTGAAATTTATTTTATTTTTAGAAGAGATGAAATTTTAGATTCATGTTTTAAAAATATATCAGTATTTTCATGATGAACAGAATTTTAAAAGTTATTAAACATACACAACTTTATGATTCAACATTCAATGTTAAGGTATGTTTTACAATTCTATATTGTATACTTTTCTCTAAATTAAGAAAATAAATCTAGGTTAATGCTTTATCTAATCTCTATTCCTAAGGGAATTCACCAATGTACTGGACACTAATGGGCTGTAATGATGACCTTTCTAAATCTGTATACCATGAATTATAAAGACGACTATCTGTGTTTTATTTTTCTACTGTTTAGGTATACAAGTGAAGAAGGCATATATAACATTCATTAAGAGGTGAGATTTTGATGAATAAGGTATCTATGTGGCTTTCTTTACATTTTCCTAGTTTGGAGTTCACTGAACTTCCTGGGTCTGGTGGCTTTTTCATCATATTTATAAAATTTTCAGTCAGTATTTCTTTGGTCACATGTTTTTATGCCATTCTCTATCTATGAAATTCTAATTATACTTTTGTTAGCCACCCTGACACTGTGTCATAGGTTATTGAGGCTCTGTTCATTTATTTTGGAGGTAACCAAGACAGTCCTATCACATCTACTAGATAGTATTAGGAAAAATATGATTGCAGAAGCTGAGATTATTCTTATATCTGAGTTTGCACAAAGAGTACTATATACTTTCAATTAAGGTATGCTTGTGTGTCTATGCATTAAGTCAATTTTCTTGAGGTAAATTTTTAATAAAATAGGAGGCAAGTCCTTTGATAGATATATACAGGACAAATATTTTCTCCCAATCTGTAGCTTACTTTTCTAGTTCCTTAATGATATTTCAAGAAATACCTTGAAATTGTCTTAAAAAACAGCATTAAAATTTTTAAGTCCTTTATGTTGACTAATTGTTTTATGTTTAGTGTTAATTATGTTCTACCAAAGAAATATTTCTATATTTCATGTTTGTCACTTTGATTTTAAAACTTGTCACTGCCAGGGCTGATCTGTCAGTTCTGAACTGCTCATTATTGACATCTGTTTTTTAAATCAGCATTGCGGATAACAGTGAACCCCATAAAATATTATGTAGTCCTTTCCAACTTTGCCAGGGTCTCAGCAATGCTGTGTCTGACAGTATTGAACATTTGTGGCCTAAGGGAAATAGTGAAATTGTTTGGCAAGTCTCATTTTCCATTTTGATGGTATTTTTGTCTCTCTAAAAGAAGCTGTACATAGAGCGATGAGGCAGCAAGACTGTGGATTTCTAATTGATGCCCTGGCCTTTAAATCTGCCTTCACACAGGCTGTGATGTCCTAAAGAAACACTTTACTCAAGGGGCCATTAGGCAGAAATGCTCTTTCCTGATAAACAATGTCCTGCCTTTTCAATTTGTCTTTCTCAAGGTGGCTATTTTAAGGGGTGCCTTAAAGAAGGAGGAATGAGGAGGAGTGTGGAAGACTAAAATGTATTCCTTATCATTATTTCATGCTTAATAACCCATTTTTTTACACTTCTCTTCATCAGAGTAGTTACTTATAATGGAATTGCTTTTATCTTGAGTAATTTCAGACCAGTGATGTATGTACTCAATGCTTTATCCTGTGTGTTTTTTCTATAGGAGAAAGATGGGTTGTTTGAGCTTATCTCAAGCCTTGTGAGAATGGCCTTATGGGGGCCGCTCAGTGAACTTGAAAAACATTCCCTGGAAATACAGGAGAACATCAGAATAGTGTTTGACATGGACCTGAGGAATCTTACATTATGAATTTAAAAATACGTTGCAGTGAGTTTAAGCTGGCAGAGAAGAAAGAGAGAGAAAGAGACAAAGATGGAGAACACGAGAGAGATTCTTCTGCACTAGAGAACAGCTACAGTTTGATGGCAGAAGACATGTGTGTTTCACAGAATAGAAGAGGCACATGGGGGAGAAAGAGCCTGCTAGAAATCAGTTAATATCCTTCTCCAAAGGACCAACTCTAAGGGTATTTGTGGTGCATCAGCAAAGAGGAAAACGGAGTCAAGGAAGGAGCAAGAACTGAGTAAAAGAGAGAGCTGTAAAGACATCACTAATTATGACAGGGCATACTGCAGGACAAGCACCCATGGAAACCTCCCTCAAGAGAAAGATTCAGCTTTAAATACCTGTGTGGCCCAGAGAGGACAACCCACCTATAGAATTTCACAGTCAGGTGTGAACCTCACATCCCTTTTACCTCTTCTCTCCTATTTGAGATGCTATTGAGATCACTCACTTCAGTTAGCAATGTGAAGAAAGAGAAGAAATAATAAGAGCAAG
Source organism: Smutsia gigantea (assembly GCA_032199065.1). NCBI lineage: Eukaryota > Metazoa > Chordata > Mammalia > Pholidota > Manidae > Smutsia > Smutsia gigantea. Next base: position 101,648 of record JAVSCE010012014.1, on the reverse strand, counting down.
CAAGAAAGAAAGAGCAATCACATCCTTATCCCTGAGTGAGTTACAGGAATACCTGCATAGCTATGACCAGTCCAAGCTGCCATATGTGTTATCTGTAACAGAGATGCATATTTTGGACAGGACACTTTGGACAGCACACTGGCTTGTGACTTAGAAGGATGGCAGAATTTCCTAAAAGTGACAGGAAAATCATGGATCCGAGTCTTTATCCATTGGCAAAATGAGAACTAACACAACAGAACAATTTTTAAAAAATGAATATATTCCTCAGGTGATATGTGTTTTTTTGTTTAATTAGATCAGTAATAATACACACCTCTTAGGACTATGAGATTTATGTATATGAATATGTACAACATAAAAATCACTTTTTAAAAATTAATTTCATGGAAAACTCAATGATCTAGTTATATGGAGGAATACTTTCATATTTGAGGGAGAAAGAATAAAGTGTTAATGACCCTTGGCCTTGGGTAACAGAAAAATCACAGAAAGCCATTCAGAGGATCCAGGCTTGAAGGAGTCTGCTTAGTGGTAGGGGTTCTGAAGTACAAACAAGAAAAGAAAATCTGGTGAACATCAAGAGAAATAGAGAAAGTAAGTAAAGAATGATTGAAAAGAGTTGAAAAAGGGATTAAGAACTATGGAGAGTTGGGAAAAAGAAAATAATACAAAACATCTGGTACAGATTCATATTCTTTTTCACAAGTAGACTTTAAAAGACTTTTTAAAAAAGGAAGAAGGAAAAAGTAATGACAGGGTCCCACTTAATGATAGAACCTAAAGATTAATTTCCCTTAATTTGTTTTGTTTAAAGTCTTCCTTTAAAGGCAAATAGTTTATTACCCATTGATTGTGGATTTCATGGAATATATTATAGATATGACAAAGTCATGTTTAACATGTGTTCTACAACTTTTCTGAAAATACTGCAAAAAGTCACATGTTTTTATTATGAGAGAAAATATTTTTGTTTGGAAAATAAAGAAAATGTCAGAAGAGGTAAAACTTAGAATAATTAAATAAACATCCTCTCTATATATTACATTCAAAAGTGAAGATGTAAATGTATTTCTCCACATATTCCTACTAGGCAATGGATTTTATTAGTTTAAGAAAAAAATACCAAAATGCACATCCAGCATTTTCAGTCTAGAAAGGTAAGCAACCTGAAGACCAACAGAAGAAGATGGCTGGGAATGGAAGCATTGAAATAAAAGGTTATGTCATTTAGATTCTCTTCTTTGATACAGATTTTTTTCTCTTTGATAAGAGGCAATATCAAAATACCACTAAGATCCTAGCGCTGAGGATTTGTAATGGTCAGGAATTTTATTGAGCCTCACAATGGGAATTACTAATAATTAAGAAATATTTTCTTAATAGTTGTTTTTCCAAGCAAGATACTGTCACAAAATCAATGAGATGTACAGTAAGTTAACCTAGAGTCATTTTTTAAAAATCATCAACCAATAAAAGTAAATAAGATACAAATAAAACAGTTCATGTAACAAAACCCATACACTTAAAACAACTCTTTGAACTAATAATGCCAATGGTAAATATACATTCCTAAGTGAATCTGTTTCCTAGTGTTTGAGAAGAACAGTCTAATCACTAGTTAAATCAATTATTGTGCAGAAAGGGTCAGTAAGAGACTACAGTTTTTGATGGGAAAAGAGTCCCAGAAACCTGACAGTTCAAGAGGTAGACCTGTGCATGTGATTTAGACTGGCAAGGCCAGAAATCAGATCAGATATTGAGAGCTTAACTGGTGATCGATATTGCTGCCTTTGGAAACAGGGCAGATACTGTTTCCCTGAGCTCCAGATGCTGGCTATAGAGAAAAGTTTCTCAAAGTCCCACAACAAAGCTTTAATTCTATTAAGGAAATATGGAGATCCATCCAACACTGAGTTGTAGAATGGCTTTTGTGTCCTGGGTGCTTGGATAGAGTTGGATGTTTGGGAGACTGAATAATAAAGCATCCCTGAGTCTCTGACTGTAAAGCAATCAATGTAGTGAAAAAGCCAGAAGAGAAGAACAACGCAATACATTGACAATGCTAAAACATGACTTCCGTATAAAGGACTTGGAAAGGACTGTGGCTAACTTCTGGGAACCATTGTGAAAATATAAGGAAGTGTTCCACTGGAAGAGAAGACAGGAAAGACAAGAGACAAAAAATTGCACAAGATAAAGTCTTGGATGGTAGGGTGAAGTGGTTAGGAATGTTTCAAGCAATTCATGTGAATGGGAATCAAAAAAGATAAATGACTATATTTGTAAGAATAAATTTAGGAATTACCATGGGTAATGTATATAGAAAGGCCACCATGGAAATACATGAAAAAATTATTTGGATCAGAAGTTCACTGGAAATCAGTATTTTAATCAAAATAGTCAACTGTTTGTGCTCATAGCTTATTTCCACAGCATTTGATCTATTGACCACCCCTCAATACTCCAATAATATTCCTCAACAAAGATATTAATAGGGGCTTCGAGAATTCTAAAATACTCAATTCATTAATGCAACAGACTTCCATTTTACTCCTCTTGTGAACACTATAATTGAAAAAATTCCTGAATGAAGATTTTATTCCCCTTTTTCTGCTGTACAATATCATTAATGTTAATTATCTGTTTAACAGTTACCTATTAATTATCTATTCAGTAGTTGCTCAATTGCAAAGGTAAAAATTTACCTCTAGTATGTTAATAACATCAGTGCAAGACAGTTTCTTTGATTTGACCCCATAAGCAATATGTGAGCTATTGCAGTCTCTGAAATTACTGAATCCTAGAAAAAAACTCCTTTAATCTTTAAATAATCATTAACTATATACTTACAGGGTAACTATGCAATTTATGGATATATATTGACTAATATGGGATAGGATTTAGGTATACTAATGCCCCTTACACACAGTTTTAGTTACCTGTGATCAGCTGTGGTATGAAAGCAGTTGATCCTCCTCCTGACCTGCTGTCAGGTCAGTAGTAATCTAATGCTACTTCACAATGCATGCATCATTCACCTCACTTCCTTTCATTACGTAGTCATTTTATCCTCTCACATCATCGCAAGAAGGCTGAGTGTAGTACAATAAGATATTTCAAGGAAGAGAGAGAGGAAGAGACCACATTTGCATAGGTTTTATTACAGTATATTGTCATAATTCTGTTTTATTATGTTATTGTTAATCTCTTACCATGCCCAGTTAATAAATTAAACTTTATCATAGCTATATATGTATAGGAAAATATAAATGTAGGGTCTGGTACTGTCTTCACTTTCAGGTATTCACTGGGGGTCTTGCAACATATCTCCCAAAATAAGGGGCTACTATTGTAGTCTTATAATTAATTTACTGGTGAATACTTATAAAAGCACAAAATAATTTTAAAAAATACAGTAGCATCAGTTGAGGCATTAAGAAAAAAAGTTTTCCACCAAAAATGCATGCTTTGTTTCTACAAAGTTTCAAAATTTTTACTCCATAAATTTAGTACTTGATTATATTATATACTTAATGTACTGTGTGTAAGACTCTAATTCTCACCATAATAATTAAAAGTAAGTTTTATTTTCATTTTAAAGATAAAGAATTTAAGGTCCAGATATATACATACTGCCTACCTAATACTTGGCATAGTTGAATTTCAAACCAGTTATCAAGAATCTAAAAGCTTATTTTCTCTACACATTACCATGCTCCATCAGATGATTCTAAGTTATTTTCATTGATTCTGTTATAACTAAATGGAAAATAAAATTAGCAAGTAAATCTATTTATAATTAAGCCTCTGTTGATAAATCTTGTTTAACACGCCTTTTTCTTAACCATTTGAAAAGTTGTACTGTTCATTGTGAGGATGATAAATGTTAATCTTATAAAGGCATTATGACTTACAGTCCTCGTTCAGCTGCTAGTTTGGTTTTCAATATTTTAGCTAATTGTCACTCTCACTTTCAAGGGGCACAATCAGAAAAAAATTTTTTAAAGGCTTTGGTGTAAGGAGACAAAGCACATGTGGTATTTCATGACACCTGCAAATTGGTGAGGGGCATTCTGTCACTTGAAGTTGGAACAGCCAATATTTTATCAAACTACTAACCTATTCGATCATAAAAAAAAAATGAGGAGTACCCAGAAGAAGGTATGAGTCTAGGTGAATCTTAAGTTATATTATAGTCCATAATTCTCTGGCCATGACTCTTTGTGAAAGCTTTTATCTGATCCTTAATGTTTTAGAGGTTCACTTATTATGTTTCCTGTTTTATTACTTTGATTCTGAAAAAATTCAAACATTCATATATAAAGAAAACAATGTAATTAACACTCATGTACCCAAAACCCTCTTTTAATAAAACCAAATATTTTATAATTTAACATTACATATTTTGGGTTGTTTGTTTTTAAGAATTATAGTACTGCACATAAAGTTCAAAATCCCTGGATATACCCTTCCTCAATTCTTCAACAAAAATAGCCAGTATCAAGTTAGAGTATTGAGTTTCTACAGATACTTTTTTTGCTCCTGTATTTGTGTAGAAAGGTAGTTTTATATGTGGGGTTTTAGACAAAAATAACAAAAATAAATGATAAATTATATCACAATCATTTTTATTTGATTCCGTATTTTTGAATTGTGCTTGATCTTGTACATGTACCTTTATTTTATTCATTTTAACTGCATTATGGTATTTCGTTTTTTAATTATTACAACAGTTTGCTTCATCTGTATGTTAATTGATGGACCCTTGTTTCTAATACATTTAATGCCATAAACATCCCTGAACCTGTCTCCTTATGACTGTGTGCAATGCTGTCTCTACAGCTGTGTTCCTCAAACTTCATCATGCACTTGGATAACCTGTGAAATATGTACATTAAAAATATTTTTTCCAAAACTGACTCATTGCATAAATTAAATTTTAGCTACTAATTTATCAACATATTGCCTAACAGTGCATTTGGTGTTGTGTTTAAGAAACTATTCTTTAAGTAATTTACTCATGAGGTAGTTTATTTATCTGAAATTTACTTTCACTTGTGTTTTTATCCAGAAATCTAAAATTTTTAGATGAATAATCAATTGTTCTGCAACATTTATTTATAATAATTTATTCTTTGATGATATATAATGTCACTTCCCTTGTATGAAAAGTGTTCATACTTTGTGGGTACATTTCTGAAATACTACTTGATTGTATTGGTCTTTACCTGAGCTAACAACATAGTAAGTAGTAATAATAAATTACATATATTTGGTTTTTTGTTCCTAAAAATTATCTTAGGTCTCCTTTGTCATTTACTCTTTAATTGAATTCTAAGATTAGTTTGTTTAATGGCATAAACAAAAAAGAACACCTGCAGATTTGTACAGGAATCACAGGCATACCTTGAAGATACTGTGAGTTCAGTTCTAGACAACTACAATAAAGTAAATATTGCAATAAAGTGCGCCATACAAATTTTTGGTTTCCAAGTGCATATAGAAGTTACATTTATGCTATACTCTAGTCTATTTACTGTGCTGTAGCATTGTGTCTAAAAAACAATGTACATACTTCAAAAAATACTTCATTGCTAAAAAATGTTAACAATTGTCTGAGCTTTCAGCAAGTTGTAATCTTTAATAGTGGAGGGTCGTGCCTTGATGCTGATGTCTCCTGACTGTTCAGGGTGGTGGTTTCTAAAGGTTGGGATGGCTGTGGCAAACTCTTAAAATAAGACAATGAATTTTGTCACACTGACTCTTATTTTCATGAACAATTTTCCTGTAACATACAATGCTGTTTAATAGCATTTTACCCACTGTAGAACTTCCATAAGTGGGGTCAATCTTCTTAAAGCCCACCTTAATCTTAAACATAAATTTCAAACACAAACCGTAATCTTAAACATAAAGATTAAGTTTATGTAATATTCTAAATCCTTCGTTGTCATTTCAACAATCTGCATCGCTTCTTCGCCAGGAGTAGATTTCATCTCAAGAAACCACTTTCTTTGCTCATCCATAGAAAAAACTTTTCATTCATTTAAGTTTTATTGAGATTACAGAAATTCTGTCATATTTTTAGGCTCTACTTCTCTTCATCAGTGAAAATATTGTATCTTCATATATAAGTAGGTTCTGTTTAAACATCTATTAATAGTTTTACAATTTTTTCACATAATTAGTACCTTATGGTACTTGTTACAGTTTGAAACTGAACATTTAGCTATTAACTAAATGATATTTATTACTGTACAGGAATGTTTTTGAAGTCTATGGTATCTTCGTTTTTTCTAAATTACTGAACTTTCTGATATTTTGTCATTTGATTATCCTGCATTTTATAGGCAGTTTTCTCATGTTGCTTCTAATTATTTTCAAACCAATTTATTTGTCCTATTTCTAAAGCTTCCATCTACAGTACAATGTTGCAGCATCCATCACTTCTTTCTGATAATATTAAAAGTTCTAAAGTTCTCCCTTAAGTATTTTTCCTATTGAATTGAAATAGATCCTTTTCTTGAGTTTTCTTAATAAAGTTCCTATCTCCTTCTATTTTTCTGGGGGTTTTCTTTACATTGCAAATAAGAATTGAACTTGATTAAGTGATTTTTCTTCATATATGGAGATTTTTTTATTTCCTTCTTCTATATATTAATATGATTTTTTTTAATTGCTGGGATAAACCCTAGGTGATTCTAATATATGAGGAGGCTTTTTATTCACTGAAGCCAAAAATTTCTTAACATATAAGCTGTGACTTTTCTTTGCATGATTAAGTCTCACATTTTGGTATGTTTGGTATAAATATTTTGTTATCCTTAGTAACTATTCTAACCACAATGGTATAAAACTAGAAACAAACTACACAGAGAAAACAAAAAGCCTACAAACACATAGATGCTAAACAACATGCCTCTAAATAATCAATAGATCAATGGCCAAATTAAAACAGAAATCAAACAATACAAAGAGACAAATGAAAACAAAAATTCAACAGTCCAATATGCATGGGGTGCTGCAAAGGCCGTTCTAAGAAGGAAGTACATAGCAATAAGGGACTACCTTAAGAAGCAAGAACAATCCCCCTCAAAAAAGTCTAAACTCATAATTAAATAAATTAGAAAAAGAAGAATGAAGCCCAAAGTTAGTAGAAGGAGGAACATGATAAAGATCAGAGCAGAAATAAATAATATAAAGAAGAATGAAACAATAGAAAAATAAATGAAACTAAGAGCTAGTTCTTTAAGAAAATAAACAAAATAGATGAACCCTGTGGATAAAATGAAAGTTCCTATGGCCAGGATCCTCACCTGAACCTAAACTACTTGATGATGTAACTGGTCTGCTGTTAAGCTACTGCTTCCATACCCATAGGCAATAAGCTATTATTGACTGAGTCACTATATAAAGAGCTCTGCCCAATGCTCTGGGCAGAGGCAGAGATGAAGGAGGATTACAGACCTGCAGACTGTTAGATGCAGATGTAATTTAGTGCTCTACCTATTGTTGGGAGAACAAGCCGGGTAATAAACCCTTTCACCCCAAGAACATTCCATTGTCATTCCTTGGTCTCACTGAATCCATACTGAACTTGCCTGGGGCTGAAACCCATTGGAAAGACAAACCCCTAGCCAGACTTATCAAGAAAAAAAGAGAAAATACACAAACAAACAAAATCAGATATGAAGATGGAATAGACAAAACAGATAAAAAGAAATACAAAAGAAATTAGATAATCCTATGAAATATATGCCAATAAATTGGATAACCTAGAAGAAATACACAACTTCCTAGAAAAATGCAACCTTCCATGACTGACCCAGAAAGAAACAGAAAATCTAAATAAACCAATCACCAGCAATGGAATTGAATTGGCAATCAAAATAATTAACAAAATTCTAGGACCACATGGCTGCACAGCTGAATTCTACCAAACTTTTAAAGAAGAGCTAATACCCATCCTTCTTAAAGTATTTCAAAAAGTAGAAGAGTTACTTCCAAACTCATTCTATAAGGCCAGCATCACCATCACTCAAATACCAAAACCAGACAGAGAGACCACAAAAAAGAAAATTATAGACCAATATCTCTGATGAATATAGAAGCAAAAATACTCAACAATATATTAGCAAATCAAATTCAAAATACATCAAAAGGATCATCCACCGTGACCAAGTACAATTTATTCCAAGGATGCAAGGATGGTATAATATGAGTAAATCAATCAATATCATACACCATATTAACAAAAAGAAGGATAAAAAACACATGATCATCTCAATATATGCTGAAAAAGCATTTGACAAAATTCAACATCTATTTCATAAGAATTCTCAACAAAATGGGTATAGAGGGTATGTAAGAAAGGAATGTGAGAATGGTCAAGTTCTCTTAAAGTCTTGACAAAAAGTATTTAATGAACACCTATTCTGTCTTCAGCACTCAATAGATTTTAACTTATTGGACAGTCATAACAATAAATACCTCTGTGGAACAGAAACAAAAGTGCAATAGAAAGCAATAGGTGGAGTAAAGTTAATATCTGTTTTACTCCAGGTCTCAGACTGGCAGTTTTCTATCCTGGCTGCACACTAGAATTAGTAGTAACTTTCAAATACCCTTGATAATTCCCCCTCTAGAATAATTTAAATAACAAATTGGAGGAGGAGGTGTGAAACCTGAGTATTCTCACATTCCCTTCCAAAAATGTTCCTAAGGTTCTCATTAATGTAACATCATTTATTGAATGTCTAACGTGCACTGAGCAGTGTATTAGGAGCAACAGACAGAACTGAATAAGCTTTAAAATTAGAAAGGGGGAAAGATAGATAATTTAGGCAAACACAATAAAGTTAAATAAATACTTAAACACTAATAGCTGTAACAAATGTTAAGTGCTTTGTCAAACATGCCTTAAGAAAAACTGGAGGAGGATGTTATTTAAGCATAAAGTGAAGGAAATCCTGTCGTATGTTACAACATGGGTAAACCTCGAGGACATTATAAGTGAAGTACGCCAGCTGTAGGACAAATACTGCATGACTGCACTCATATGAGGTGTTTAAAGTACTCAAACTCAGGGAAGCAGATTAGAATGGTAGTCGCCAAGGGTTAGAGGAGGAGGAAATGGAGAGCTGCTGTTCAATATGTATAGAGTTCCAGTCATGAAAGATGAAAGAGTTCTAGAGATGTGCTCAATGATATCATGCTTATAGTTCACAATTTTATATAATACACTTAAACATTTTTGAAGGGGATATATCTTGTGCTATATGTTTATTATAAAAAAAGAAAAGCTGGAGGAGAAGGAGGTACCCATGGGAAAAGTCAGAGCCAGAACCGGTCCATGGAAAGAAAACAATGTATTTAAAAAATGGAATCCTCAGAGAGCACTGGGGAAATAAAGACACATTAGTTCGATTTGTTGGGAGCTTAGAATGCAGGCACAGGAGAGAACAAGTGGGTTCTCTCAATAAAGGGTTCAGACCTTATTCATAAATACAAAGCATTTAGGGGGTTTTAAGGAAAAGTCAATAAGTCAGTATTTGGATCACTGGTTTTCAACACTGTTTTGGCAGTAGAGATATTTACTTCAAATAAAATCTTATGTGAAATTCTATGCATAAAACAGGTCAAACCCAAGGTGCTCTGGTTTATACTAGAAAGGATTGCCACTGTTTCTCTCCAAGGTGAAACCTCCTCTGAGGCTACACCAAGGAAGCCCCATGCTCACCCAGTGACCAGATTGAAAACCTCTGATACTGATTTTTTAATGTAGCATGTGATTAAAATAAAATTTACTTGATTATCTGTGAATCCTCAGATTATCAACCAACAGTATTTTAAATATCTCTACTGTTTTCGGACCCAATGTTGGTGGTAGCTGATGCATGACAGAACAATTATTGTAAAATATTTTCTGATATTTAGCATAACATTGACCTTGCAAGTGATTAAGTACACTATTTAAAATGTCATCTTACTTATGAGAATAATTAGCTTCTAGTTTCTTTGTAAGTGTTCATATTTTTATAGATTGCATATTAGCTTATTCAAAAGTTCCCATAGTATTATTTAATCTTTTTATCCATTGATTTTCCACAGATAATCCATAGATTATCATAATCCTTTTTCCTAGACATTTTATTTTCATGAACATTGATCAATTTTTATATGTAATACATATATTTATGTATGTACATATACATATATATGCAAATATATGATATATATTTTTTAAGTCCATACTTGTGAAATGTTGTATCTCTTGATACAGACAGAGGTACCTCAATGGGTTGCATATAAAGCTGATGAGAAATGATCTTCTATGTGGATAAAAAGTATAATATACTTTTAGGGGGAATATGTGCATTGCATATCTGCTTGCTATGGGTGTGAATTTATACGCTCAGTTATTTTCTGAAAATATGATTCGTAATACATAAATTTAAAATTATTGAAAGTTATCGGGTCAAGTTTGCAAAAGTGTTCTCTCTATTCAAGTAAAGTATCTTTTCTATATGGACTTCAGATCTTTGATTTTGGGTAACTGTAGTCACCACCTAAACTCACTGCCAGGAAGCATTCTAAAATTTGTGAGACAGGGAGATTGAAAGAAAGAGAAAGAGAGAAGAAGAAGGAGGAGGGGGAGGGGGAGAGAGGAGGAGGATAAGGAGGAGGAGGGGGAGAAAGCAGGGGAAGAAAAAGTAGTGAGTAGGGAAGGCTAAGTATCTAGCTTATTAAACGAAAACAACAAATTTTCAATGGTGTCACCCCTACTGTGTCTGTTTGAATACACAAACTAAACAAGTAAGCTTAAAATACTTGTATGAATATCCCTAGAGAAATAAAATCCCAAACCTAATCTGTCAAAAATAATAAAAATTGAACTGGGCCATTCAGTCATCAAAGGCCCCAAAGGAGGTTAAAATAAAGGAAGATATGAACGCATTGCTATTGGCTGACCACATTTCTGATGGTGCTGATTACTATCTTGAACACAGGTATAGCTCGGCAGTAAAAGATCGCTGGAAAGGCTGCCAGGCTCCAAGATTATGTCTTCGCAAGTCCCTGGAATCTGACAAGTTTAAATGGTTTGCTCCTTCCAATATGCCACAGGCCATTTACATGACTGAATAAGAGTGGAATCCCAGAATATATGTTCTGCCTCTTACTTGATCATAGGATCATATGAAACACAATGCTCATGATTGTTCTCCTTACTCAAAAATTAGGCTATGATTTAGATTTTTTTTTGGCAAGCTAAGTGCTCTTTGTAGGAATAATCCCCCTTAACCATCCGTCTTGAATTTATTTTGAAAAGCAAACTCTCTAACAAGGTAGTGTGTCTCGGTGTTCACGCAGGTTCTGGAGGGGTTAGTTCTTAGAACATGAGGCAAGAGAAGGTGAACAAAGTAAACTAGCTCTTTAACTTGCATTTATGTGGGTATATATACACATATTGTGTGGCTGTGTGTATGATGTGTGTTCCTTGTGTGTTAGTTTTGTGTATACAGGAAGAAAATCCCACCTACATTAAAAATGAGGTATAGTATAAAGAGCCCTATATTGGAGTCAGGAGGCTTGCCCTCTAGTCATTGCTCTATTCCTAATCAATTATGATTTATCTGGTAAGACTTGAATGATGATAGTGCTTTGGCTTGACTCTAGTTCTCCTGATTACAGGCTATAAAACATATTTATACTAACTGCTCAACAATTCTATAGATCTGAAATGAGGGCTAAAAGTCAAAGGATAAACTTTGTGGGCCTCTGGATTAGGAATAGTTCAGGTCCATAGCTACTTTTCAATATGTATGATCTCAGATAAACCATATAGCTCCAGAGTCTACACACTAACCTATAAAATGGTGATATTGAATATACCTAAAAAGACTGAGGTATAGATTCTGATATGTATGGCAATGTTTAGACACTGGAACACCAGTGTAAAAATACCCACAAGCATTCTGGCTACCATCTTTTCATGGGAGACAGGGTTTTGGGTGGAATTTTTTCTACAAGGCATCTCACAAATTACACAAATACTACAGTGTAGAAAGCTACTTCATCTCTTTAACCACAAAGTTGGCCTTGTTCATTGGTGAGATGGAAGTCTAACAAAACAAGTTAGGTCACAATGTGCCCATTATTTCTCTTTCTATGAACCAGGAACCACCCTAAGAGCTTTACATGTACTGACTAATTTTATCCTCACAACAACCTGTAATATAGATACTATTATTATCAACCCCATTTCACAAATGAAGAAACTGCAACACACAGAGAGAGAACTTGCCCGTTAGCAAATACTAGGGTAGGAATTTAACTTTAGGTAGTATGGCTCACAGTAATCAAGACCTGAAACATTGGAGCAACATTTAATTCTACCCTATGCATTATCATTCTTTTTTAACCTGTGCAATCCCTGTTATTTGTAAACTGCTCACTCCTGGTAAACACCTTGATTTACAACTTCTCACACAGCTTACATCTGTAGCTGTCTACTTGATCTCTCTGCTCACCTACATTGTCCCTCCCATAATCAATTTCACACAGAGCTACCAAGTTGATCTTTTTTTTTTTAATATAATTTATTTTATTATCATTAATTTACAATTACATGTGCAATGTTACGATTATTAAACTACCCCTTCATCAGGTCCCCCCCACCAACCCCATTACAGTCACTGTCCATCAGCGTAGTGAGATGCTATAGAATCACTACTTGTCTTCTCTGAGTTGTACTGCCCTCCCGTGCCCCCCCAACATTACATTTGCTAATCGTAATGCCCCTTTTTCCCTCTTATCCCTCCCTTCCCGCCCATTTTCCCCAGTCCCTTTCCCTTTGGTAACTATTAGTCCGTTCTTGGGTTCTGTGGGTCTGCTGCTGTTTTGTTCCTTCAGTATTTTTTCTTTGTTCTTATACTCCACATATGAGTGAAATCATTTGATACTTGTCTTTTTCGGCTTGGCTTATTTCACTGAGCATAATACCCTCTAGCTCATCCATGTTGTTGCAAATGGTAGGATTTGTTTTCTTCTTATGGCTGAATAATATTCCATTGTGTATATGTACCACCTCTTCTTTATCCATTCATCTACTGATGGACACTTAGGTTGCTTCCATTTCTTGGCTATTGTAAATAGTGCTGTGATAAACATAGGGGTGCATATGTCGTTTTCAAACTGGGCTGCTGCATTCTTAGGGTAAATTCCTAGGAGTGGAATTCCTGGGTCAAATGGTATTTATTTTGAGTTTTTTGAGGAACCTCTTTCTCCTGTAATGGTTGAACTAATTTGCATTCCCACCAGCAGTGTGGGAGGATTCCCTTTTCTCCACATCCTCGCCAACATTTGTTGTTGTTTGTGTTTTGGATGTTGGCCATCCTCACTGGTGTGAGGTGATATCTCATTTTGGTTTTAATCTGCATTTCTCTGATGATTAGCGATGTGGAGCATCTTTTCATGTGCCTGTTGGCCATCTGAATTTCTTCTTTGGAGAAGTGTCTGTTCATGTCCTCTGCCCATTTCTTAATTGGATTATTTGCTTTCTGTTTGTTAAGGTGCATGAGTTCTTTATATATTTTGAATGTCAACCCTTTATCAGATCGTTTTTTATGAATATATTCTCCCATACTGTAGGATGTCTTTTTGTTCTACTGATGGTGTCCTTTGCTGTACAGAAGCTTTTCAGCTTGATATAGTCCCACTTGTTCATTTTTGCTTTTGTTTCCCTTGCCCGGGAGATATATTCATGAAGAAGGTGCTCATGTTTATGTCCAAGAGATTTTTGCCTATGTTTTTTTCTAAGAGTTTTATGGTTTCATGACTTACATTCAGGTCTTTGATCCACCTTGAGTTTACCTTTGTGTATGGGGCTAGACAGTAGTCCAGTTTCATTCTCTTACATGTAGCTGTCCAGTTTTCCAGCACCAGCTGCTGAAGAGGCTGTCATCTCCCCATTGTATGTCAAGGCACTTTTTATCAAATATTAATTGACTGTATATGTTTGGGTTAATGTTTGGATTTTCTATTCTGTTCCACTGGTCTGTGGGTCTGTTTTGTGCCAATACCAAATTGTCTTGATTACTGTGGCTTTGTAGTAGAGCTTGAGTCGGGAGTGTAATTCCCCTGTTTGATTCCTCCTTCTCAGGATTACTTTGGCTATTCAGGGTCTTTGTGGTTCCATATGAACTTTAGAATTATTTGTTCCAGTTCATTGAAGAAAGCTGTTGGTGTTTTGATAGGGACTGCGTTGAATCTGCAGATTGCTTTAGGTAGTATAGCCATTTTGACAATATTTATTCTTCCTAGCCAAGAGCATGGGATGCATTTCCATTTCTTAGTGTCCTCTTTAATTTCTCTTAGGAGTGCCTTGTAGTTTTCAGAGTACAGGTCTTACACTTCCTTCGTTAGGTTTATTCCTAGGTTATTTTATTCTTTTTGATGCAATTGTGAATGGATTTGTTTTTCTGATTTCTCTTTCTGTTAGTTCATTGTTAGTGTATAGGAAAGCAACAGATTTCTGTGTGTTAATTTTGTATCCTGCAACTTTGCTGAATTCAGATATTAGTTCTAGTAGTGTTGGAATAGAATCTTTAGGGTTTTTTATGTACAGTATCATGTCATCTGCAAATAGTGACAATTTGACTTCTTCTTTACCAATCTGGATGCCTTGTATGTCTTGTTTTGTCTGATTGCTGTGGCTAGGACCTCCAGTACTATGTTGAATAACAGTGGAGAGAGTGGGCATCCCTGTCTTGTTCCCGATCTTAGATGAAAAGCTTTCAGCGTCTCGCCGTTAAGTATGATGTTAGCTGTGGGTTTGTCATATATAGCCTTTATGATGTTGAGGTACTTGCCGTCTATACCCATTTTGTTGAGAGTTTTAATCAGGAATGGATGCTGAATTTTGTCAAATGCTTTTTCAGCATCTATGGAGATGATCATGTGGTTTTTGTTCTTCTTTTTGTTGATGTGGTGGATGATGTTGATGGATTTTCGAATGTTGTACCATCCTTGCATCCCTGGGATGAATCCCACTTGATCATGGTGTATGATCCTTTTGATGTATTTTTGAATTCGGTTTGCTAATATTTTGTTGAGTATTTTTGCATCTACGTTCATCAGGAATATTGGTCTGTAATTTTCTTTTTTGGTGAAGTCTTTGCCCGGTTTTGGTATTAGAGTGATGCTGGCTTCATAGAATGAGTTTGGAAGTGTTCCCTCCTCTTCTATTTTTGGGAAAACTTTCAGGAGTATGGGTGTTAGTTCTTCTCTATATGTCTGGTAGAATTCAGAGGTGAATCCATCAGGTCCAGGGGTTTTGTTCTTGGGTAGTTTTTTGATTACCAATTCAATTTCGTTGCTGGTGATTGGTCTGTTTAGTTTTTCTGTTTCTTGCTTGGTCAGTCTTGGAAGGTTGTATTTTTCTAAGAAGTTGTCCATTTCTTCTACGTTTTTCAGCTTGTTAGCATATAGATTCTCATAATATTCTCTTATAATTCTTTGTATTTTTGTCGGGTCCATCGTTATTTTTTTCTCATTCTGATTCTGTTTATGTGTGTAGATTCTCTTTTTCTCTTAATGAGTCTGGCTAGGGGTTTATCTATTTTGTTTATTTTTTCAAAGAACTAGCTCTTGGTTTCATTGATTTTTTTTTGTTTTATTCTTCTCAATTTTATTTATTTCTTCTCTAATCTTTATTATGTCCCTCCTTCTGGTGACTTTGGGCCTCATTTGTTCTTCTTTTTCCAATTTCAGTAATTGTGTCTTTAGACTATTCATTTGGGAATGTTCTTCCTTCTTTAAATAGGCCTGGATTGCAATATACTTTCCTCTTAGAACTGCCTTTGCTGCGTCCCACAGAAGTTGTGGCTTTGTGTTGTTATTGTCATTAGTCTCCATATATTCTTTGATTTCTGTTTTGATTTGGTCGTTAACCCATTGATTAATTAGGAGAGTGTTGTTAAGTCTCCATGTATTTGTGAGCCTTTTTGATTTCTTTCTAAAATTTATTTCTAGTTTTATACCTTGGTGATCTGAGAAGTTGGTTGGTAGGATTTCAATATTTTTGAAATTACTGAGGTTCTTTTTGTGGCCTAGTATGTGGTCTATTCTGTAAAATGTTCCATGTGCACTTGAGAAGAATGTGTATCCTGTTGCTTTTGGGTGTAGAGTTCTGTAGATGTCTGTTAGGTCCATCTGTTCTAGTGTGTTGTTCAGTGTCTCTGTGTCTTTACTTATTTTCTGTCTGGTTGATCTGTCCTCTGGAGTGAGTGGTGTGTTGAAGTCACCTAAGATGAATGCATTGCTGTCTATTTCCTCCTTTAATTCTGTTAGTATTTGTCTCACATATGCTGGCGCTCCTGTGTTGGGTGCATATATATTTATAATGGTTATATCTTCTTGTTGGACTGACCCCTTTATCATTGTGTAATGTCCTTCTTTATCTTTTGCTACTTTCTTCGTTTTGAAGTCTATTTTGTCTGATACAAGTACTGCAGCACCTGCTTTTTTCTCTTTGTTGTTTGCATGAAATATCTTTTTCCATCTCTTCACTTTTAGTCTGTGTATGTCTTTTGATTTGAGGTGAGTTTCTCGTAGGCAGCATATAGATGGGTCTTGCTTTTTTATCCATTCTGTTACTCTGTGTCTTTTGATTGGTGCATTCAGTCCATTTACATTTAGGGTGATTATTGATAGATATGTACTTATTGCCATTGCTGGCTTTAGGTTCGTGGTTACCAAGGATTCAAGGGTTGCTTCTTTACTATCTAACAGTCTGACTTAACTTTCTTGTTAAGTAATTGTAAACACTGTCTGATGTTTCTTTATTTCTCTCCCTTCTTATTCCTCCTCCTCCATTCTTTCTGTAATAGGTGTTTTATTCTTTGCCTTTAGTTAGTATTTGGATGGTCTGCTTTCTTTGCTATGATTTTATTTTCTCTGGTGACATCTTTTTAGCCTTAGGTGTGCTTCTATCTAGAGCAGTCCATTTAAGATATCCTGTAGAGGTGGTTTATGAGAGGCAAACTCTCTCAACTTTCGTGTGTCTGGAAATTGTTTAATCCCTTCACTATATTTAAATGATAATCGTGCTGGATACAGTATTCGTGGTTCGAGGCCCTTCTGTTTCATAACGTTAAATATATGATGTTATTCTCTTCTGGCCTGTAAGGTTTCTGTTGAGAAGTCTGATGTTAATCTGATGGGTTTTCCTTTGTAGGTGATCTTTTTTCTCTCTCTAGCTGCCTTTAATACCCTGTCTTTATCTTTGATCTTTGCCCAGATATCGGATTTTTAATGGTTGAATCTCTGTGTTAAATTCTTTCCTAAGTTCTTGAATATTTTTCTGTACCACCATGAACATGTTTATGATTTTTATTTTGAAGTCTCTTTCTGGAAGATTGGCGAGTTCAGGTTCACTTACCTGTTTTTTTGTGTTTGTGATATTTTGTTTCGAAGGAAGTTCATTAGATGTTTCATATTTGTATGTGACATCCTCTAGTGCCCAGAAGGTCTAGTCTCTGGAGCTGCTTAGCCCCTGGAGTCTTCTCGCGGACTGCAGGAGAGCGGCGCTGGTGCCTGAGGGGAGGAAAGAACTGTTTCCTGCTTCCTGGCTGCAGTGGGTGTCTCCAGTGTCACAGCCTGTCGGCCAAGCACACAGGTGGAAGTCTCTGTGCTCTGCGTTTGTAGCTGCTGTAGCTGGGGCCTCCCTCTGGCCGGCCAGATGCCATGTTAGGTACTGCCAGTTTGCAGTCCTGTGCCGGCAAGTCAGGAGGAAGGTGCAGTAGACTGTGTATCACAGTGCGGGCCTTCGGAGCTGAGTAGCCAGCCAGGGGGATGGAGTGCCTTAAGCTCCTGAGCGTTCCCAATGTGCTGGGCATAGTTCTCCCAGACAACCTTGTCCACGTGTCTCTTCTCCTGTGCAGCAAGCTCCATGCAATCCCCGCCTCTTTAGCAGCCCTCTGGCTGCTAGGAAGCTTCTCAAACTGCCTGCCTTTCCTTTGTCCTGGAGCAGCCCGATGTGGGTCTGTTCTCCACAACTGGCTGGAATCCCAGTCTCTCCAAGTATTGTGCCTGTCTTAGCTTTCCAACCAAGAACACCATCCAATGTAGATTTGTTCTCCCAAAGCAGATCTCCAGGGCTGGGTGTTCAGCAGTCCTAGGATTCCCCCCCTGTCCCCACTCTGTTTCTCTTCCTCCTGCTGGTGAGCTGGTGGGGTTGGGGAAGGGCTTGGGTCCTGCCGGATCAAGGCTTTGGTATATTACTCTGTTTCAGTGAGGTCTGCTCTGTTCTCCAGGTGTATTCAGTCTGGCGCCGCCTTTCTTCCTATTGCTCTTTAGGATTAGTTGTATTAACTATGTTTTCCTATTATATGTGGTATTCGGAGGAGTTCTCTGTCTCACCTCTCACACCACCATCTTTAATACCCCCTCTATGTGTTGTAATGTGGTGTTCAATGTCTCTGTCTCCTTATTTATTTTCTGTGCTTGATCTGTCCTTTGGAGTGAGTGGTGTGTTGAAGTCTCATATAATGAATGCATTTCATTCTATTTCCCTCTTTAATTCTGTTAGTATTTGTTGTACATATTTGGATTCTCCTCTCGTGGTTGCATAGATATTTATAATGGTTATATCCTCTTGTTGGACTGACCTCTTTTTCACTTTGTAGTGTCCTTGTCTCTTGTTACTTTCTTTCATTTGAAGTCTATTTTATCTGATACTAGTATTGCAACTCTTGCTTTTTTCTCTCTGTTAGTTACATGAAGTATGTGTTTCCATACCCTCACTTTTAGTCTGTGTATGTATTTGTGTTTGAGGTGAGTCTCTTGTATGCAGCTTATCGATGGGTCTTGCTTTTTTATCCATTCTGTAACTCTGTCTTTTGATTGGTGCATCCAGACCATTCAATTTAGGGTCATTATAGATAGATATGTTATTCCTGCCATTGCATGGTTACCGGTTCAAGGGCAGCTTCTTTACTATTTAACAGTCTAACTTAAGTCGCTTATTGCTAATTGTTCTACTCCTTTGCTGTGGTTTTATTTTCTCTGGTGACAGCTATTTAGCCTTAGGAGCACTTCCATCTATAGCAGTCCCTTTAACTTACACTGTAGAGATAGATGGTTTGTGGGAGGTAAATTCCCTCAGCTTTTGCTTCTCTGGAAATTCTTTAATCCCTGCTTCAGATTTAAGTATTAATCTTGTCGAGTAGAGTATTCTTGGTTCAAGCCCTTCTGTTTCAATTTATTAAATATATCATGCCACTCCCTTCTGGCCCGTAAGGTTTCTTCTGAGAAGTCTGATGACAGCCTGATGGGTTTTCCTTTGAATGTGATCTTTTTTCTGTCTCTGGCTCTTTTGCACACTCTGTTCTTGTCCTTGATCTTTGCCATTTTAATTTTTATGTGTTCTGGTGTTGTCTTCCTTGTGTTTGGAGATCTGTGCTTTTCCATGGCTTGAAAAACTATTTCCTTCCCCAGATTGGGGAAGTTTTCAGCAATTATTTCTTCAAAGACAGTTTGTATCCCTTTTTCTCTCTTTTCTTCTGTTATCTCTATAATGCTAATATTATAGGTTCCTTTTGGATTGGTTGCAGAGTTTTGTTATTCTTTCATTCCTAAAGATCCTTTTTTCTTCTCTCTCTGCCTTAGCTTCTTTGTATTCTTGTTCTCTAATTTGTGCTCCGTTTATCGTCTCCTGTACCTCCTCTCATCTACTTTTAAATCCCTCCATTTGTATATTTTGTTTTGGATACTGTAGTTTTCAAAGTTTCTGTCTCTTTCTTGAAGTTGTCCCTGAGATCTTGAATATTTTTCTGTAGTTCCGTGAACATGTTTATGATTTTTATTTTGAAATCTTTATGAAGATGACTGGGGATTTCACTTTCATTGAGCATTCTTTCTAGTGTTTGAGGTATATTGGATTGAACAAGGTTCTTTTGCCTTTTCATATTCCTACTGTATAATATGGGATGATAACTTTATGTGGGGAGTGCCCTGTAGTGCCCAGAAGCTCTACTCTCTGGAGCTGTCCAGCACTTGGAGCAATGTCGGGGTTCTCAGTCAAGCGGCCCTTGTGCCTGCTGAGAGGAAAGAGCTCTTTCCTGCTTCCTGACCACAGTACCTGCCTTCCTTGTTAGGACCAGTGGGCCGAGCACACAGGGGACAGCCTCTACATTATGCCCCTGTAGCTGTCATAGGTTGGACTGTCCTCCGGCTGGCCTGGAGTGATGGCAGGGGCAGCAGGTTTGTGAGCTGGTACCGGCTGGGAGGAAGGAGCAGCAGTGTGTGTAGTGTGGTGGGGGCCCTCGGGGTTGCATTGTCAGCCAGTGGGATGGAGTGAGTGAAGCTCTTGAAAGTTCCTAACCTGCTTGGCTGAGTGTGCTGGGATGATTTTGTCCACCTGTCTTCTCCTGAGCAGCAAGTTCTGTGTAATCCTTGCCCCTTTAGCAGCCCTCTCAGTGTTGGGACGTCTTTCAAAGCACCCATCTTTCTTTTGTCCTGGAGTGACCAGTTGTGGGTACCTGTTCTAAACTACCGGCTGGAATCTCAGTCTCTCCGAGTATTCTGCCTGTCTTTGCTTTCTTACCCCTGTAATCTCCAGAGCACCTTGCAATGTGTGTTCGTGTTCATGAAGTAGATCTCCAGGGGTGGGTATTTAGCACTCCTGGGCTCCTACTCCATCTTGGCTCCATTTCTCTTCTTCCTGCCTGTGAGCTGGGGTGGTGGAGGGCTTGGGTCTCGCCGGATTGCCGCTTTGCTACTTTACCCTATTCGGTGAGATCTTCTCTTTTCCCCAGAGGTAGACTGTCTGTTGCAGTTTTCTCTCTGGTCACTTTTTCAGGATTAGTTGTATTTGCTGTATTTTCATGTTACATGTGGTTTTGGGGGGAGATTTCTGCCTCACTTCTCATGCTGGTAACTTTATCTGACCCCGTCATTCTCTTTTTTGATTAGTGCATTCAGTACATTTACATTTATTGTAATTATTGATAGATATGTACTTATTGCCATTTTATTAATTGTTTTCTGGTTTTTATAGCTCCTCTCTGTTACTTTCTCTCTTATGCTCTTGTTATTTGATGGTTTTCTTTAGTGTTATGATTGGATTTCTGTTTTTAAATTTTTTTCAATATCTGTTACAGTGTTTAGGCTTGTGGTTACCATTAGGTTCAAAGATAGCTTTCTGCCTATATAACTGTCTGCATTAAGTTGATAATCACTCTATTTCAAACACAGTCTAAAAGTACTTCATTTTTATTCTTGTTCCTTCTTCACATTTTATCTATTGGATGTTATAATCTGCACTCCTTTTGTATCCCTTGACTGATTTTGTGTATATCTCGTTCAACTATCTTTGTTTTGTTTAAATTTCATACTTGATTGATAATTTGTCTACTATGTTTACTGTGAGTTTATTTTCACTGGTGAAAGCTGTTTAGCCTTAGGAACATTTCCATCTACAGCAATCCCTTTAACATATCTTGTAAGGCTTGTTTAGTGATTATAAATTATTTAGAGAGATTCAAGATGGCAACGTGAGAGGTGAGACAGAGAGCTCCTCCCAAAACCACATATAATAGGAAAATATAGTTAATACAACTAATCCTAAAAAAGAGCAACAGGAAATAAGGCTGCACAAGACTGCATACACCTAGAGAACAGAGCAGACCTCAAGAAACAGGGTAATTTGCCAAAGCCTTTATCCAGCAGAACCCAAGTCCTTCCACAACCGCAGCTCACCAGCAGGAGGAACAGAAACGGAGTGGGGAGGGGGTGGAAGCCTAGGACTGCTGAACACCCAGCCCTGGAGATCTGCTTTGGG
The DNA here is from genome assembly GCA_032199065.1 of Smutsia gigantea. Classification (NCBI taxonomy): domain Eukaryota; kingdom Metazoa; phylum Chordata; class Mammalia; order Pholidota; family Manidae; genus Smutsia; species Smutsia gigantea. The sequence goes on along the minus strand of JAVSCE010012014.1, from coordinate 79,804 downwards.
AGCACAAACCTACATTGCATGTTGCTCTGGAGATTAATGTGGTTGGAAAGCTAAGACAGACGCAGTGCTTAAGAGAGACTGAGATTTCAGCTGTTTGTGGAGGACGGATCCACATCTGGCTGCTCTGGGACAAAGGAAAGGCAGGAGGTCTAAGAGGCTTCCTAGCAGTGAGGGGACTGCTGAAGGGCGGGGTTTGCACAGAACTTGCTACGCGGGAGAAGGGACAGGTGGCAAGGTTGTCTGGGCGCGCTCTGCCCAGCATGTTGGGAACTTTCAGGAGCTTCAGTCAGTCCATCCCGCTGGCTGGCTACTCACCTCCGAGGCCCCCCACTGTGATACACAGCCTGCTGCGCCTTCCACCTGGCCTGCTGGCACTGGCTAACAAACAGGTAGTCTCGGCCCTGGCGTCAGGCCAGCCGGAGGGAGGCCCCGCCTATGGCAGCTACAGAAGCAAATCACAGAGGCTTAACACCTGTGTGCTCGGCCCATTGGCTCTGACAGTGGAGACAGCCACTGCAGCCGGGAAGCAGGAAACAGCTCTTTTCTTCCTCGAGGCACCAGTGCTGCCCCCTGCAACTCCTGACATTGCTCCAGGGGCTGAGCAGCTCCTGAGACTAGAACGTCTGGGTACTAAGTGGTGACACATACAAAAACGAAATGTGAAAGGAAACTGGTTCAAACAAAAATCTCACAAACACCAGAAAAAGGGCCTAATGAAACTGAACTCACCAATCTTCCTGAAAGACAGTTCAAAATAAAAATCATAAACATGCTATTGGAGGTACAGAAAAATATTCAAGAACTCAGGAACGAATTTAGGATGGAGATTCAATTATTAAATCCCATATATGAAAGATACAATGGAGGGATTTAAAAGCAAATTAGATGTAGTAGGTAAATGGAATAGAAATTAGAGAAGAGGAATACAAAGAAACTGAGGCACAGAGAGAAAAAAGGATCTCTACTAATGAAAGAATATTAAGAGAAATACGTGACCAATTCAAATGGAACAATATAGGGGTACCAGAAGAAGAAGAGAATAAAAGGGATAGAAAGTGTCTTTGAAGAGGTAATTGCTGAGAACTTCCCGAATCAGAGGAGGGAGATAGTCTCTCAGACCATGAAGGTGCACAGATCTTCCAATACAAGGGATCCAAGGTAGACAACAGCAAGACATATAATAACTAAAATGGCAAAGATCAAGGATAAGGAGAGACTTTTAAAAGCAGCTAGAGAGAGAAAAAAGATCACATGCAAAGGAAAACCCATTAGGCTATCATCAGACTTCTCAAAAGAAATCTTACATGCCAGAGGGAGTGGCATGATATATTTCATGCAATGAAGCAGAAGGGTGTCGAACCAAGAACAGTCTACCTGGCAAGATTTTCATTTAAATTTAAAGAAGTGATTAAACAATTTTCAGATAAGCAACAGATGAGTGAAATTACCTCCCACAAACCCACTCTACAGTGCATTTTGGAAGGACTGCGATAGATGGAAATGTTCCTAAGGCTAAATAGCTGTCACCAGGGCAACAGAGCCTCAATAAAGAAAGTAGAACAATTAATTACTAAGCAGATGCAAAATCAAATCCTCTGCCCCCAAAGTTAATCAAAGGGTAGACGAAAAGAACAGAACATGATAACATAATATACAAAGAATGGAGGAGGAAGAAAAAGGAGGGAAAACAAACAACCTTTAGGTTATGTTTGTGATAGCATACTAAGTGAATTAAATTAGACTGTTAGATAGGAAGGGAATTACCCTTGAACCTTTGGTAAGCATGAATCGAAAGCCTGCAATGGCAATAAGTACATACCTATTGCAATGACCTTAAATGTAAATGGTCTGAATGCACCAATCAAAAGACATAGAGTCACTGAATGGATAAGAAAACAAGACCCATCTATATGCTGCCTACAAGAGACTCTCTTCAAACCGAAAGACATACACAGAGTGAAAGTAAAGGGATAGAAAAAGATCTTTCATGCAACTAATAAGAAGAAAAAAGCAGCAGTTGCTGTACTTGTATCAGATAAAATAGACTTCAAAGCAAAGGAAGTAACAAGAGACAAAGAAGGACATTGCATATTGATGAAGGGGTCAGTCCAACAAGAGGATTATAACTATTACAAATATCTATGAACCCAACACAGGATCACCACCATATGGGAAACAAATACTAACAGAATTAAAGGGGGAAACAGAATGCAATGAATTCATTTTAGGAGACTTCAACACCATTCGCTCCAAAGGACAGATCAATGAGACAGAAAATAAGTAAGGACACAGAGGCACTGAACAATGTATTAGAACATATGGATATAATGGACATCAACAGAACACTCCATCCAAAAGCAACAGGATACACATTCTTCTCAAGTGCACAAGGAACATTTTCAAGAATATATCACATACTAGACCACAAAAAGAGCCACAGTAAATTCAAAAATATTGAAATTGTACCACCCAGCTTCTCAGATCACAAAGGTATGAAACTAGAAATAAATTACACAAAGAAAATGAAAAAGCCTACAAACATATGGAGGCTTAATAACGTGCACGTTAATCAGTGGATCAATGACTAAATAAAAACAGAGATCAAGCAATGTATGGAGACAAATGACAACAATTCCGCAAAATCTGTGGGATGCAGGAAAGGCCATGCTAAGAGAGAAGTATACTGCAATACAGTTTTACCTCAGGAAAGAAGAACAATCCCATATGAACAGCCTGAACTTACAATTAATGATAGTAGAAAGGGAAGAACAAATGAGTTCCAAAGTCAGTAGAAAGAGGGACATAATAAAGATTAGAGCCAAAATAAATAAAATTGAGAAGAATAAAACAATGTAAAGAATCAATGAAAGCAGGAGCTGGTTCTTTGAGAAAATAAACAAAATAGATAAACCCCTAGCCAGACTTATCAAGAAAAAAAGGGAGTCTACACACATAAACAGAATCGGAAATCAGAAAGGAAAAATAACTGTGGACACCACAGAAATACAAAGAATTATGAGAGAATACTATGAAAAATTATATGGTAACAAACTGGATAACTTAGAAGAAATGGACAACTTTCGAGAAAAATACCTCTCAAGGCTGATCCAGGAAGATACAGAAAAGCTGAATAGACCAATTACCAGCAAAACAATTGAATTTGTAATAAAAAAAACTACCTAAGAACAAAACTCCTGGACCAGATGGTTTCACTGCTCAATTTTATCAAACATTTAGTGAAGACCTAATACCCATCCTCCTTAAGGTTTTCCAATCAGTAGAAGAGGAAGCAATACTACCAAACTCATTCTACGAGGCCCACATCAGTAATACCAAACCAGGCAAAGACACCACAAAAAGGAAAAATACAGACCAATATCCCGGCTGAACATAGATGCAAAAATACTCAACAAAATATTACCAAACTGAATTAAAAAATATATCAAAAAGATTATCCATCATGATCAAGTGGGATTCATCCCAGGGATGCAAGGATGGTACAACATTGAAAATCCATCAACATCATCTACTACATCAACAACAAAAAGAACAATAACCACATAATCATCTCAATAGATGCTGAAAAAGCATCTGACAAACTTCAACATCCATTTATGATAGAAGCTCTCAACAAAATGGGTATAGATGGCAAGTACCTCAACATAGTAAAGGACGTATATTACAAACCCACAGCCAACATTATATTTAATGCCGAGAGGCTGAAAGCTTTTCTTTTAAGATCAGGAACAAGACAGTGCGGCCCACTCTCCCCACTTTTATTCAACATAGTTCTAGAGGTCCTAGCCATGGCAGACAACACAAAGAAATAAAAGGCATCCAGATTGGCAAGGAAGAAGTTAACATTTCGCTGTTTGCAGAATACATGATATTGTACATAAATATCCCTAAAGAATCCACTCCAAAACTACTAGATCTAATATGTGAATTCAGTAAAGTTGCAGGATACAAAATTAATACTCAGAAATCTGTAGCATTTCTGTACACTAACAGTGAACTAGCAGAAAGAGAAATCAGGGAAACAATTCAAGTCACAATTGCATCCAAAAGAATAAAATACCTAGGGATAAACCTAACCAAGGAAGTGAAAGACTTATACTCTGAAAACTACAAGACAGTCAGGAGAGAAATTAAAGAAGATACCAATAAATGGAAACACCTCCCGTGGTCATGTATACGAAGAGTTAATATTGTCAAAATGGCCATCCTGCCTAAAGCAACCTACAGATTCAGTGCAATCCCTATCAAAATATCAACAGCATTCTTCAAGGAATTAGAGCAAATAGTTCAGAAATTCATATGGAACCACAAAAGCCCCGAATAGCCAAACAATCCTGAGAAGGAAGAATAAAGCAGGGGGAATTACACTCCCTGACTTCGAGCTCTGCTACAAAGCAACAGTAATCAAGACAATTTGGTATTGGCACAAAAACAGACCCACAGACCAGTGGAACAGAATAGAAAATCCAAACATTAACCCAAACATATACAGTCAATTAATATTTGATAAAAGTGCCTTGGATATACAATGGGGAGATGACAGCCTCTTCAGCAGCTGGTGTTGGAAAAACTGGACAGCTACATGTAAGAGAATGAAACTGGACTACTGTCTAGCCCCATACACAAAGGTAAACTCAAGGTGGATCAAAGACCTGAATGTAAGTCATGAAACCATAAAACTCTTAGAAAAAAACATAGGCAAAAATCTCTTGGACATAAACATGAGCAACTTCTTCATGAACATATCTCCCGGGCAAGGGAAACAAAAGCAAAAATGAACAAGTGGGACTATATCAAGCTGAAAAGCTTCTGTACAGCAAAGGACACCATCAGTAGAACAAAAAGACATCCTACAGTATGGGAGAATATATTCATAAATGACATATCTGATAAGGGTTGACATCCAAAATATATAAAGAACTCATGCACCTCAACAAACAGAAAGCAAATAATCCAATTAAGAAATGGGCAGAGGACATGAATAGACACTTCTCCAAAGAAGAAATTCAGATAGCCAACAGGCACATGAAAAGATGCTCCACATCGCTAATCATCAGAGAAATGCAGATTAAAACCACAATGAGATATCACCTCACACCAGTGAGGATGGCCAACATCCAAAACACAAACAACAACAAATGTTGGCGAGGATGTGGAGAAAAGGGAACCCTCCTACACTGCTGGTGGGACTGCAAATTAGTTCAACCATTGTGGAAAGCAGTATGGAGGTTCCTCAAAAAACTCAAAATAGAAATACCGTTTGACCCAGGAATTCCACTCCTAGGAATTTACCCTAAGAATGCAGCAGCCCAATTTGAAAAGGACAGATGCACCCCTATGTTTATTGCAGCACTATTTACAATTGCCAAGAAATGGAAGCAACCTAAGTGTCCATCAGTAGATGAATGGATAAAGAAGATGTGGTACATATACACAAAGGAATATTATTCAGCCATAAGAAGAAAACAAATCCTACCATTTGCAACAACATGGATGGAGCTAGAGGGTATTATGCTCAGTGAAATAAGCCAAGCCGAAAAAGACAAGTATCAAATGATTTCACTCATATGTGGAGTATAAGAACAAAGAAAAAAACTGAAGGAACAAAACAGCAGCAGACTCACAGAACCCAAGAACGGACTAATAGTTACCAAAGGGAAAGGGACTGGGGAAAATGGGCGGGAAGGGAGGGATAAGAGGGAAAAAGGGGCATTACGATTAGCAGATGTAATGTTGGGGGGGCACGGGGAGGGCAGTACAACTCAGAGAAGACAAGTAGTGATTCTATAGCATCTCACTACGCTGATGGACAGTGACTGTAATGGGGTTGGTGGGGGGGACCTGATGAAGGGGTAGTTTAATAATCGTAATATTGCACATGTAACTGTAAATTAATGATAATAAAATAAATTATATTAAAAAAATATCAACAGCATTCTTCAAGGAATTAGAGCAAATAGTTCAAAAATTCATATGGAACCACAAAAGCCCCGAATAGCCAAACAATCCTGAGAAGGAAGAATAAAGCAGGGGGAATTACGCTCCCTGACTTCGAGCTCTGCTACAAAGCAACAGTAATCAAGACAGTTTGGTAGTGGCACAAGAACAGGCCCATAGACCAATGGAACAGACTGGAGAGCCCAGATATAAACCCAAGCATATATAGTCAATTAATATACGATAAAGGAGCCATGGTTATACAATGGGAAATGACCATCTCTTCAACAGTGGGTATTGGCAAAAGTGGACAGCTACATATAAGAGAATGAAACTGGATTATTGTCTAACCCCGTACACAAAAGTTAACTCAGAATGAATCAAAGACCTCAATGTAAGTCATGAAACCAAAAACCTCTCAGAAAAAAACATAGGCAAAATCTCTTGGATCTGAACATGAGCAACTTCTTTATGAACATATTTCCCCGGGCAAGGGAAACAAAAGCAAAAATGAACAAGTGGGACTATATCAAACTAAAAAGCTTCTGTACAGCAAAGGACACCATCAATAGAACAAAAAGTCATCCTACAGTATGGGAGAATATATTCATAAATGACATATCCGATAAGGGGTTGAGCTCCATATTATATAAAGAGCTCACATACCTCAACAAACAAAAGGCAAATAAGCCAATTAAAAAATGGGCAGAGGAGCTGTACAGACCCTTCTCCAAACAAGAAATACAGATGGCCAGAAGGCACATGAAAAGATGCTCCACATCGGTAATCATCAGAGAAATGCAAGTTTAAACCACAATGAGGTATCACCTCACACCGGTTAGGATGGCCACCATCCAAAAGACAAACAACAAATGTTGGCAAAGATGTGGAGAAAGGGGAACCCTCTTACACTGCTGGTGGGAATGTAAAACAATTCAACCATTGTGGAAAGCAGTATGGAGGTTCCTCTAAAAACTCAAAATAGAAATACCATTTGACCCAAAAATTCCACTCCTAGGAATTTACCCTCAGAATACAGCAGCCGAATTTTTAAGACATTTGCACCCTATGTTTATCACAGGACTATTTACAATTGCCAAGAAATGGAAGCAACCTAAGTGTCCTTCATTCAGTGAATGGATAAAGAAGAGGTGGTACATATACACAATGGTATATTTTGTAGCCATAAGAAGAAAACAAATCCTACCATTTGCAACAACATGGATGGAGCTGGAGGGTATTATACTCAGTGAAATGAGCCAGGCAGAGAAAGACAAGTATCAAATGATTTCACTCATATGTGGAGTAAAACAACAAAGCAAAAACTGAAGGAACAAACCGCAGGAGACTCACCGAACCCAAGAATGGACTAACAGTTACCAAAGGGAAAGGAACTGCAGGAATTGGATTGGAAGGGAGGGATTTAAGTGGGAAAAAGGGGTATTACGATGAACAGACATAATGTAGTGGGGGCAGATATGGGGAAGGTAATGTAACACAGAGAAGACAAGTATTGATTCTATAGCATCTTACTGCGCTTATGTACAGTTACTGTGATGGGGTATGTGGTGGGGACTTGATAATAGGGGGAGTCTAGTAACCATAATGTTGCTCGTGTAGTTGTAGATTAATAGTAGCAAAAAAAATACATCAAAAATCATCCATCATGATCAAGTGGGATTTATTCCAGGGATGCAAGAATGGTACAACATTAGAAAATCCATAAACGTCTACCACATCAACAGAAGAAGGAAAAAAACCACATGATCATCTCTGTAGATACTAAAAAAGCATTCGACAAAACTCAACATCCATTCATATAAAAACTCTCAATACAGTGGGTATAGAGGGCAAGTACTTCCACATAACAAAGGCCATATGTGACAACCCCACAGCCAGCATCATAGTTGACAGCGAGAAGCTGAAAGCTTTTGCTTTAAGGTCGGGAACAAGACAAGAATACCCACTCTCCCCACTTTTATTCAACATACTTCTATGGGTCCTACCCACGGCAATCAGACAACACAAAGAAATAAAAGGCATCCATATTGGCAGTGAAGAAGTTAAACGCTCCCTGTTTGCAGATGACATGATACTGTACATAAAAAACCCTAAAGAATCTACTCCAAAACTAGTAGATCTATACTTGAATTCAGCAAAGTTGCAGGATGTAAAATTAATACACAGAAACTTGTTGCATTCCTATACACTAACAATGAACTAGCAGAAAGAAATCAGGAAAACAATTCTATTCACAATTGCCTCAAAAAGAATAAAATACCTAGGAATAAATCTAACCAAGGACGTGAAAGACCTATACTCTGAAAACCACAAGACATTCATGAAAGAAATTAAAGAAAATACCAGTAAATGGAAACACATCCCTTACTCATGGATAGGAAGAATTAATATTGTCAAAATGGCCTTCCTGTCTAAATCTACAGATCCAATCCCTATCAAAATATCAACAGCATTTTTCAACGAACTAGAGCAAGTACTTCTAAAATTCAAATGGCACCACAAAAGTTCCTAAATAGCCAAAGGAATCCTGAGAAGGAAGAATAAAGCGGGGGGAATTACACTCCCTGACTTCAAGCTCTACTACAAAGCTATAGTAATCAGGACAATTTGATATTGGCACAGGAACAGACTAGAGAGTCCAGATATAAACCCAAGCACATATGGTCAATTAGTATACGATAAAGGAGCCATAGATATACATGGGGAAATGACGGCCTCTTCAACAATTGGTGTTGGCAAAACTGAACAGCTACATGTAAGAGAATGAAACTGGATTATTGTCTAACCCCATACACAAAAGTAAACTCAAAATGGATCAAAGACCTGAATGTAAGTCATGAAACCATAAAACTCTTAGGAAAAAACATAGGCAAAATCTCTTGAATATAAACATGAGCAACTTTTTCCTGAACACATCTCCTCGGGCAAGGGAAACAAAATAAAATGTGAACAAGTGGAACTACATCATACTAAAAAGCTTCTGTACAGCAAAGGACACCATCAGCTGTATAAAAAGACATCCTACAGTATGGTAGAATATATTTGTAAATGACATGTCCAACATGGGGTTAATGTCCAAAGTATGTAAAGAACTCACATGTCTCAACACCCAAAAAGCAAGTAACCCTATTAAAAAATCGGCAGAGCATATGAATAGACACTTCTCCAAAGATGAATTTCAGATGGTCAACAGGCACATGAAAAGATGCTCCACATTGCTGATTATCAGGGAAATTCAAATTAAAACCGCAGTGAGATACCATCTCACACCAGTTAGGATGACCAACATAGAAAAGACTAGTAACAACTAATGCTGGTAAGTATGTGGAGAAAGGGGAACCCTCCTACACTGCTCGTGGGAATGTGTAGTAGTTCAACCATTGTGGAAAACAGTATGGAGATTCCTTAAAAAACTAAAAATAGAAATACCATTTGACCCAGGAATTCCACTCCTAGGCATTTACCCTAAGAATGTAGTATCCCAGTTCCAAAAAGACATATGCACCCATATGTATATCGGAGCAGTATTTACAATAGCCAAGAAACGGAAGCAACCTAAGTGTCCATCAGTAGATGAATGTATAAAGAAGACGTGGTACATGTACACAATGGAGTATTATTAAGCCATAAGAAGAAAAAAAATCCTGCCATTTGCAACAACGTGGATGGAGCTAGAGGGTATTATGCTCAGTGAAATAAGCCAGGTGGAGAAAGACAAGTACCAAGTTATTTCACTCATCTGTGGAGCATAAGAACAAGCAAAAACTGAAGGAACAAAACAACAGCAGACTCACAGAACCAAAGAATCGACTGAAAGTTACCAAAGGAAAGGGACTGGGGAGGATGGGTGGGAAGGGATAGAGAAGGGCAATGAGGGGTATTACGGTTAGCCCACATAACATGGGAGAGGGGGTACGGGAAAGAAGTATATCACAGAAGACAAGTAGTGACTCTATGGCATCTTACTATGCTGATGGAAAGTGACTGTAATGGAGTATGTGGTGGAGACTTGATAATGGGGGGAATCTAGTAACCATAGTGTTGCTCATGTGATTGTATATTAATGATACCAAAATAAAAAAAATTTCTTTAAGCCTTCGTTTATCTGGAAATCTTTTAATCCCTGCTTCAAATTTGAATAATAATTTTGCTGCATAGAGGATTCTTGGTTGAAGGTACTTCTGTTTCAGTACATTAAATATATCATGCCACTCCCTTCTGGCCTGTAATGTTTCTGCTGAGAAGTCTGTTGAAAGCCTGATGGGATTTCCCCTACAAGTAGTCTTTTTTCTCTCTCTGACTGCTTTCAATACTCTTTCCTTATCTTTAATCTTTGTTATTTTAATTATTATATGTCTTGGTGGTGTCTTCTGGGGCTTTCTTTTGTTAGGAGCTCTATGTTTTTCCATGACCTGAGCGTCAATTTCCTTCCCGTGAATGGGGACGTTTTCAACAGTTATTTCCTCAGAGACTTTTATACCTTTGTCTCTCTAATCTCTTTCTGGTACCCTATTATGAGAATCTTGTTTCATTTTGATTGGTCATACAGCTCTCTTGTCATTCTTTCATTCCAAGAGATCCTTTTTTCTGTTTCTCAGCTTCCTTGTGTTCCTGTTCTCTAATTTCCATATCATTTACTGTCTCCTCTACTTGCAGCAATCTCTTATTCATTCCCTGCATTGTATGTTTTATTTCAGTTACTGTATTCTTCAGCTGTGAGTGACTTTTTTTCAACTCTTTTATTTGTTGAAGTCCTCCCTGAGATCTTCAATAGTTTTCCCTTGGTCAGTGAGCATATTTATGACTGTTACTTTGAAATCTTCATCAACAAGATTAGTGATCTCGTTTCATTTAGCCCTTTTTTTTGTGTCTTATGCTGTAGTTTTGTTTGGATCAAATTTCTCCAGCTCTTCATTTTGCAAGGGTTTCTGTTTCTTCCTTTGCTTTGCATTAGATGGATCTGCTCTGCTTCCTTGTCCAGAGAGTAATGGCTTTATTCAGAAGGCGTCCTGTGGTGCCCAGAAGCTCAACACTCTTTCCACTCCAGTGCCTGGTTCTCCTCTGCATTGTAGTAGTCCCACTTGCTATTGGTGGATAATGGGCAGGCCTGCCTTTCTGTTTGCTGGCAGTGGTCTTTCTCAGTCTGCTGCAGCTGGTAGTTTGCCTCAGCTGGCCTTTTCTGGTCAGAGCCCTGGCTTGTCTTGGGATCATTGTGGGTGGGGCCACTTCTCTGCCTGCTGTGCAGTGAGGGTGGGGCTGCACGGTTAATGGAGTGGGCGTGGCCATCATTGGGCTTTGGGGCAGGGCTCAGTGGTGAGTCCTGTGGGTGCCCCCTGGTGGCAGTGAGGTGCTCAGCACCAGGCTTGTCCTCCCTCCAGGAGGAAGGAGCTCTGGCAACTGACTTGCATGTACCTCCCCAGTCGGGCTGTGACAGGGCTGGGCAAGCTGGGAGAGCCTCCCTTTACCCACTGGACAGCAAAGTCTGATGCTGCTGAGCCAAGTGGGCTGGTGCACTGGCAGTGCACAGAGAAGCTCCTTGGAACTGAGCTGCCAGTTAGGGGGATGTAGCATCTGGAGCTCCTGAGAGTGCCTGATCTGCTGGGTGGAAGGCTGGGGAGGTATCCTCCATCTGCTCTTTCTCCTGTGGAGAGAGCTCCATGAAGCCCTTGCCCCTCTGGCACTCCTCCTACTGCTGGCAAATCTTTCACACCGACGCCTCTGCTTTGTGTCCCAGCGGGAGCAAAGGAGCATGCCTGTCGTCCACAGGTGACTGGAGTCAGCCTCCCAAAGTGTTCCAACTGTCCCTGGTGTCCAGCCCTTCTAATCACTGGAACCCAATGCAATCTGGACTCGTGTTCCTGGAGCAGCTCTCTGGGACCAGGTGTACAGTGTTCCACTCTGAGCACCTATCCCCTCCCTGTTCCTGCTTGATCACAGTGCTGCCACTTTATCCTTTTCTCTGTGGTCCTTTCTTCTTCCCCAGGTGTAGATGGTCTTGTTTGCAGGCTTCAGGTAGTTTTCAGGGTCAATTGCATTTGCTGTAGTGTCTTCTGTGGAGTGTGTTTCCACCTTGAGGTTTCCACCTAGCCTTCCTATCTGCCATCTTTCCCCCCGCTCCAGCAGAGTTGTCTTTTTTTTTAAATAATTTTATTATCATTAATCTACAATTACATATGCAATATTACGGTTATTAAACTACCCCTTCATCAGGTCCCCCCCACCAACCCCATTACAGTCACTGTCCATCAGCGTAGTGAGATGCTATAGAATCACTACTTGTCTTCTCTGAGTTGTACTGCCCTCCCCGTGCCCCCCCAACATTACATCTGCTAATCGTAATGCCCCTTTTTCCCTCTTATCCCTCCCTTCCCGCCCATTTTCCCCAGTCCCTTTCCCTTTGGTAACTATTAGTCCGTTCTTGGGTTCTGTGAGTCTGCTGCTGTTTTGTTCCTTCAGTATTTTTCTTTGTTCTTATACTCCACATATGAGTGAAATCATTTGATACTTGTCTTTTTCGGCTTGGCTTATTTCACTGAGCATAATACCCTCTAGCTCCATCCATGTTGTTGGAAATGGTAGGATTTGTTTTCTTCTTATGGCTGAATAATATTCCATTGTGTATATGTACCACATCTTCTTTATCCATTCATCTACTGATGGACACTTAGGTTGCTTCCATTTCTTGGCTATTGTAAATAGTGCTGCAATAAACATAGGGGTGCATCTGTCCTTTTCAAATTGGGCTGCTGCATTCTTAGGGTAAATTTCTAGGAGTGGAATTCCTGGGTCAAATGGTATTTCTATTTTGAGTTTTTTGAGGAACCTCCATACTGCTTTCCACAATGGTTGAACTAATTTGCATTCCCACCAGCAGTGTAGGAGGGTTCCCTTTTCTACACATCCTCGCCAACATTTGTTATTGTTTGTGTTTTGGATGTTGGCCATCCTCACTGGTGTGAGGTGATATCTCATTGTGGATTTAATCTGCATTTCTCTGATGAATAGCGATGTGGAGCATCTTTTCATGTGCCTGTTGGCCATCTGAATTTCTTTTTTGGAGAAGTGTCTATTCATGTCCTCTGCCCATTTCTTAACTGGATTATTTGCTTTCTGTTTGTTAAGGTGCATGAGTTCTTTATATATTTTGGATGTCAACCCTTTATCAGACATGTTTTTTATGAATATATTCTCCCATACTGTAGGATGTCTTTTTGTTCTACTGATGGTGTCTTTTGCTGTACAGAAGCTTTTCAGCTTGATAGAGTCCCACTTGTTCATTTTTGCTTTTGTTTCCCTTGCCCGGGGAGATATGTTCATGAAGAAGTAGCTCATGTTTATGTCCAAGAGATTTTTGCCTATGTTTTTTTCTAAGAGTTTTATGGTTTCATGACTTCCATTCAGGTCTTTGATCCACCTTGAGTTTACCTTTGTGTATGGGGCTAGACAGTAGTCCAGTTTCATTCTCTTACATGTAGCTGTCCAGTTTTTCCAACACCAGCTGCTGAAGAGGCTGTCATCTCCCATTGTATATCCAAGGCTCCTTTATCAAATATTAATTGACTGTATATGTTTGGGTTAATGTTTGGATTTTCTATTCTGTTCCACTGGTCTGTGGGTCTATTTTTGTGCCAATACCAAATTGTCTTGATGACTGTGGCTTTGTAGTAGAGCTTGAAGTCAGGGTGCATAATTCCCCATTTTATTCCTCCTTCTCAGGATTGCTTTGGCTATTCGGGGTCTTTTGTGGTTCCATATGAATTATAGGATTATTTGTTCGAGTTCATTGAAAAAAGCTGGTGGTATATATAGGGATTGCATTGAATCTGTAGATTGCTTTAGGTAGTATAGCCATTTTGACAATATTTCTACCTAGCCAAGAGCACGGGATGAATTTCCATTTGTTAGTGTCCTCTTTAATTTCTCTTTAGGAGTGTCTTGTAGTTTTCAGAGTACAGGTCTTTTTCACTTCCTTTGTTGGGTTTATTCGTAGGTATTTTATTCTTTTTGATGCAATTGTGAATGGAATTGTTTTTCTGATTTCTCTTTCTGTTAGTTCATCATTAGTGTATAGGAAAGCAACAGATTTCTGTGTGTTAATTTTGTATCCTGCAACGTTGCTGAATTCAGGCATTAGTTCTAGTAGTTTTGAAGTGGAGTCTGTAGGGTTTTTTATGTACAATATCATGTCATCTGCAAATAGTGACAATTTGACTTCTTCTTTACCAATCTGGATGCCTTGTATTTTTTTGCTTGTCTGATTGCTGTGGCTAGCACCTCCAGTACTATGTTGAATAACAGTGGAGAGAGTGGGCATCCCTGACTTGTCCCTGATCTTAGATGAAAAGATTTCATCTTCTCGCTGTTAAGTATGATGTTAGCTGCGGGTTTGTCACATATGGCCTTTATGATGTTGAGGTACTTGCCGTCTATACCCATTTTGTTGAGAGTTTTAATCATGAATGGATGCTGAATTTTGTCAAATGCTTTTTCAGCATCTATGGAGATGATCATGTGGTTTTTGTTCTTCTTTTTGTTGATGTGGTGGATGATGTTGATGGATTTTCGAATGTTGTACCATCCTTGCATCCCTGGGATGAATCCCACTTGATCATGGTGTATGATCCTCTTGATGTATTTTTGAATTCGGTTTGCTAATATTTTGTTGAGTATTTTTGCATCTACATTCATCAGGGATATTGGTCTGTAATTTTCTTTTTTGGTGAGGTCTTTGCCCGGTTTGGTAGTAGAGTGATGCTGGCTTCATAGAATGAGTTTGGATGTATTCCCTCCTCTTCTATTTTTTGGAAAACTTTAAGGAGAATGGGTGTCATTTCTTCTCTATATGCCTGGTAGAATTCAGAGGTGAATCCATCTGGTCTGGGGGTTTTGTTCTTGGGTAGTTCTTTGATTACCGCTTCAATTTCTTTGCTGGTGATTGGTCTGTTTCGTTTTTCTGTTTCTTGTTTGGTCAGTTTTGGAAGGTTGTATTTTTCTAAGAAGTTGTCCATTTCTTCTAGGTTTTCCAGCTTGCTAGCATATAGATTCTCATAGTATTCTCTTATAATTCTTTGTATTTCTGTGGGATCCGTCGTGATACTTCCTTTCTCATTTCTGATTCTGTTTATGTGTGTAGATTCTCTTTTTCTCTCAATGAGTCTGGCTAGGGGTTTATCTTTTTGTTTATTTTTTCAAAGAACTAGCTCTTGGTTTCATTGATTTTTTTCTGTTTTATTCTTCTCAATTTTATTTATTTATTCTTCTCAATTTTATTTATTTATTCTCTACTCTTTATTATGTCTCTCTTTCTGGTGAGTTTGGGCCTCATTTGTTTTTCTTTTTCCAGTTTCGATAATTGTGCCTTTACACTATTCATTTGGGATTGTTCTTCCTTCTTTCAGTAGGCCTGGATTGCAATATACCTTCCTCTTTGAACTGCATTTGCTGCATCCCACAGAAGTTGCAGCTTTGTGTTGTTGTTGTCATTTGTCTCCATATATTGTTTGATCTCTGTTTTAATTTGGTCGTTGATCCATTTATTATTTAGGAGCATGTTATTAAGCCTCCATATATACACGAGTCTTTTTGTTTTCTTTGTACAATTTATTTCTAGTTTTATACCTTTGTGGTCTGAGAAGTTGTTTGGTAGAATTTCAATATATTTGAATTTACTGAGGTTCTTTTTGTGCCCTAGTATGTGGTCTCTTCTGGAAAATGTTCCATGTGCATTTGAGAAGAATGTGTATCCTGCTGCTTTTGGGTGTAGTATTCTGTAGATGTCTGTTTGGTCCATCTGTTCTAATGTGTTGTTCAGTGCCTCTGTGTCTTTACTTATTTTCTGTCTGGTTGATCTGTCCTTTGGAGTGAGTGGTGTGTTGACGTCTCCTAAAATGAATGCATTGCTTTCTATTTCCTCCTTTCATTCTGTTAGTATTTGTTTCACGTATGTCGGCGCTCCTGTGTTGGGTGCATATATATTTATAATGGTTATATCCTCTTGTTGAACTGACTCCTTTACCATTGTATAATGTCCTTCTTTATCTCTTGCTGTTTTCTTTGTTTTGAAGTCTATTTTGTCTGATACAAGTACTGCAACACCTCCTTTTTTCCCCTTGTTGTTTGCATGAAATGTCTTTTTCCATCCCTTCACCTTTAGTCTGTGTATATCTTTGGGTTTGAGGTGAGTCCCTTGTAAGCAGCATATAGATGGGTCTTGCTTTTTTATCCATTCGATAACTCTGTGTCTTTTGATTGGTACATTCAGTCCATTTACATTTAGGGTGATTATTGATAGATATGTACTTATTGCCATTGCTGGCTTTAGATTCGTGGTTACCAACGGTTGAAGGGTAGCTTCTTTACTATCCAGCAGTCTAACTTAACACTCTTGTTAAGCAATTACACACAGAGTCTGATGATTTTTTCTCTCACTTCCTCTTCTTCCTCCTCCATTCTTTATATAGTAGTGTTTTATTCTGTACTCTTTTACATTTCCTTTGGCTGTTTTTGTGGATAGTTGATTTTACTTTTTGCCTTTTGTTTGTATTTGGATGGTCTGCTTTCTTTGCTATGATTTTATTTTCTCTGGTGACATCTTTTTAGCCTTAGGAGTGCTTCCATCTAGAGCAGTCCCTTTAAGATATCCTGTAGAGGTGGTTTGTGGGTGGCAAATTCCCTCAGCTTTCGCTTGTCTGGGAATTGTTTAATCCCTTTCTTATATTTAAATGATAATCGTGCTGGATACAGTATTCTTGGTTCAAGCCCCTTCTGTTTTATTATGTTAAATATATCATGCCATTCTCTTCTTGCCTGTTATGTTTCTGTTGAGAAGTCTGATGATATAGTCTGATGGGTTTTCCTTTGTAGGTGATCTTTTTTCTCTCTGTAGCTGCCTTTAATACTCTGTCCTTATGTTTGATCTTTGCCATTTTAATTATGTGTTCTAGTCTTGTCTTCCTTGGTTCCCTTGTGTTGTGAGATCAGTGGGCTTCCATGGACTGAGAAACTATTTCCTTCCCCAGCTTGGGGAAGTTTTCAGCTATTATTTCTTCAAAGACACTTTCTATCCCTTTTTCTCTCTCTTCTTCTTCTGTACTCCTATAGTGCGAATATTGTTCCGTTTGGATTGGTCACACAGTTCTCTTAATATTCTTTCATTCTTAGAGATCCTTTTATCTCTCTCTGCCTCAGCTTCTCTGTATTCCTGTTCTCTGATTTCTATTCCATTAACAGTGTCTTGCACCTCTTCCATTCTGGTCTTACGCCCGTCGATCCCGTGTCTCATTTCTGCATTGTCTTTCCTCACTTCCTCCCTTAGGTCTTGCATATTTCTCTGTAGATCCATCAGCATGGTTATGATTTTATTTTGAATTGTTTTTTAGGAAGATTGTGTAAGTCTATCACATCAAGCTCTCTCTCTGGGGTTGTCTGGGTAATCTTTGTCTCTACCATATTCCTCTGTCTTTTCACAGTGATAGAAGTGGTCACTGGTAGGTGCTACGTGTGTCATCTGGGAGAACAAATTCCCTTCCTGCTTGTTGTTCTCCTTGCCCTTCTCCGGTGCATGAACTGGTTTATTGCACACTAGGAGGCAGTCTCTGGGATAATCCCCGGAGCTGCCCGTGTGTGGGGTCGCCCTCAGCCTAGCCTATAGCACTGCGGGAGTTTGAAGTCTCGCTGGGTGCCTTCTGGTCCCCTTGGTGCTTTCCAGCCCTTGTTGTGGGTTCTGGGGTCCTTCCCACTTAGGTGCGTTCCAGCTGGGAGTTGATTCTGTGAGGTTGCTCTGGGGGGGGCCGCTCCTCTGCTGTTCCAGGCGGATCCCGGACCCTTTGTGGTGCTGGCTGGCGGGATGGGGTGGGGTGGAGTACGAATGGCAGGCTGCTAATCACTGTGGAAAGCTTTGGGGTGGCTGCTTTGCCCAACTGCCACCTAGGGGGTCCAAAGTTCCCCAAGTCTTGCACCCTGCTTGGCTGAATGCTCTGGGACTATTTTGTTCCAGTGTTGGGCTCTTGTCCCTTTAGACTTAAAAAAAAAAGCGCCTGCTTTTCTTTTGTTCTGGGGAGCTGGCTGAGGGGACCCACTTCTTGTCTCCATCTTGGATCCTGCCCTTCTGTTTCTCTAATCTCTGACACACCATGCAATGTGTGTCAGTGCTCCTTGTGCAGATCACCAGGGCTGGTTATTTGGTGGGCGTGTGCTTCCACTCCCTCCTCACTCTGAATCTTTTCCTCCCGCCAGTGTGCTGGGTTAGGGGAGTGCTTGGGTCCCACTGGATCACGGCTTTGTATCTTACCTGCTTTGTGAGGCACTGAGTTCTTGTAGGTGTAGCTGTAGCCTGACTGTTGTATTGTATCTTCTGATCTCTTTTTTTAGGAATAGTTGTATTTGTTGTATTTTCACCAATACATATGGTTTTGGGAGGAGATTTCCGATGCCCTGCTCATGCCACCATCTTCCCAGAAGCCCTGAACCGTGTTCATGGATTTTTGAATGTTGTACTATCCTTGCATCCCTGCGATGAGTCCCACTTGATCATGATGGATGATCAGATGATCTTTTTGATTTACTTTTGAAATTGGCTTGCTAATATTTTGTTGAGTATTTTTTCTTCTATGTTTGGCATGGATGTTGGTTTGTAATTTTCTTTTTTTGTGGTGTCTTTGTCTGCTTTTGGTATTAGTGTGTGATGCTGGCTTTATAGAATGAGTTTGGGAGTATTTCCTCTTCTTCTACTCTTTGGAAAACTTTAAGGAGGATGGATATTACGTCTTCACTAAGTGTTTGATAAAACTCGGCAGTGAAACCATCTGGTCCAGGAGTTTTGTTCTTAGGCAGTTTTCTAATTACCAATTCAATTTCCTTACTGGTAATTGCTCTGTTCAGAGTTTCTGTTACTTCCTTGGTCAGCCTTGAGAGGTTGTATTTTTCTGGAAGGTTGTCCATTTCTTCTAGATTATCCAGTTTGTTAGCATATAATTTTTCATAGTATTCTCTCATAATTCTTTGTATTTCTGTGGTGTGCATAGTGATTTTTCCTTTCTCATTTCTGATTCTGTTTATGTGTGTAGTCTCTCTTTTTTTTCTTGGTGAGTACGGCTATGGGTTTATCTATTTTGTTTATTTTCTCAAAGAACTAGCTCCTGCTTTCATTGATCCTTTGTATTGTTTTATTCTTCTCAATTTTATTTATTTATGCTCTAATCTTAATATATCCCTCCTTCTACTGACTTTGGGCCTCATTTGTTCTTTTTTTCTAGTTTTGTTAATTGTGAGTTTAGACAATTCAGTTGGGATTGTTCTTCTTTCCTGAGGAGGCCTGTATTGCAATATATTTCCCTCTTAGCATGGCCTTCTGTGTCCCACAGATTTTGCGGTGTTGAGTCATTGTTGTCATTTGTCTCCATATATTGCTTGATCTCTGTTTTTATTTGGTAATTGATCCATTGATTGTTTAGGAGCATGTTATTAAGCCTCCATGTGTTTGTGGGCTTTTTCGTTTTCTTTGTGTAATTTATTTCTGGTTTCATTCCTTTGTGGTCTGAGAAGCTGGTTACTACAATTTCAATCTTCTTGAATTTAGTGAGGCTCTTTTTGTGGTCTAGTATATGATCTGTTCTTGAAAATGTTCCATGTGCACTTGAGAAGAACGTGTATCCTGTTTCTTTTGGATGGCGTTTTCTGTAGATGTCTGTTAAGTCCATCTGTTCTATTGTGTTGTTCAGTGCCTCTGTCTCCTTACTTATTTTCTGTCCCGTTGATCTGTCCTTTAGAGTGAGTGGTGTGTTGAAGTCTCTTAAAATGAATGCATTGCATTCTATTTCCCCCTTTAATTCTGTTAGTATTTGTTTCACATATGTAGGTGATCGTGTGTTGGGTGCATAGATATTTATAACGGTTATGTCCTCTTGTTGGACTAACCCCTTTATCATTATGTAATGTCCTTCTTTGTCTCTTGTTATTTTGTTTTGAAGTCTATTTTGTCTGATACAAGTACTGCAACTCCTGCTTATTTCTCCCTATTGGTTGCATGAAATATCTTTTTTCATCCCTTTACTTTCAGTCTGTGTATGTCTTTGGGTTTGAAGTGAGTCTCTTGTAGGCAGCATATAGATGGGTCTTGTTTTTTTTTTTTATCCATTCAGTGACTCTATGTCTTTTGATTGATGCATTCAGACCATTTACATTTAGGGTGATTATCGATAGATATGTACTTATTGCCATTGCAGGCTTTAGATTCGTGGTTACCAAAGGTTCAAGGATAACTTCCTTAAAATCTAACAGTCTAACTTAACTCACTTAGTATGCTATTACAAACACAACCTAAAGGTTCTTTTCTCTTTTTCTTCCTCCATTCTTTATATATTAGGTATCATGTTCTGTACTCTTTGTCCCTTGATTGACTTTGGGGGTAGTTGATTTGATTTTGCATCTGCTTAGTAATTAATTGTTCTACTTTGTTGGGGTTTTATTTTCCCTGGTGACAGCTATTTAGCCTCAGGAGTAGTTCCATCTATAGCAGTCCCTCCAAAATGCACTGTAGAGCTAGTTTGTGGTTGGTAAACTCTCAGCTTTTGCTTATCTGAAAATTGTTTAATCCCTCGTTCTAATTAAATGATAATCTTGCCAAGTAAAGTTTTCTTGGTTTGAGGCCCTTCTGTTTCATTGCATTAAATATATCATGCCACTCCCTTCTGTCCTGTAAGGTGGTTTCTGTTGAAAAGTCTGATTATAGCCTGTTGGGTTTTCCTTTGTATGTAATCTTTTTTCTCTCTCTCCCTGCTTTTAAAAGTCTGTCCTTATCCTTGGTCTTTGTCATTTTAATTATTATATGTCTTGGTGTTGTCTTCCTTGGGTCCCTTGTGTTGGGAGATCTGTGCATATCCATGGCCTGAGAAATTATCCCCTTCCCCAGATTGGGGAAGTTTTCAGCAATTACCTCCTCAAAGACACTTTCTATCGCTTTTTCTCTCTCTTCTTCTGGTACCCCTTTAATGCGAATATTGTTCCTTTTGGATTGATCACAGAGTTCTCTCAATATTCTTTCATTCTTAGAGATCCTTTTTTCTCTCTGTGTCTCAGCTTTTTTGTATTCCTCTGCAGTAATTTGTATTCCATTTACCGTCTCTTCTATTACATGTAATTTGCTTTTAAATCCCTCCATTTTATGTTTCATTTCTGATATTGAATTTCTTAATGATTGAATCTCCATCCTAAATTCGTTCCTCGGTTCTTGAATATTTTTCTGTACCATGAGCATGTTTATGATTTCTATTTTGATGTCTCTTTCAGGAAGATTGGTGATTCAGTTTCGTTTGGGCCTTTTTCTGGTGTTTTTGAGATTTTTGTCTGAACCAGGTTCCTTTGACGTTTCATATTTGTATGTGTCACCTTCTAGTGCCCAGAAGCTCTAGTCTCTGGAGCTGCTCAGCCCCTGGAGTGATGTGAGGCATCTCAGGGGAGCAGCGCCGGTGCCTGTGGGGAGGAAAGAGCTGTTGCCTGTTTCCCAGTCGCAGTGCCTGTCTCCACTGTCAGAACCAGTGGACCAAGCCCACAGTTGTAAGCCTCTGTGCTTCTGTAGTTGCCATAGGTGGGGCTTCCCTCTGGCTGGCCTGACTCCAGGGCAGGGAGTGGCGGTTTGGGAGATGATGCCCCCAGGCTAGGAGGAAGGCACAGCCGGCTGGGTATCACAGTGTGGGACCTCTGAGCTGAGTAGGCAGCCAGGAGGATTGAGTGCCTGAAGCTCCTGAATGTTCCCAACCTGCTGGGCCAAGCGTACCCAGACAACCTTGTCCACCTATCCCTTCTCCTGCATAGCAAGCTCCATGTAAACCCCACCCCTTCAGCAGCCCTCTCCCTGCTATGAAGCCTCTCAAACCGCCCATCTTTCCTCTGTCCCAGAGCAGCAGGGTGTGGATCCCTGTCCTCCACAAATGGCTGGGACCGTAGTCTCCTGAAGTATTCCACCTGTCTTAGCTTTCTAATCCACTAATCTCCAGAGCACCATGCAATGTAGGTTTGTGCTTCCATAACATATCTCCAGGGCTATGTGTTTCACAGTCATAGGCTTCCACCCCTCCCCGCTCCACTTCTCTTCCTCCCCTCTGGTGAGCTGAGGTGGGGGAAGGGCTTGGGTCCCACTGGATCAAAGTTTGGTACGTTACCTGGTTTCATGATGTCTGCTCTGTTCTCCAGGTGTATACAGTCTGGTGCAGCCTCCTATACTGTTGCTCTTTCTGGATTAGTTGTATTAACTATATTTTCATAATGTATGTGGTTTTTGGAGCAGTTCTCTGTCTCACCTTTCACATCGCCATCTTGAATCCGTCTCCCCTTTGCGATTCTTATGTCTGTTGTCAGGAGTGGTGTGCAGCGCCTGACAATCTGGACACCAAACATTCCCTCTGCTTTTCAGAGCCCAGCATCCTCAGGCCTCACAGGCCTCCAGGTGGCAGCTTTGGCACAAGTGGCAAGAGTGGGGCTCTCCTTGGAGGGAGAGGCTTCCCTGGCACGTGGGAGTAGGCTCGGAGGCACAGCTGGGTCCAGCAGACTGGTGGGGATTGGAGGCTGCAATCTGCAGGTCTGTGACGGCTTTGGTGACGGCCCTTCTCTCTGCCTTCTTCCAGTACTTAGGCCAGTTAACGTCCGTGCCAGGATACCTGAACCCCTCCAGTAGGACCGAAATCCTGCACTTCATAGACAATGCAAAGGTAACCACCTCCCACCCAACCTTCCCCTTGGCCCACTCCACCTCCCGACCCCAACATTGACCCTCAACCTGCCCTATCTCCCAGCCCTGAATCTGACTTTGGCGTGCTCCACCCTCGAACTCCGACCTTTGACCCACATTCTCTGACACCAGCTCTCCACGCTCTGCCCTGGACCTTGTGGCCAAGGGGGAAGACCCAGCCCTTATGCCCTGGGTGCACTTTGGCCTCAGAGAACATGAACTGTGTCTAGAGATGGGTTCTTTGTGGTTGGGGGCTGCTTTCAAAACGCAGTTTTGAGACACCTAAACCACAAACCATAGGTCTGCATCTAAAGGCCACTCCAGAAAGACCCCCACATGGCTTGAACCCAGCATCACCTGGAGCAAGCCTGGACATGTTGAGGGCCACCATGTGCCCCAGCGGCTTGCACAGGGTGCCTGGGAAGCCCACGCTGGGCGCTGTGTCACTGATGCCTGTGGTCCCTTCCAGAGAGCCCACCAGCTCCCTGGACACCTGACCCAGGAGCACGACGCTGTGATCAGCCTGTCTGCCTACAACGTCAAGCTGGCCTGGCGGGACGGGGAGGACACCATCCTCAGGGTCCCCATCCATGACATCGCCGCTGTGTCCTATGTGCGGGATGATGCCTCGCACCTGGTGGTCCTAAAGACAGGTATGAAGGTGGGAGGCGGGGTTGGGAGGGTCCTTGGCAGAAGCAGCCCACGTGTCAGTCCTCAGGAGTGAGTGTGTTGTTTTGATCGAGCTTTGGGCCATTTCACAGTGTTGGGTCAGTTGTCTCTGCCTGATATGTCCAGAACTGGTCCTTGTGTCCAAGGTTGGGCTCAGCCAGAGGAGGGCAGGCCCACGAGGTCATGGGGAGCAGAGGCTGATCACGATGGCTCTCGCTTGGAGCCTTGGGGACCTGCCACTGCCTGGCGCTGCCCCTTCTGGGACCCTGGCTTGTCCTTGGCGCACAGCCATGGCTGAGCCCCGAGCGCTGGAGGCAGCAAGTGTTTGTCTCCTGCCTTTGGCCACATGGTCTCCTAAAGCTGCGAAGCAGAGATGAGAGCAGCCTGTCAAGGAGCTCTTGGTCAGTGCACGCTCTGAGCCTGTCCTCATAGGAGAACCAGAAAGATCCCACCCACTGCCAGCTCCCCCAGCCTGCTCCCCTCCTGGGTGGTGAGGCACAGGGAGTACCACGCTGCCTCTCCTGTGGGCTGTGGGGAAAGGAGAGAGAGTGAGGGCAGCGCTGCTGTCCTAGGCTCCTTTGGGCATGGCAGGGGCTTGGTGGGCCCCAGAGCCGTCCATGTTGAGAGGCCAGCTCTGAGGGCAGCTGCTGGCCCTGTGTGCGGGCAAGCTGAGGATTGGGTATGCCCAGGACTGAGGGCTCTTGAAAGAACAGGATGAGGAGCCCTGATTCCTTGAGCTCAGAGACTCCAGATGACTGCTGGGGCTCTGCAGCCCACCTGGGCCCAGGGACTTGTGAAGTGGGCTGCCACCCGACCTGCAGCCCCGCTGCTGTGTGGCCATGGCCCTTCCCCCAGACATGCTCACAGTCATACATAGTCACACACACACACAGGCACAATATACACATTCCTTTTGCATACCTGCACCCTTGTGCCCGCTCTGTTACTCTGAGCATCTGGTCTAGGTGCCCACTGTGCCCCGCTTGCTTGTGCTCAGTGAGCATCTACTGTTTAATGACAAGCAATAGTTTAGATTGCTGATACTCAACCTCTTAAACTATGAAAATGGCAATTTAATGTGGCTCAGACTAGCACAGAGCATGGCATGTGACCTCCCTTGCTCCCCATGGTAGCCCAAAGGGAGGCTCTGCACACTCCCTCCCGGGGGAGCCACTCATGCAGGTCACCTACTGGGGGGGCAGTGAGGCTGGCCGGTCATGGGAACCGGCCCTGTCTGCCACTGCTGCCCCACTTGTGGACAGTCCCCACAGGAGCCTGGGGTCTGGGCATTCAGAAGGACAGCAGGCCGTGGCTTCTGACCCAGTGCCTCAGGCAGAGCAGCTGCTGTGCAGGGACCTTGGCCCCTTGGTTTCTTGTGTTGCAGGCTGTTACTCATTAGAACAAATTACAAGAAAACGGATAACGGAGTTTTTTAAAAGGAGAGAATGAGTACCATAGGAGACACTTTCCAAAAAGAGGCAAAAACTGGGATCCACACTTTGCAAGCTTTTGGGGTGAAAGGAAAGGGAGAATGGCTGTACCCCATTTCAGTGAGTCGCCCGAAGCCCCGAGGTTGTGTGCATCCACGCCTATCCAGCTCCTGCATGGGCCTGCTGAGGATGACCTCAGCACAGACCCTGGCAAGGACAGCTAACGTGTATTACACTTGCTCCCTGCAGGCGCACCTGTATGCCCCTTCGACCCTGGGCACAGTGAGGGCTGGCTTAGGGTGGGTGCATCAGTCAAGTCTGCCTGCAGGTGGTTGTGTGTGGTGGGCACAGCTTGGAGGGTGGGTGACCAGATGTATGTTCATGCCAGGGTGGCGCAGCCCATGGAGGCATCTCACTGAAGGAGTTTCTGAGGCTGTGGGAATGCAGCTGGAGGCTCTGAAGCAGGGTCTGGGGGCAGCCGGGGATGGGGCTGGCCGTGCTCAGGGCCCCGTGCTGCTGGGCTAAACGGGCTAGTAGGAGCAGCACACACTTGCTACGCATGGCTCCGGAGCTGTGTGCCCTGCTTCCTCGGGAGCAGCACGGACCTACGGAAATGTTCTGAAGGCCGAGAGTGGTGAATCGGTGTGACAATCTCTTTCATTTCAGCCTCTGTAGCCAGCGCTATGCCAGTGTGCCACCAGCAGAACCATCCCCAGGGACACGGCACACACTCCTTTGTTCTTCCCACTACCTGTGTGTGCTTTACACTCAGGCCTCAGTTTGGACTTGTTGCATTTCATGTGCTCAGTGCTGTGGCCTCTGGCCACCGAGGGGCAGTGCAGTCCTGTGGGATTTGTGGAGCAGCCTCCACATGGGGGCAGGCTGCAGGACGCTGCCAGCTCCATGGGGCCCTGGTGTCTCTAGGCCCACTGCTCCGTGTTGGCTGCTCCTGGGCTGGCTCCCGGATGTGTCTGAGCTTCAGGTGCCCCCTGCTGCAGTGGGCTGGCCAAGACAGCCCAGCCCCGGGGAACTAGAGCCTTCACTTCCAGCTCTGCTTTGGGTCTGTCTGAACGAATATGCTAGCATTCTCTGGCCTCAGGAGGCCTGGAGCCACCATGAGACCTCGTTTCTCTGACGACCATGCATGGAATGTCAGGGCCACGGGCGGAGTACTCACAGTCTAGACTCTGCCCGGGCTATGGCCGGACCTTTGCCCCCCAACACCTCAGTTTCCCCATCTCCTGCCAGGGTTGTGTTCATGGCCCCTTGCATGTTAATGGGTTCTGTGAGCACCTTCTTTTGTGTACATCAAAATTAGCTAAATACTGGTAATTTCATATCTCTCTCTGCCTGAGATATTCACATCATCTTTGGCAAGGATGCAGGAAGGTCTGTAGTGTTATAGTTATCAGGCAGCAGCTGTGGGAATGTGGGTTGGGGGTAGCTCACCTGTTCCCACCCCTTGTTTAGTACAGGCCTGTCCCCCACCTGAGCCAGGTAGGGCTGCCCAGAGCCTGCTGTTGAGTTCCACACCTGCCCTCACCTGCCTAAGATGCCAGTGTTGACTTCCCAGCCCAGGACCCCGGCATCTCCCCCAGCCAGAGTCTGTGTGCGGAAGGTTCCAGAGGCCTCACCACAGTCTCCCTGGCGGAGAGCGGAGTGGGGCCTGTGGAGGCGTGCTGCCTGGTGATCCTGGCGGTGGAGAGTAAGGTGAGCAGGGGGCTCGGCCACGCTCACAGCAGCCCGGCCCCGCACATAGCAGCTCCGGCCCTGCCCAGTCCCACTGAGCACAGGGCCTGCCCTATAGGTGCAGGTGTTTTCTTCTCTGCCCGGGCCTCACCCCTCTCACCTGCGCTGATGGGGGGTGGTCCCCTGCCCCCTGCGGGAAGATTCGTGGGAGTGGCAAGTTGGGGTTTAGGTCTCCAGCCTGGGTGAGCCCCTGGGTACCCTGCTTAGTCTCTGTATCTGTAAGAACATACCCGTGATGCCGGTCCCCACTGGAAACCCCTCTAGACACAGCCCCATGTCCCTAACTGCCCCAGACAGGACCTGCTTTCACAGCACAGAGGTGAAGCCTGTTGTGCTGTGCTGGGAGCCCAGGGGCGCCGCCACAGATGTGGCCCCTCCCTGCCCCTTTCCCCGAGGCTGGAACAGGAGTGGTGAGAGGGTGTTGGCAGCAGATGCCCCTGCAGGCCACACCTGGCCACCCTCAGGTCTAGAGAGTGTCCTGGGTGTGGGCTGGTCGACTTGTGGCCCCGCTGGGTAGTGGAAGGCAGAGAGCACTTTGTCCTGTCCCTTTGGCGTCTGAAGCATTGGAGAGCCGCCTGGAAGGTGCATCTGTATCTCCCACGGCAGGTGGCTGCTGAAGAGTTGTGCTCCCTGCTCGGCCAAGTCTTCCAGATTGTGTACACGGAGTCAACCATTGACTTTCTGGACAGAGCCATATTCGATGGGGCCTCGACACCCACCCACCACCTGTCATTTCACAGCGGTAGGTGGGTTGGAGGGTGGGCAGAGTTGGCACACGGCAATGCTGCTGTGCTGTCCGGGGGCTCTAGCTGGTGCGTGGGTCCAGGCTTCACTGCTCACATCAACCTGTGGGCCCGCCTGGCGGCTTCCTGTGTAGCCTTGGGACCTGGAACATGTTCTGGAGCCACATACAGCTGGAGGCACTTCACCTGACTCAGAGCAGAGGGCCATGCGGGCTCTATGCTAGGGCTGAGAGTTTGGGGACCTCCCTGCCAGAACCCCCACTTATTACTCTCTGAGAGGGCCTCTCTGAGGACGAGGGCGGCCTGAGGTGGCAGCTGGAGGAGGCTGTGCCCTCTGTGTGGACTCTGTATAGTGTCTTCAGGGATCCGTCAGCATGCACAAGGCACTCCACTTGCACACGGCTCTCATTCAGCTCTTTCTTGCCGGTGGCCACTGCCCGCCCTCTCACAGCTCACCCACTGCATGTGGCCTTAGGTCATCTGTCCAGCAGCTCTCAAGTGGTTGCTGAACACCAGGCCCTTTGTTGCTCCTAGGGTCTCTGTCATCAGTGAGCAGCCATGGAGTTTGGCTGGGTCCAGGCTGAGGGTCAGACCTGCAGTCCTGGCCCTGGTCCCTGCCCTTACCCACTGCATGACATAGGGCAAGTTGTACAGCATCTCTGATCCAGTCTTCATCTAAGTGGGGCAGTTATG
Organism: Smutsia gigantea; assembly: GCA_032199065.1. NCBI lineage: Eukaryota > Metazoa > Chordata > Mammalia > Pholidota > Manidae > Smutsia > Smutsia gigantea. The sequence goes on along the minus strand of JAVSCE010012014.1, from coordinate 51,821 downwards.
TTCCTGCTCAGGTCAGAGAAGACAAAATGACAGCCCCATGACGCTGCTGGTGCAAAGCTGACATCCACACGCTGTGCTTCCCTTGTCCTTGGCCACTTGGCTGATGGCCAGGACCAGCACAACAACACTTGGCCCGGGCCTGCACAGGTGGCTTCTCTCTCAAGTGCACCCAGGAGCCCCCTGTGCCAAGACCTCCACAAGAACCTGGCCACTGGACTCAGCACCCCTTCCCCGTGTGACAGGAAGCATGTTTTCCCCTACAGACGACTCTTCCACCAAAGTGGACCTGAAAGAGCCCTATGAGTCGGAAGCCAGCCCCTTGTGAGTGCCCAGCCTGGGTCTCAGCAGTGCACCTGGCCCGGCCTCCCCTCGGCCGTGGCCCTGCCCCTGCCTCGCCAGCCCATGCCCCTGCCCCTGTCCCACCCCACCCCGCCCTGTGCAGGCACCCTTCCCTTTCTCAGACCCTGGTCCCAGCCCAGTCACCAGGCCTGTCTCCCTGGCTGGGTGCCCCAGGGTGCAGTGGGCAGGTGGGGGTGGGGCCAGTGCCCACGGCTGGTGTCCCTGCAGCTCTTTGCGCGAGTGTGCACTCGCGGGCGGCGTCCTGCCGCTGTCCTTCTGCGCGCAGACGGCGCCGCACGCCAAGACGGTCAGCGAGAGCGAACTGAGCGCCACGGCTGCTGAGCTACTGCAGGACTACATGCTCACGGTGCGTCCACGCTCCGAGGCCTGCCTGCACGCCAGGCCCAGGGCAGCGGCCTTAGCTGGAGAAGCGCCTGGGGCGGAGTGGGGCGCCACTTCCCCGCCAGGACTGGCCCTTGGAGAACGTGGGGGCAGGACCACAGTGGCAGAGGGACTGGTTGGCTGGTCGGTGGGCTTTCCCTCTGTTACCGACCTCACGTGGTTTTGCTGTTGAAAACTCTGCTGGCTGACCCGTTTGTTCCCCTAGAGGGCGTGGCTCTGGGCTCCAGGACGCAGTAAACGGGCCCCTGGCAGCCCCGTTGGGGGTCAGATTAGTGCAGAAGAATGGGGTCTCCGGTCTCAAGGCTCTTTGCAGGTCGCAGCCCTCTAGGGGCGGGGCTGGGTGGAGGGCCTGGGCGTCACTGCTCACTGCGCCCTGCCTGCATGTGTCTCTGCAGCTGCGCACCAAGCTGTCCTCGCAGGAGATCCAGCAGTTTGCTGCGCTGCTGCATGAGTACCGCGATGGTGCCTCCGTGCACGAGTTCTGCATCAATCTGCGGCAACTCTATGGGGACAGCCGCAAGTTCCTGCTGCTGGGTGAGTCCCTAGGGGGGCCTTCCCAGGGATGGGTGGGGATGTACCGACCAAGGCACAGGAGAACCAGGCTGTAGTGGGGTGAGCAGGAGTTTGCTGGGTGGAAAAGTGGAAGGACCAGTTTGTGCGGAGATGCTGAGGGTCAAGCTCAGCATCTTAGGGCGGGGGGCCAGCAGGCAGGGCAGTCAGGGCCTGCCACTAACAGCTGGGCAGCAGCACTGGACTGCTGCCCATGCCTGAGGGCATTGCCAGGGTGCCTTTCCCTTGCTGACCCTAGGGAACAGGGCTGGGTGACAGCAGACGGAGTCTCCTTGGCCCTGAACTCTGCCTCCAGCAGTCCACGTAGGGTGGGTTGAACCCCTGTCTCCATACCAGAGCTCTCTGCTCATGGGCAGGATGGGGCGCTGAGTGAGGGGCATGGACAGAAGGGCGGGAGGCTGGACTGCAGACCTGCCACCCTCCCTGGGGTCAGGTCCATGGCCAGGACTGGGTTCTGGACTGTTTCTTTTCATCTTGTTGCCACTTGGGAAGGTCAGGGAGTGGATGGGGCCCCCATAAGGATGTGGGCCCCCGTCATCAGCCTGTCTCTGTCCCTCCCTGCTCTCTTCCATTTGTAAACCCACCCTGCAGGGTGTTTATAGGGCACAGGTGTCCCAGGGCTGTGCTGGCACTGCAGGGAGGGCCGAGGGAGGACACTTACCCGTAACAGGACTTTTTAAGGAGTGCCCCTTTGGTGTGGGGCTCTGCCTCAGGGCTGGGCCTGGCCTTTGGAGTTGATGCTCTCCCTGGCCGGGTGGCTTTGGCATGGGACCTGGGTGTGGGTGTGGGTGCGGGTGCAAGGCTGCTCTGGGCCATGCCCTCCTGCCTGTGCCTGTGAAGTGGGGCTGCCATGAAGCTGTGCCACCCACCACCATGCTGAATGGTCTGGGGCTCAAGCACCCTACACCCGGTGTCTGCAGGTCTGCGGCCCTTCATCCCTGAGAAGGACAGCCAGCACTTTGAGAACTTCCTGGAGACCATCGGAGTGAAAGACGGCCGGGGCATCATCACTGACAGTTTTGGCCGGTGCCGACGGGCCCTGAGCTCCACCCCTACCTCCACCTGCACTGGGGACAGGCCTGTAGGACACGCTGATGAACAGTCTGCGCCCTCGGAGGGTGACGAATGGGACCGCATGATCTCAGACATCAGCAATGACATTGAGGCCCTGGGCTGCAGTCTCGACCAGGACTCAGCCTGACGGGGTGGGAGGCCAGCGCAGGTGCCATCAGCTATGAAGGATGTGCCCAGGGTGGCCTTGCCACCTGCATGGGCTCTGCTCCTGGAGGGGTCCTGTCACCAGACCCCAGACAGCTGTCAGTTTTGCACAGGAACTCAGAGACCCTTAAAGAAGTTTACTGCAATGTGAATGATTCACCTCTGCTGCCAGTGTGTTTCTCATCTGGCCGGGAGGGAGCGGGCCATGCACTTTGGCCCGCCTGGGCCCTGTGCTGGGGCTGGGCTCTTTGTGGCCAGGCCCATGTGAGCCTCAGTTGGCCCCTCACCCCAGGCCCCATTGGGTGGTTTACATAGCCACCTATACTGAGCACAAGCCTACCTGGAGAGCATGTCACCTTGGAGCTCGGGGTCCGATTGTCAGCGAGACCAGCAAGGGCACTGTGTCCAACTCTCAAGCCCTTTGGCCTTAGTCTCCCTTGGGCTGGGCCCCACCTGTGCCCTGGGGACGTGGGAGGTGGTGGGGCCATTGGGGTGGGAGCTGGGCCTGGAGACTGCAGTGCAGGTGTCGGGAGGTGCAGCTCTGGGCTCCCCCCAAGGTGGTGGCTCTGCCCTGTGAGACCCTGCTGGTGTGTGCACTGAGTCCAAGGCTGAGCAGAATGGGCACTGGGCTTGGGGAGGGGGTGCAGAGCACTGGGCTGAGGTGCAGCTGTGTGGTAACTGGGCAGGGGAGTCCCTCAGGCTCCCCACTCTAATAAGGGGCGGGTTGGGATGGGATGAGGGGTCTCAGACTTGGCTGTAGCCCAGGCTGTCCAAGAGCTGGTTGTGGGTCCCAGCCAGGCAGCGCTAAGGGAGACACTTAGTAGATGCCATTTCTTGATGTGTCTGGAAGCATCCAGAATGGATTAAGACAGCCGTAGTTTGGGGCTGGCTCCAAGTCCACCCTTGGCCTGAGCCAGCTGCAGCATACTCAGCCCCCTGAATGATCTGTGTGAGGGTCAGGAGCTGCTTGTCTTGGGCCCACCTGCAAATGTCCACACTGCAGGCCCTGCTCTTCTCCTGGGTCGGGGTCCCCACTCTGGGCCTGGCCCCTGGAGAAGATAGGAGAGAATGTGGAGGTACGTGAGCCATGCAGGGCCCCAGTGAGGAGCCAGGCTCTTTGGGGGGTTGGTTGAAAGCTGCCTGAGTGAACGCTGCCTCTACGGCTTCTCTAGCACAGGCCCTGCTGAGGGGCCATCAGGGGAGTTCTGGAAACATTGGTCCCCAGGCCCACAACCTGGGCCTAAGTAAGGCAAGGGGTGTGATGGCCCATGAGCTCTGGTTAAGTCAGGTGCCAGGACACAGGGAGGAACCCCACTCTCTGGGGACACTTGGGGAACCTCCTCTGGGGAGACAGGAGGACCCCCACCTGCTGGGGACACATGGGGACCCACTCTCAGGAACTAGATGACCACCTCCCTCAGGGGACAGACAAGGGTGAGATGATCACCACCCTCTGGGGACAAGAGTGGGGTCCACTACACTGTGAGGTTACTGGGGAGGAACCCCCACCCCCACCATGCTCAGTCCTGTTCAGGCAGAGCCTGTTTGGGGGGGGAGTAGTGGAGCAGAACAGCAGGGTGGTAGAGGCACCCATTTATTGAGCAGCAGAGCTGGGGGCAGGGCACAGCGGGGCATTGGTCAGCAGCTACATTGTCAGCTCCTGCAGGAAAAGAAAAGTGAGGGTCAGGCTGGGGAGGGAGGGTCAGCAGCAGGGCTGTGCGCGCAGCTGCTCACCATGATGGCGTTGACGATGTCACTGTGGTTCTCTCTCAGGGCACGTACAGCCTTGGCCCTGGATACGTTGGCCTGCGCCATCACCAGCTCAATGTCACGCAGCTCCAGTCCTGCCTCATCCACCTGGGGGGCAGCAGGGAGGTGCTGAGCTGACCTCTCCCCCATCGGGGCCCCACAGGCCCCCACAGGGTCCCCCAGATGCAGGCCCAATACCCGGCCTCACCTCCTCATCGTCCTCCTCGCACTCTGGCCTCACCTGCGGCCCTGGCGCTGACTCGGGCACCAGGGCTGCAGGCTCCGTGGGCACCTTGAACTTCTCAGCTGCGGCTCTGTGCACTTGCTGGGACAGGTCCTCGACCTGCGCACAGGGCCAGCTGTTAGCTGGCTGCATCCGGGGCCCCGCCCCCGCCCACGGCTGCTCAGACCTTAGCCTCCCCAAAGACCACGTAGGTGTCCGAGGCCGGGCTCTTGAAGACGTCAGGCTTGGCGATGACAAAGAGGATGTTTTTGGACTTCTGAATGGTGATCCTGGTGACCCCCTGGATCTGCCGCAAGCCCAGCTTGGACATTGCCTGGGGGCACAGTGGGCTCAGACCTGGGCTCCTAGGGGCCCAGTTGAGGGTGGAGGGGGCAGAGTAGGCCCAGGGGGAGGCAGAAATACCAGGGATCAGGCTCTCCCACTGACTCCTGGGGACCCCTGTGGTCCCTGTGTGCAGCAGGGCAAGTGGCTTGGACTAGGAGCACCCTCTCTGCTGACACTTTGGCCCTGGTGATTTCACAAGAGGGGACCCAGTAGTGGAGGCCTCCCCCACACCCCAGGAGTCAGTTCTGAGGTTGAGGGGCCCCGTGCAGCCAGCCACAGCCCACCTTTCGGGCCTTCTTCTCGCTGCGGCTCTGCTTGGCTTTGGAACTGGTTTCCTCACTGCCTCCACCCGCGGGGGCCTGGGGAGAGGCGGGGTCTGAGCGAGAGCCTGGATGCAGAGACCCAGGGCACCCCCACCCCCGGGCGTGGGCACCTGGGCTGGACACTGCGAAGTCTGCGGCCCTGAGAGCTCTGGCTCCTCCGGTTCTGACGACTCCCCATGGCTGTCCGAGTGATGGCCGGAGCCTGGACCCTGCAGTGAGTCTGGGGACGGGAGATGCAAGGTGGCCTCTGCTTTCTGCTGGCCCCCGCAGAGTGAGGATCTGTGCCTTCCCTCCTTCCCCTCACCTCCTGTCCCTGGCTCAGGATACGCTCCAGCCCAGGCCCCCTCACCTTCCTCCAGGCTGTCCTGGTCATCCTGCTGCTCAATGGCTGGGAGCCTTTGGGGGCCAGCCAGGCTCTGGGGCCTGGAGCCAAGAGGCACTTGGCAGGGGGGTGAGATCCTCAAGGCCAGGTCTTTGGTATGAATTCCTCCTGTGGGGGCTGCTTTGGAGCTGAGGAGGGCAGCATGGGGCAGGAGGCTGCCCCGCTGCCCCGCCCCGGGGGTGTTTGTGGTTCCTGAGAAGGCAGCCACTGCCTGCTGCTCTCCTGCCTGGGGCGGCAGATGAGCTGGAGAGCTGGGGCACTCCTTGCCTTCCACGGAGGCTTCCTGGGGGCCCGAGGGCGGCAGTGCTGCCTTCATGAGGACCCCAGGAGCAGAGGGCTCAGGGCCCAGGAGCCTGTCTGGGGACATGCTGGGTGGGTCCCCAGTGGGGCCTTCTGGGGGCTGTGGCCAGGAGGGACCAAGAATTCTGGGAGCTCCCTGGGCCCAATCTGCACTGCCTGGGCCTAGTACGGGTTCCTGCTGCCAGAAGGGTGGTGAAGACATGGGTGCAGGTCCTCTGAGGCAGCTCCCACCTGGCCTGGGCACAGCCCTTGAAGGAAATTCTAAGCAGGAGCTGAGTCCCACCTCTGAGGCCACAGCCACAGGAATCCCTGGTGCCATGGTGGCCCTTTCCTTGTCTATTGGGCTCAGAGACTGCACCAGGCCAACCTCAGGGCAAACAGCAGGACATGCCTTCAGGCTGCTGCTCCCAGGATCCTTCCCAACACCCTGGGGTGCTGATTCAAGTCCTCCCTCCCCCTGGCTCTCTGACCCTGGTGCCTCCTTTGGGAGTGAGTGGGGCCTAGCTCCCAAACCAGGGTTCTCAGGGACATCTGCCAACAGGCCCTCCGCTACTGCCTCCCTACTGAAGGCAGGATCCGGGGTGTCTGGGGCCTCCATGGTAGGATCTGGGGTGTCCAGGGCCTCTGTGGCAGGATCCAGGGTGTCTGGGGCCTCCTTGGGAAAATCTGGGGCATCTGGGGCCTCTATGGTAGAATCTGGTGTATCTGGGGCCTCCACTGTAATATCTGGGGTGTCCAGGGCCTCTGTGGCAGACTTTAGGGTGTCAAGAGCCTCCCTGATAGAATCCAGGGTGTCCGGGGCCTCCGAGGCAGGATCTCGGGTGTCTGGGGCCTCCCTGGTAGGACCCGGAGTGTCTGGGGACTCTGAGGCAGGCTTGGGGGTGTCTGGGGCCTCCCTGGGAGAATCCGGGGTCTCTGTGGCAGGATTCGGTGTGTCTGAGACCTCCGTGGCTGGCTCAGGGTTGTCCACGTCCTCTGAGGCAGGAGACAGGGTGTCCGGGGCCTCCCTGGTAGAACCTGGGGTTTCCAGGGCCTCTGTGGCAGGCTTTGGGGTGTCCATGGCCTCCCTGGTGGAACCTGGGGTTTCCAGGGCCTCTGTGGCAGGATCTGGGGTGTCCACGGCCTCCCTGGTAGAACCGGGGGTTTCCAGGGTCTCTGTGGCAGGGTCTAGGATGTCCCGGGCCTCCCTGCGAGAATCCGGGGTGTCTGGAGCCTCTGTGGCAGGATCCAGTGTGTCTGAGACCTCCATGGCTGGCTCAGGGTTGTCCACGTCCTCTGAGGCAGGATCTGGGATGTCCAGGGCCTCCCTGGTAGAACCTGGGGTTTCCAGGTCCTCTGTGACAGGCTTTGGGGTGTCCACGGCCTCCCTGGTAGAATCGAGGGTGTCTGGGGCCTCTGAAGCAGGATCTCGGGAGTCTGGGGCCTCTGTGGCAGGATCTTGGGTGTCCAAGACCTCCCTGGTAGGATCCAGGGGGTCTGGGGACTCCGAGGCATGCTTAGGGATATCCGGGGCCTCCAAGGCAGAATCCAGGGTGTCTGGGGCCTCTGAGGCAGGATCTCGGGAGTCTGGGGCCTCTGTGGCAGGATCTTGGGTGTCCAAGACCTCCCTGGTAGGATCCAGGGGGTCTGGGGACTCCGAGGCATGTTTAGGGATATCCGGGGCCTCCAAGGCAGAATCCAGGGTATCTGGGGCCTCTGAGGCAGGATCTTGAGAGTCTGGGGCCTCTGTGGCAGGATCTTGGGTGTCCAAGGCCTCCCTGGTAGGATCCAGGGGGTCTGGGGACTCCGAGGCATGCTTAGGGATATCCGGGGCCTCCAAGGCAGAATCCAGGGTGTCTGGGGCCTCTGAGGCAGGATCTCGGGAGTCTGGGGCCTCTGTGGCAGGATCTTGGGTGTCCAAGACCTCCCTGGTAGGATCCAGGGGGTCTGGGGACTCCGAGGCATGCTTAGGGATATCCAGGGCCTCCAAGGCAGAATCCAGGGTGTCTGGGGCTTCCAAGGAAGCCCTGGGGGTGTCTGGAGTCTCAGAGGCAGGATCCTGGGTGTCCGGTGCTTCCAAGGCAGGCTCTGGGGTATCTGGGGTTTCCGAGGCAGGCTCGGAGGTGTCTGGAGCTTCTGAGGCAGGATCCTGGGTGTCCAGAGCTTCCGAGGCAGGCTTGGGGGTGCCTGGGTCCTCCGAGGCAGGTCTGGGGGTACCAACATCTCCCCATGAGGTCCATGGTGTTTCAGTGTCTGCAGCTGGTTCTGGGACACCCTGTGGGGCCTGGTCCTGGCCTTCAGTGGTGCTTGCATCCCTCTCCTCAGGCACTGGCCTCAGTCCCCAAGCCTCACCTCCTTCTTGTTGGGCCACTGCAGCCATGGCCTCTGTCCCTGGGCCACAGCCTGTGTCTGTCTGCAGGGCCTTGGGGCTGGCTGTAGCAGCAGGTCCCTGGCCTGAGAGGGGGCCTGCATCCTGCAGGGGCAGGTGTCTGGCCAAAGAGACAGGATCCTGGGGTAAGGCGGGGTCCCCTTCTCCTAGCTGGTGCTCAGGGCTGGCCGCAGCAGCAGGTCCCTGGGCAGCTTCCTCCTCCAGGGTCTGCAAAGAGTCCAGACTTGGCAAGAGGTCCCCCTCTTCCTGGGCAGTCCAAGGCTCCGGGCCTAAGGTGGCTTTGTCTCCCTCCCGTAGAGGCTGAGGTGTGGCCAAGGCGACAGGTGCTGGTTCCATGGAAGAACCTACTTCATCCTCCTGGGCCTTCTGGGTCACCCCAGTGAGGCCTGGGGCTTCTTGCCAGGTGTGAGGGGCCCTAGTGGCAGCAGATGCCGGGCCTGCAGAGGGGCCGGTCCCTGTCATTTCTGCCACAGGCTCCTGGCTCTGGGCGGAAAGGCCAGCCTCTCTCTCAGAGCCCCTGGTAGCCAGCTGTGGGCCCCAGGATGTGGGCTCACCAGGGCTGTACTGGAACAGGATGGTGTGCTGTGCGTGGGGTTCCCCGCTGTACAGCCTCTCGTCATCCGCCCCTGCGTAGGAGGCAGAGTCAGGGTCAGAGGAGGCCGTAGAGATGTCGTCCTGGAAGGCGAAGGCCTCATTCACACTCTCAGAGATGGAGAGGTCGGACAGTGACTGCAGGGAGGAGGCGAAGGTGCTGTCATCCTCCCCTGCCCCGGCCACGTCTGCTCCCGGGGAGGGTGCCTCCTGCTCTGCAGGCAGGGGCACCACCTCCACCGCTTCCACCTGGAAGATCAGGCTGCCCCGGAAGGGCAGGAGGGAGGCGGGCATCATTGGCTCATTGGCCAGGAAGTCCGGCTCAAAGAAGTGGCCTTCCTGGCTCAGGGAAGAGCTGCTGTCCACGGAGAGGCTGGACTCTGGGGACGGGGGAACTGGGGACCCAGCAGGGTGCAGCTCCTGCTCATCCACCAGGGACCCTGGGGGGGAGAAACCCCAGCCTGAGGGAGTGTCCAGCGCTTCTGCCAGGGCCAGCAGGCTCAGGGAGCAGGATGAGGACGAGGCCCAGCTGTCCCCATCTGCCGTGACATAGGAGCCTGAGAGTGATGCAGGCGGCGAGTCTCCCTGGGGGCCCCTGTGGGGCCCGTGGCTGGGGAGCAGCGCAGAGGCGGTCACAGTGGGGGTGGAGGGAGGTGTGAAGTAGGAATCAGGGTCCAGGGCAGGGCAAGGCACAGGGGGGTCACCCTGAGAACACAACTCAAGGGGTGGGTTCAGGCTGGCATGCCCACCCTCCCTATTCCTGAGCTCTGGTAGAGCTGCGCTTGGTTGTGGGGGTGCCCAGCGTGTCTCCTCACCCATCACAACCCGGGGCTCCAGTGGGGTTGGCTGAGCGCCCTCTGTGGGCTGAACCTCAGGGGACCCTGGGCTGGGGCCGCCCTCCTCTGGCACTGCCCAGGCCAAGGTGGTGTGGCCCGGCCCTGCATCCCAGCTAGCTCCCTCAGGTGGGGGCCGGGCACCTGGCTTGCTGGGCAGGAACGTGAGGGCCAGGGTGCTGGGCCCCTGGGTCAGGGCACAGTGCTCCTGCGGGTTCCCTCTTGGAGTGGTGGTCTCAGCTGCATCACAGGACAGATCTGTGGAAAGAGAAGGGCAGGCATCTGCCCTGAGAAGTGGCTCAGAGGCAGCTGAGCACGGTGGGGACCCAAGGGAGTGTGTCAGCTGGAAGGGCCGAGGGCAAGGGGAGAGCTGCCCATCTGGAGGAGCAGTCCCAGAGCTCGCAGCATGGGGAACAGCCTGGGATCATGGCATGTGGGGAGTGGCCGTGGGCACAAAACGGCAGTTTCTTGACTGCACATGTGCCAACCTCTCGCCACCTGGCACGTCAGAGGGCCCAGGAGTAGGGGCCTGAACGCTTCCTGCAGCACTGCAGCCTTGTGCCTGCTGTGAGCTGGTCCTGCCTCCCTACCTCCTCTTGCTGCCACACCTGAAGCTAGTCTGTCAGGGTCTCACGGGCTCTGCCTGCTCCTGGTCCCAGAGCTGGCACAGGGACAAGGGGAAGCAGGGTCCATGCAGGCATGTTCTCAGGCGGGCTGTCCTACAGGGGTGAGCTGGAGCATCAGGCCAGAGGTGGATGCTGGTCCCCTGATGATAGCTGTCCAAAGAGGGGGCTCCACCCTGCCCTACAGGTGGCTGAGGGGAGCTGTGGGCTCTGGGGGCTGTGGGACCACCCAGCCAAGTCTTTCCACAGTGGCAGCTGTCGCATGTTGCTGGCAGGGCTAGCTCCTTCCACCAGGAACATGTAAGTGGGTCCCCTGGCAGTGCTCAGGGCTGCCCAAGCCCCAGCTGCATTCTCTGGGGGTGGGATGGGGGTGGGGGTTTCCTGCTCTGTGATGCTCTCCGGTGACCACACACAAGGACATCAGCTTTCTGTCTGTAAAGCGGTTTGCCAGGATTAGAGCTGAAGCTTACAGAGGGTGGCTCCCTCCCCAGGCTGCCCCACCTGCCTGAAAAAGAGCCCCGGGCCCTTGGGCCCCACTGCAGGAGTTCTGGGGTGTTCAGAGGGTCCTGAGAAGGGGGACCTTTGGGTCCACTGGAGGTGGGTGTGGCAGGGGTGTCTGGGTACCAGAGACTGGGCTCTTGGCACTGAGCCTGGCATGCTACCCCTGTGCACTCATACTGGACTCCAGGGCCCTGGGGCAGGGGGAGAGCAGATCAGCTAAGGGGGTTGTGGAAGGGAAACCAAACGTCAAAGGTTTTTGGGATTCATTTAAGGTCATCAGGCAGTCCAAGCAGAGCCAGCCCAAGATCCTGGGTCTGGGGAGTTCCAGCCTCCCCCCACCCCTTTACTGGACCTCAGAGGGAGGCCAGGACCCTGGACCCAGCACTGTATCCTCCCCCAGGTGACTTTTCACCCACTGCAAGGTGCCCTTGGCCCTCCAGCAGCCACACATGGTTGACCTCTGAGTGTGTTATCCTGGCTGGTCTTCCAGGCCCAGGCAGACCCCCTCAGCCCCATCAACAAACACTGCTGGCCCAGCCCCTCCAAGGACAAGGGCCTGCCCTCCAGAGGGTTCCCCCCCAGGGCATCCCACCTCCTAGACCAGCAGCCCACCCCTCTGGCTTCCCTGGCCTCAGGTTCCAGTCCTGTCCACCGGTCGCCGGCCCTGAGGTGGCCTCAGGCATTTGGGCGCAGACCTCCCCAGTAGCTGGGGTGCAGTTGAGAACCTGCTGCCTCCAGTCCACAGCCGCTCAGCCCCGAGGCTCCAGGCGGACAATGGGGCTCAGCAGCTGAGTGGCGGGCCGGGCCGGAAGCGCAAGGCGCCACTCAGCCCGAGTGGTTCGCAGGCCCTCCTGTCGCTTCTGGCTCTGCAGGACATCCCTGCTCCGCCCGCCCTTGCCTGAAGTCCGGTGTGGGGGCCGGCGCGGGGTCAGGATTCAAGTGCGCGGAAGAACGGCGCCGAGAGGATCGGGAAGGGAAGGAGGCAGGCTGGGCGCGGGTGGTGGCTGGGGCGTGACGGTGAAGAAGGGAGAGGGGCGGAGGGCGACAGCGGGGAAAGCGAGAGGACGGGTGCGGAGACGCGCTTAGACGGGGTCGCGCCTCCTTACCTGTGCGGGGCCCCGGCCCACCCGCCTCCAGCAGCAGCAGGTCAGCGCTGGTAGCCTCCCCCGGCATGGCCTGGCCTTGCGTGAGTTCCCCGGAGCCCGGTCCGACCACGCATCTGTCTCGCTGAGCCTGCGAGGCCACCGCCCCTCGGCCGGGGGGTGGGGGTGGGGGTCATTGGACGACGTCGGCACCGCCCCGCCCGCCTGGCGCCCCGAATGATCGTGCGCCGGCGCGCCAGGCACTGCGGAGCTCGGAGTGGGGCGGACGGCCTCCCTCCCCGCAGGCAGTGCTTTTATCCGGCGCTGCGCGGCCCCGCCTTTGCGCAGAATCCCATGCCTTAGCGGGAGAGGCGTTTGGGGCCATTCGGAGGCTGGGCGGACCCCGGGCGCATCTCCCCTTAGCTGGTTGGGAAGAGGCGGGAGTGGTCAGAATTCGGGGTGAGGGGCCGGGGCGCTTTGGGGGAGGAGGCCCCGCACTCCCCTTGTCGGCCTCCTGGCCCCCAGCTGATGGGGCTCTCCGTAATGCCCGGTGTCTCCGTCCGAGAGGTGAGCAGGTGCCGCAGCCCCGCGCTGATTGGTCGGTCCTCCGGTTTCCCTGGCAACCGTCTCCCGGCGCCATGGCAACTGGAGGCCCAGAGCCTGCGTGGCGGGAGCGCAGCGGAAGGCACCCCCAGGGGAGCCCTGCGGGCGAGTCCCGGGCTTCCCGCAGCCGGCTCCTTACCCCAGCGCTCTGGAGGGCAGGCAGAGGGAGAAACCCGCCTCCGCGCTCGCAGCATCCGCCCTGCCATACCCGCAAGGACGCAGCAGTCCGAGTGCCCTGGGCTGCACCCTGGCCTCCACACAGCCCCCGCGATCAGGGTTGCGGAGCGCGTGCCCTGTGCCAGGCTCCGGGAGACAGACGAACATTGTTACCACTCTGAAGACGGCGGGAACAGGGCAGGCAATCAGAGCAGCCACTGGTGGGGCTTTCTCCCCAACCTCAGCCTTCTGCTGGCTCTTCAAGAGCCCGCGAGCGGGGGTCAGCGGAACGCGCCTCCAGAGTCAGGCCACACAGCCGGCTGCCTGCTGGGCACGGCTGTTGCACCAGACCCACCATGCCCAACCGAAGGCCCGCGTCCTGCATCCCCCTCAGTGGGGGGATTCGGCCGTCTTCCCTCCTAGCTGCACTCCCTTTCCTCCTCGCCAGCCTTTTCCCTCGCAGTACTCTGTCAACAGCGTACCATCTGGCCAACACCCTGACTTTCCAGAAACCAAAAGCTTTTGAACAGGGCCTAAGGGGCCCCCAGACCCAGCAAGATGGCATAGGTTTGTGGGTCTGTTTCTCCCGATTAATCTGACGATGAATGCAGGAAATAAGAGACCACACAAACAGAACTTTCAAAGGTGAAAAGAGGAAAGTGAGCTGGCGAGGGGCCCCAGGCCTGGAGGAGCAGCAGAGCAGCCCATTCAGCAGAAGGGGCGCCAGGCCTAGCAGTGCCTGACCCGCAGCCTACTACCAGGAGTACCAGGGGGGTGTATTCATCCCCCTGTGAAACTGGAGTCCTGCTGGCAGGATGATCAAGGGGAGGCTCTCCAGTAAGGGGTCAAGGAAAGGATACTCCTTCCCCCCTGAGGCCCAAGCTTCCCTTCCTCATCCCACCCAGAGGCTCTCGGGTGTGGGGTGGGGGCACAGGGTGGCCTAGGCGGGGAAGCCTTCCATCCCCGCAGTGCCCCAGCAGAGACCAGCGGCACGAGGCCAAAATAGTGCCACAAGTCCTCTGAGTCATGACGCTGTCCCTGGGAGCCACAGCGACACAAAGCACATGCTCTGCACACCAAGCACCGACGGATGACTGCCTGCTAAAGATCCAAACATGATGGCCTAACTGTCCAGACACCTGAACGCAAAGCAAACAAAAGACCCGCCCATCGTAGCAGGAAAATCAGGGAGGAGCCCAAGAACCAGGAAAATCACAACTAGAATGAAAAAAGGCAACTGATGGGCGCCAGCACTGAGGGCAAGATGCTGGCACCATCTGGCAAGGAGTTTAAGACGGCCATAATACAAGTGGTTCAACAAGTAATAACAAATTATCTTGAAACAAATGGAAAATCTCAGCAAATAGACATTATAAGAAAGAAACAAAGGAAATCATAGAACAATGTAGGAAAATCTCTGAAATGAAAACCTTGGGGGATGGGCTTGTGAGTACATGGAAGTGACAGAGGCTTGTCAGTGAGACTGAGGACAGGCCAACAGAAACGATTCACCTGAATAACAAGAAGAAAACACATTGAAAAATGAACAGAGGCTCTAGAACCTGTGGGATAGTAACAAAAAATCCCTCATTCTTAGAACCAGAGTCCCAGAAAGAGAGTGGGAGAGTGGGGTTGAAAAAAGCAATGATGGCTGAAACTTCTTAGGTAAAAGTTAGAAAACTACAGATTCAAGTGGCTGTGCAGGCCTCACACAGGAAACACCCAAAGAAATCCACATTAAGATGTATTACAATTTAACTCCTGAGCTCTGGAGACAAAATTGTGAAAGCAGCCAGAGAGATATGACACAATACCCATAGGATACATTGATCAGAATGACCGTGAGCGTCACATCTGAAACCACAGAGGTCAGAAGGAAGTGGCACAATGTTTTTTTTTTTTACTCTAAAAAAAAAAGAAAGGCTAGAAACTTTGTGGATGAATTGATATGGTCATGCTATGTGATATTAAAGCAATCGATATCAGGTGCACAGTAAAATTAGAATTTTATTTTCAATTAAAAAGAGAGTTTCCTTAAACTGTTAGTCTGCTCTTAATGTTGAAAGATTGCAAGGGTTTTCTAATTGTTTTATCAAAGCAGTTTCTGATGCTTAAAGTCTCAATGAGTTGTCTGTATTTAAGAAAATGAGATCTTTTTTTATTACTATTTTTTATTAAGGTATTATTGATATACACTCTTATGAAAGTTTCACATGAAATAACAATGTGGTTACTACATTTACCCATATTATCAAGTCCCCACCCATACCCCAATGCAATCATTGTCCATCAGTGTAGCAAGATGCCACATTCACTATGTGCCGTCTCTGTGCTACACTGTTTTCTCCGTGATCCTCCACAGCATGTGTACTAAACATAATATCCCTCAATCCCCTTCTCCCACCCTCCCCATCCGCCCTCCCACACCCTTCCACATTGGTAACCACTAGTTCCTTCTTGGAGTCTCTGAGTTGGCTGCTATTTTATTCCTTCAGTTTTGCTTCGTTGTTATACTCCACAAATGAGGGAAATCATTTGGCATTTGTCTTTCTCCACCTGGCTTATTTCACTGAACATAATACCCTCCAGCTCCATCCATGTCATTGCAAATGGTAGGATTTGTTTCTTTCTTATGGCTGAATAGTATTCCATTATGTATATGTACCACACTTCTTTGTCCATTCATCTACAAAGGACACTTAGGTTGCTTCCATATCTTGGCTATTGTAAAAAGTGCTGTGACAAACATAAGGGTGCATATGTCTTTTTGAACCTCAGAAGTTGTATTCTTTGGGTAAATTCCAAGGAGTGGGGTTCCTGGGTCAAACGGTCTTTCTGTATTTTTCTTTTTGTTTTTTTTGAAGAAATATCCATTACCTTTATTATTATTTTTAAATATAATTGATTTTGGTATCATTAATCTACAGTTACATGGGCAATATTATGGTTATTAAACTAACCCTTCATCAGGTCCCCCCCACCAACCCCATTACAGTCACTGTCCTTCAGCATAGTGAGATGCTATAGAATCACTACTTGTCTTCTCTGAGTTGTACAGTCCTCGCCGTGCCCCCTCAACATTACGTCTGCTAATCATAATGCCCCTTTCCCCCTCTTATCCCTCCCTTCCCACCCATTTTCCCCAGTCCCTTTCCCTTTGGTAACTATTAGTCTGTTCTTGGGTTCTGTGAGTCTGCTGCTGTTTGTTCCTTCAGTATTTTTTCTTTGTTCTTATACGCCACATATGAGTGAAATCATTTGATACTTGTCTTTTTTGGCTTGGCTTATTTCACTGAGCATAACACCCTCTAGCTCCATCCATGTTGTTGCAAATGGTAGGATTTGTTTTCTTCTTATGGCTGAATAATATTCCATTGTGTATATGTACCACATCTTCTTTATCCATTCATCTACTGATGGACACTTAGGTTGCTTCCATTTCTTGGCTATTGTAAATAGTGCTGTAATAAACATAGGGGTGCATCTGTCCTTTTCAAATTGAGCTGCTGCATTCTTAGGGTAAATTCCTAGGAGTGGAATTCCTGGGTCAAATGGTATTTCTATTTTGAGTTTTTTGAGGAACCTCCATACTGCTTTCCACAATGGTTGAACTAATTTGCATTCCCACCAGCAGTGTAGGAGGGTTCCCTTTTCTCCACATCCTCGCCAACATTTGTTGTTGTTTGTGTTTTGGATGTTGGCCATCCTCACTGGTGTGAGGTGATATCTCATTGTGGTTTTAATCTGCATTTCTCTGATGATTAGCGATGTGGAGCATCTTTTCATGTGCCTGTTGGCCATCTGAATTTCTTCTTTAGAGAAGTATCTATTCATGTCCTCTGCCCATTTCTTAATTGGATTATTGGCTTTTTGTTTGTTAAGGTGGGTGAGATCTTTATATATTTTGGATGTCAACCCTTTATCAGATACGTTATTTATGAATACATTCTCCCATACTGTAGGATCTCTTTTTGTTCTACTGATGGTGTCCTTTGCTGTACAGAAGCTTTTCAGCTTGATATAGTCCCACTTGTTCATTTTTGCTTTTGTTTCCCTTGCCCGGGGAGATATGCTCATGAAGAAGTTGCTCATGTTTATGTGCAAGAGATTTTTGCCTATGTTTTTTCTAAGAGTTTTATGGTTTCATGACTTCCATTCAGGTCTTTGATCCACCTTGAGTTTACCTTTGTGTATGGGGCTAGACAGTAGTCCAGTTTCATTCTCTTACATGTAGCTGTCCAGTTTTTCCAACACCAGCTGCTGAAGAGGCTGTCATCTCCCCATTGTATATCCAAGGCACTTTTATCAAATATTAATTGACTGTATATGTTTGGGTTAATGTTTGGATTTTCTATTCTGTTCCACTGGTCTGTGGGTCTGTTTTTGTGCCAGTACCAAATTGTCTTCATTACTGTGGCTTTGTAGTAGAGCTTGAAGTCAGGGAGCGTAATTCCCCCTGTTTTATTCCTCCTTCTCAGGATTGCTTTGTCTATTCAGGGTCTTTTGTGGTTCCACATGAATTTTAGAATTATTTGTTCCAGTTCATTGAAGAAAACTGTTGGTAGTTTGATAGGGATTGCATGGAATCTGTAGATTGCTTTAGGTAGTATAGCCATTTTGACAATATTTATTCTTCCTAGCCAAGAGCATGGGATGCATTTCCATTTGTTAGTGCCCTCTTTAATTTCTCTTAGGAGTGGCTTGTAGTTTTCAGAGTGTAGGTCTTTCACTTCCTTTGTTAGTTTTATTCCTAGGTATTTTATTCTTTTTGATGCAATTGTGAATGGAATTGTTTTTATGATTTCTGTTTCTGTCAGTTCATCGTTAGTGTATAGGAAAGCAACAGATTTCTGTGTGTTAATTTTGTATCCTGCAACATTGCTGAATTCAGATATTAGTTCTAGTAGTTTTGGAGTGGAGTCTTTAGGGTTTTTTATGTGCAATATCATGTCATCTGCAAATAGTGACAATTTGACTTCTTCTTTACCAATCTGGATGCCTTGTATGTCTTTGTTTTGTCTGATTGCCGTGGCTAGGACCTCCAATACTATGTTGAATAACAGTGGAGAGAGTGGGCATCCCTGTCTTGTTCCCAATCTTAGATGAAAAGCCTTCAGCATCTCGCTGTTAAGTATGATGTTAGCTGTGGGTTTGTCATATATGGCCTTTATGATGTTGAGGTACTTGCCCTCTATACCCATTTTGTTGAGAGCTTTAATCAGGAATGGATGCTGAATTTTGTCAAATGCTTTTTCAGCATCTATGGAGATGATCATGTGGTTTTTGTTCTTCTTTTTGTTGATGTGGTGGATGATGGTGACGGATTTTCGAATGTTGTATCATCCTTGCATCCCTGGGATGAATCCCACTTGATCATGGTGTATGATCCTCTTGATGTGTTTTTGAATTCGGTTTGCTAATATTTTGGTGAGTATTTTTGCATCTACGTTCAACAGGGATATTGGTCTGTAATTTTCTTTTTTGGTGAGGTCTTTGCCCGGTTTTGGTATTAGAGTGATGCTGGCTTCATAGAATGAGTTTGGAAGTATTCCCTCCTCTTCTATTTTTTGGAAAACTTTAAGGACAATGGGTGTTATTTCTTCTCTGTATGTCTGGTAGAATTCAGAGGTGAATCCATCTGGTCTGGGGGTTTTGTTCTTGGGTAGTGTTTTGATTACCAATTCAATTTCATTGCTGGTGATTGGTCTGTTTAGTTTTTCTGTTTCTTGCTTGGTCAGTCTTGGAAGGTTGTGTTTTTCTAAGAAGTTGTCCAGTTCTTCTATGTTTTCCAGCTTGTTAGCATATAGATTCTCATAATATTCTCTTAATAATATTCTCTTATAATTCTTTGTATTTCTGTAGGGTCTGTCGTGATTTTTCCTTTCTCATTTCTGATTGTGTTTATGTGTGTAGATTCTCTTTTTCTCTTAATGAGTCTGGCTAGGGGTTTATCTATTTTGTTTATTTTTTCAAAGAACCAGCTCTTGGTTTTATTGATTTTTTCTATTGTTTTATTCTTCTCAATTTTATTTATTTCTTCTCTAATCTTTATTATGTCCCTCCTTTTGGTGACTTTGGGCCTCATTTGTTCTTCTTTTTCCAATTTCAGTAATTGTGTCTTTAGGGTATTCATTTGGGAATGTTCTTCCTTCTTTAAATAGGCCTGGATTGCAATATACTTTCCTCTTAAACTGCCTTTGCTGCGTCCCACAGAAGTTGTGGCTTTGTGTTGTTGTTGTCATTAGTCTCCATATATTCTTTGATTTCTGTTTTGATTTGGTGTTAACCCATTGATTAATTAGGAGAGTGTTGTTAAGTCTCCATGTATTTGTGAGCCTTTTTGATTTCTTTCTAAAATTTATTTCTAGTTTTATACATTGGTGATCTGAGAAGTTGGTTGGTAGGATTTCAATATTTTTGAAACTACTGAGGTTCTTTTTGTGGCCTAGTATGTGGTCTATTCTGGAAAATGTTCCATGTGCACTTTAGAAGAATGTGTATCCTGTTGCTTTTGGGTGTAGAGTTCTGTAGATGTCTGTTAGGTCCATGTGTTCTAGTGTGTTGTTCAGTGCCTCTGTGTCTTTACTTATTTTCTGTCTGGTTGATCTGTCCTTTGGAGTGAGTGGTGTGTTGAAGTCTCCTAAAATGAATGCATTGCTGTCTATTTCCTCCTTTAATTCTGGAAAATGTTCCCTGTCCACTTGAGAAGAATGTGTATCCTGTTGCTTTTGGGTGTAGAGTATTTGTTTCACATTTGCTGGTGCTCCTGTTTTGGGTGCATATATATTTATAATGGTTATATCTTCTTGTTGGACTGACCCCTTTATCATTATGTAATGTCCTTCTTTTTCTCTTGCTACTTTCTTCGTTTTGAATTCTATTTTGTCTGATACAAGTACTGCAACACCTGCTTTTTTCTCCTTGTTGTTTGCATGAAATATCTTTTTCCATCCCTTCACTTTTAGTCTGTGTATAGCTTTGGTTTTGAGGTGAGTCTCTTGTAAGCAGCATATAGATGGGTCTTGCTTTTTTATCCATTTGTTACTCTGTGTCTTTTGATTGGTGTATTCAGTCCATTTACATTTAGGGTGATTATTGATAGATATGTACCTATTGCCATTGGTGGCTTTAGATTCGTGGTTATCAAAGGTTCAAGGGTTGCTTCTTTACTATCTAACAATCTAACTTAACTTTCTTGTTAAGTAATTGTAAACACTGTCTTATGTTTCTTTATTTCTCTACCTTCTTATTCTTCCTCCTCCATTCTTTGTATACTAGGTGTTTTATTCTTTGCCTTTAGTTAGTATTTGAATGGTCTGCTTTCTTTGCTATGATTTTATTTTCTCTGGTGACATCTTTTTAGCCTTAGGCGTGCCTCCATCTAGAGCAGTCCATTTAAGATATCCTGTAGTGGTGGTTTATGGGAGGCAAACTCTCCCAGCTTTTGGATGTCCTGAAATTCTTTAATCCTCCCATCATATTTAAATGATAAATGTGCTGGATACAATATTCTTAGTTCGAGGCCCTTCTGTTTCATAACGTTAAATATATCATGCCATTCACTTCTGGCCTGTAAGGTTTCTGTTGAGAAGTCTGATGATAGTCTGATGGGTTTTCCTTTGTAGGTGATCTTTTTTCTCTCTCTAGCTGCCTTTAATACTCTGTGTTTATGTTTGATCTTTTCCATCTTAATTATTATGTGTCTTGGTGTTGTCTTCCTTGGGTCCCTTGTGTTGGGAGTTCTGTGGGCTTTAGTGGACTGCGAGACTATTTCCTTCCCCAGCGAGGGAACGTTTTCAGCAATTATTTCTTCAAAGATACTTTCTATCCCTTTTTCTCTCTCTTCTTCCTCTGGTACTCCTATAATGCGAATATTGTTCCCTTTGGATTGGTCACACAGTCCTCTTAATATTCTTTCATTCCTCGAAATCCTTTTATCTCTCTCTGCCTCCGCTTCTCTGTATTCCTGTTCTCTAATTTCTATTCCATTAACAGTCTCTTGCATCTCATCCAGTCTGCTGTTAAGCCCGTCG
The DNA here is from genome assembly GCA_032199065.1 of Smutsia gigantea. Classification (NCBI taxonomy): domain Eukaryota; kingdom Metazoa; phylum Chordata; class Mammalia; order Pholidota; family Manidae; genus Smutsia; species Smutsia gigantea. The sequence continues at coordinate 31,180 of JAVSCE010012014.1, read as the reverse complement.
ATCGCTTGTCTGATTTCTGCATTGTCTTTCCTCACTTCCCTCACTTCCTCCCTCAGCTCTTGCACATTTCTCTGTAGGTCCATCAGCATGTTTATGAGTTTTATTCTGAATTCTTTTTCAGGAAGACTGTGCATTTCCATCCCTTCAGGCTCCCTCTCTGGGGTTGTCTGGTTGATTTTGGTCTAAACCATATTCCTCTGTCTTTTCATGGCTATAGAAGTGGTCGCTGGTAGTTGCCAGGTATGTCAGCTGGGCTCTTTAAGACTTTAAAAGAGAAGAAAAAAATAAGAAAAAGGGAAGAAAGAAATAAAAAGAAAGAAAGAAAAGAAAAACAAAACAAAACAAAACAAAAAAACGCCCACCGGGAGTAGATTCTGTGGGAATGCTGTAGGTGGCGCTGTTTCCCCACTATTCCGCAGCCATGGCTCTGCTGCTCCGCAGGGCCCTTTATCGCTCTGGCCAGGGTGGGAATGAATGCGAGTCTGTTCATCTCAGTGAGAAGTGTATGTACGGCCACACTTCCCAAGTCGCCAGCTAAGGCATCTGAAACTCCCCAGGACTCCCAGCTCGCTGGGCTGAGTGTGCCGGGCGATCCAGCTCCTCTGCTGGGCTACTGTCTCTTTAAGACTACTGAAGAAATCACGCGCTTTTTTTTTTTACCTTCCTGGGAGCCAGCTGCAAGCACCCTGGCGCGTTCCCCGCTCAGATCCTGCCCCTCTGCCTCTCCAATCTCTGCTATACTGCGCGATATGGGTCAGCGTTCCGCACGCCGATCACCGGGGCTGGCTACTTCACACAGTGTACTTCCACTCCCTCCCGGCTCTGAATCCTCTCCTCCCGCTGGGGCCTTGGGGTCGGTGAGTGCTCAGGTCCCGCTGAGTCGCGGCTCCGTGTCTTTCCTGCCTCTTGGGGTGCCGACTCCTCTCGGGTGTAGCTACACACTGTGCGCTTTCCTGTGTATTCTGGTCTCTCTTTTAGGAATAGATGTATTTGCTGTATTTTCGTAGATAAATATAGTGTTGGGAGGAATTTTCTGCCACCCTGCTCACGCCGCCATCTTCCCGGAAGTCCCCTATATTTTGTTTTTTGAGGAACATCCATACTGCATTCCAAATTGATTGAACTATCTTACATTCCCACCAGCAGTGTAGGAGGGTTCCCCTTTCTCCACATCCTCACCAGCATTTGTTGTTCTTAGTCTTCTGAATGGTGGTCATCCTTACTGGTGTGAGGTGATACCTCATTGTGGTTTTAATTTGCATTTCCCTGATTATTAGTGATGTGGAGAATCTTTTCATGTGTCTGATGGCCATCTGAATTTCTTCTTTGGAGAACTGTCTCTTCATATCCTCTGCCCATTTTTTATTCAGGTTATTTGCTTTTTGGGTTTTGAGGCATGTAAGTTCTTTGTATATTTTGGATGATAACCCCTTGTCAGATATGTCATTTACAAATATATTCTCCCATACTGTAGGATGCCTTTTTGTTCTGTTGATGGTGTCCGTTGCCGTACAGAAAATTTTTAGTTTGATATAGTCCATGAGTTCATTTTTGCTTTTGTTTCCCTTGCTTGAGGAGATGCATTCAGGAAGAAGTTGCTCATGCTTATCTTCAGGAGATTTTTGCCTATGTTGTCTTCTAAGAGTTTTATGGTTTCATGACTTACATTCAGGTCCTTGATCTATTTCGAGTTTACTTTTGTGTATGGGGTTAAACAATGATCAAGTTTCATTCTCTTGCATGTAGCTGTTCAGTTTTGCCAACACCAGCTGTTGGAGAGGCTGTCATTTCCCCATTGTATGTCCATGGCTCCGTTATCGTATATTAATTGACCACATATGGTTGGGTTTATATTAGGGCTCTCTAGTCTGTTCCATTGGTCTATGGGTCTGTTCTTGTGCCAGTACCAAATTGTCTTGATTATTGTGGCTTTGTAGTAGAGCTTGAAGTATGGGAGCATAATTCCCCCAGCTTTATTCTTCCTTCTCAGGATTGCCTTGGCTATTCGGGGTTTTTTGTTATTCCATATGAATTTTAGAACGATTTTCTCTAGTTCGTTGAAGAATGCTGTTGGTATTTGGTAGGAATTGCATTGAATCTGTGGATTGCTTTAGGCATGATTGCCATTTTAACAATATTAATTCTTCCTATCCATGAGCGTGGGATGTATTTTGATTTATTGGTATTTTCTTTAATTTCTCTCATGAGTGTCTTCTAGTTTTCAGAGTATAGGTCTTTTACTTCTTTGGTTAGGTTTATTCCTAGGTATTTTATTCTTTTTGATGCAACTGTGAATGGAATTGTTTTCCTGATTTCTCTTGCTGCTAGTTCATCGTTAGTGTATAAGAATGCCACAGATTTCTGCATATTAATTTTGTATCCCACAGCTTTGCAGAATTCAGATATTAGATATAGTAGTTTTGGAGTAGATTCTTTAGGGTTTTTTTATGTACAATATCATGTCATCTGCAAACATGGACAGTTTAATTTCTTTCTTGCCAATCTGGATGCCTTTTATTTCTTTGTGTTGTCTGATTGCTGTGGCTATGACCTCCAGTACTATGTTGAATAGAAGTGGGGAGAGTGCGCGTCCTTGTCTTGTTCCTGATCTTAAACGAAAAGCTTTTAGCTTCTTACTGTTAAGTATAATATTGGATATGGGTTTGTCATATATGGCCTTTATTATGTTGAAGTATTTGCCCTCTATACCCATTTTGTTGAGAATTTTTATCATGAATGGATGTTGAATTTTGTCAAATGCTTTTTCAGCATCTATGGAGATGATCATGTGATTTTTGTTCTTTTTGTTGACGTGGTGGATGATATTGATGGATTTTCGAACGTTGTACCATCCTTGCATTCCTGGAATAAACCCTACTTGATCATGATGGATGATCTTTTTGATGTATTTTTAATTCGGTTTGCTAATATTTTGTTGAATATTTTTGCATCTATGTTCATTAGGGATATTGGTCTGTAATTTTCTTTTTTTGTGGTGTCTTTGCCTGGTTTTGGTATTAGAGTGATGCTGGCCTCATAGAATGAGTTTGGAAGTATTCCCTCTTCTTCTACTCCCTGGAAAACTTACAGGAGGATGGTTATTAGGTCTTCACCAAATGTTTGATAAAATTCAGTGGTGAAGCCATCTGGTCCAGGTGTTTTGTTCTTATGTAGGTTTTTGATTACCAGTTCAATTTCATTGCTGGTAATTTGTCTGTTGAGATTTTCTGTTTCTTTCTGGGTCAGCCTTGGAAGGTTGTATTTTTCTAGAAAGTTGTCCATTTCTTCTAGGTTATCCAGTTTGTTAGCATATACTTTTTATAGTATTCTCTAATAAGTCTTTGTATTTCTGTGGTGTCCATAGTGATTTTTCCTTTCTCATTTCTGATTCTGTTTATGTGAGTAGACTCTATTTTTTTCTTGATAAATCTGGCTGGGGGTTTATCTATTTTGTGTATTTTCTCAAAGAACCAGCTCTTGCTTTCATTGATTCTTTGTATTGTTTTATTCTTCTCAATTTTATTTATTTATGCTCTAATCTTTATTATGACCCTCTTTCTACTGCATTTGGGCCTCATTTGTTCTTCTTTTTCTAGTTTCATTAATTGTGAGTTTAGACTGCTCATATGAGATTATTCTTCTTTCCTGAGGTAGGTCTGTATTGCAATATACTTTCCTCTTAGCACAGTCTTTGCTGCATCCCACTGATTTTGCGGAATTGTTGTCATTTGTCTCCATACATTGCTTGATGTCTGTTTTTATTAGCTCATGGATCCATTGGTTATTTAGGAGCATGTTGTCAAGCCTCCATGTGTTTGTGGGATTTTTCATTTTCTTTTTTTTTAAATTTATTTTGGTATCATTAATCTACAACTACATGTGCAATATTATGGTGATTAAACTACCCCCTTCATCAGGTCTCCCTCACCATCCCCATTACAGTCACTGTTCATCAGCATAGTGAGATGCTATAGAATCACTACTTGGCTTCTCTGAGTTGTATAGCCATTCCTGTGCCCCACCATGGCCTGTACATTTGCTAATCATAATGCCCCTTTTCCCCTCTTATCCCTCCCTTCCCACCCATCCTCCCCAGTCCCTTTCCCTTTGGTAACTATTAGTCCTTTCTTGGATTCTGTGAGTCTGCAGCTGTTTTGTTCCTTCAGTATTTTTTCTTTGTTCTTATACTCCACATATGGGTGAAGTCATTTGATACTTGTCTTTTTTGGCATGGCTTATTTCACTGAGCATAATACCCTCTAGCTCCATCCATGCTGTTGCAAATGGTAGGATTTGTTTTCTTCTTATGGCTGAATAATATTCCATTGTGTATATGTACCACCTCTTCTTTATCCATTCATCTACTGATGGACACTTAGGTTGCTTCCATTTCTTGGCTATTGTAAATAGTGCTGCGATAAACATAGGGGTGCATCTGTCTTTTTCAAATTGGGCTGCTGCATTCTTAGGGTAAATTCCTAGGAGTGGAATTCCTGGGTCAAATGGTATTTCTATTTTGAGTTTTTTGAGGAACCTCCATACTGTTTTCCACAATGGTTGAACTAATTTGCATTCCCACCAGTAGTGTAGGAGGGTTCCCTTTCCTCCACATCCTCACCAACATTTGTTGTTGTTTATGTTTTGGATGTTGGCCATCGTCACTGGTGTGAGGTGATATCTCATTGTGGTTTTAATCTGCATTTCTCTGATGATTAGCGATGTGGAGCATCTTTTCATGTGCCTGCTGGCCATCAGAATTATTTCTTTCGAGAAGTGTCAGATTTTTCATTTTCTTTGCATAATTTATTTCTAGTTTCATACCTTTGTGGTTTGAGAAACTGGTTGGTATAATTTCCATCTTTTTGAATTTACCGAGGCTCTTTTTGTGGCCTAGGATATGAACTATTATTGAAAATGTTCCATGTGCACTTGAGAAGAATATATGTTCTGCTGCTTTTAGGTGTAGAGTTCTGTACATGTCTGTTAGGTCCATCTGTTCTATTGTGTTGTTCAGTGCCTCTGTCTCCTTACTTATTTTCTGTCTGGTTGATCTGTCTTCAGAGTGAGTGTTGTTTTGAAGTCTCCTAGAATGAATGCATTGCATTCTATTTCTCCTTTTAATTCTATTACTATTTGTTTCACATATGTAGGTGCTCCTGTGTTGGGTGCATAGATATTTATAATGGTTATATTTTCTTGATGGATTGACCCTTTTATCATTATGTAATGACGTTCTTTGTCTTTTGTGTCTTTCTTTGTTTTGAAGTCTATTTTGTCTGATACACGTACTGAAATTCCTGCTTTTTTCTCCCTATTAGTTCCATGAAATATCTGTTTCCATCCCTTCACTTTTAGTGTGTGTATGTCTTTGGGTTTAAAGTGAGTTTCTTGTAGGCAGCATATAGATTGGTCTTGTTTTTTATACATTCAGTGCCTCTGTGTCTTTTGATTGGTGCATTCAGTCCATTTACATTTAGAGTGATTATTGATAGGTATGTACTTATTGGCATTTCAAGCTTTAGATTCTTGGTTACCAAAGGTTCAAAGTTTACTTCATTACTATCTAAGAGTTTAACTTAACTCACTTAATATGCTATTACAAACACAGTGTAAAGGCTTTTTTCTTCACCTTTTTCTTCCTCCTCCATTCTATATATATTAGGTATCATATTCTGTACTCTTTGTCTATACTTTGATTGACTTTGGGGATAGCTGATTTAATTTTGCAGTTGCTTAGTAATTAACTGTTCTACTTTCTTTACTGTGGTTTTATTACCTCAGGTGACAGCTATTAAACCTTAGGAACACTTCCATCTATAGCACTCCCTCCAAAATACACTGTAGGGACGGTTTGTAGGAGGTAAATTCTCTCAGCTTTGCTTATCTGGAAATTGTTTAATCCCTTTTTCAAATTTAAATTGTAAACTTGCCGGATAAAGTATTCTTGGTTTGAGGCCCTTCTGCTTCATTGCATTAAATACATCATGCCACTCCCTTCTGGCCTGTAAGGTTTCTACTGAGAAGTCTGATGATGGCCTGATGGGCTTTCCTTTGTATGTGATCTTATTTCTCTCTATGGCTGCTTTTAATAGTCTGTCCTTATCCTTGATCTTTGCCATTTTAATTACTGTATGTCTTGGTGTTGTCTTCCTAGGGTCCCTTGTGTTGGGAGATCTGTGCACCTCCATGGCCTGAGAGACTATTTCCTTCCCCAGATTGGGGAAGTTTTCAGCAATCACCTCCTCAAAGACATTTTCTATCCCCTTTTCTCTCTCTTCTTCTTCTGGTACTCCTATAACGTAAATATTGTTCCTTTTGGATTGGTCACAGAGTTCTCTTAATATTCTTTCATTCTTAGAGATCCTTTAGAGATCCTTTTTTCTCTCTGTGCCTCAGCTTCTTTGTGCTCCTCTTCTCTATTTTCTATTTCATTTATTGTCTCCTCCACCGTATCCAATCTGCTTTTAATATCCTCCATTGTGCTCTTCAACGATTGGATCTCTGACTGGAATTCATTCCTGAGTTCTTGAATATCTTTCTGTACCTTCATGAGCATGTTAATGATTTTTATTTTGAACTCCCTTTCAGGAAGAGTCATGAGGTCGATGTCATTTAAGTCTTTCTCAGGAGTTGTATTAATAATTTTACTCTGAACCAGGTTCCTTTGGTGTTTCATATTTGTATATGGCGCCCTCTAGTGCCCAGAAGCTCTACTCCCTGGAGCTGCTAAGCCCCTGAAGCAATGTAGGGGGAGTAGTATTGGTGCCTGGGGGGAGGAAAGAGCTGTTTCCTGCTTCCTGGCTGCTATGCCTGTCTCCACTGCCTGAACCAGTGGGCCGAGCACACAGGTATAGCCTCTATGCTTTGCGTTTGTAGGTGTAGTAGGTAGATCGTCTATCTGGCTGTGCGAACACCAAGGTAGGGTTTGCCGGTTTGAGAGGTAGGTGGGCCTGGCCAGGAGAAAGGCACTGTAGGCTGCATATTACAGAGGGGGTCCTTGGAGCTGTGTAGCCAGCCATGGAGCTGGAGCACCTGAAGATCATCTAAGGAGGATTTCCTTTTCCTCCTTAAATATGTGAGTCTGCGTGGCAAAACTCCCAACCTGCTAGGCAGAGTGCACCTGGACAATTTTGTCTACCTGTTTTCTCTCCTGAGCAGTAAGCTCTGTGCAATCCTTGCCCCTTTACCAGCTCTCTTGCCATGGGCTTCATTGTTAGGAAGTCTCTCAGACTGTCCACCTCTCTTTTGTCCCAGAGCAGCTGGATATGGATCCCTGCTTTCCACAAGCTGCTGGAATCTCAGTCTCTCAAGGAATTCTGTCTGTCTTAGTTTTCCAACCCCGTAATCACGAGAGTATCATGCAAGCACTGTGAAATGTAGGGTTGTGCTCCCAGAGAAGATCTCTGGAGTTAGGTATTCAGCAGTCCCTGGCCTCCTCTCCCTCCCTGCTCTGTTTCTCTTCCTCCTGCCCGGTGAGGTGGGGTGGGGGAAGGGCTTGGGTCCTGCCAGGCCACAGCCTTGGTAGGTAAGCCTGTTCTGTGAGGTCTGCTCTTTTCTCCAGGTGTATGCAGTTTGGTGCAGTCCTCTTTCCTGTTGCTCTTTCAGGATTAGTTGTATTAATTATATTTTCATATTATACGTGGTTTTACGAGGAAGCCTGTGTCTCAGCTCTCACGCTGCCATCTTTAATCCCAAACAGAAATCTGGCACAATGTTTTTTAAGTGTTGAAGGACAAGACAGTCTCATCCAAGAATGAAGGGGAATACATTTTTAGATGAAAGAAATCCAAAGGAATTTATCACTAGCGACCTGCCCTAAAGACTGGCTAATGGAGGGACTTTAAGAGAAAAGGAAATGACAGAGGCATCTTGGAGGATGAGGAAGGAAGGAAACACAGGAAGAGCAGAAATAGGAGTAATCCCATGGGCAATCCCTCTTCTTGAGTTTTCTAAAGCATCCATGATGGCTGAAACAATGAGCGTGCCACCTGATGCTCAAGACGTTTAAAAGCAGGGAAGGTCAGGGAATAGAAGTGGAAGCAGAGTCTGTACGTGGGACTCAGAGTGGTGAGCCAGCACCACCTCCAGTAGACTGACAGGCTGCAGGTGTGTGCTTCAATGTCCAGAACCACCGCTAAGGAATGTATAAAGTGGTACACCCAAAACCTCTGTAAATAAGTCACGACAGAGTCTTTACAATCTTCACATGATCTGGAGGAGAGCAAGAGAAATAAAGGAAGAAGGAACAGGTAATCCAGGAGACAGATAACAAAATGGCAGGCCTCCACCTTGATATGCATGAATGGGCTAAACACACAAATTACATGAAGTACATTAAAATGTGTGGAGAGCCTCAGCTTCCAGAGAATGTGGAGTGAGGAAGGTGCCCTTTGCCCTGGGGCTCCAGCCACGTAACTCAGTTGTTATACAGGTCCTCTGTCACATAGCATGTGCCTTGTGGAACATGCTGGCCGAGTCATGAGCCTTGTTAAGCAACTTCTCATTGTTATAAAAATACTTTCTATATCTGTTTAATCTTTGTATGTGTGTAGTTCTATATCTGTTTAATCTTTATTCTATGTAATTGTGCGTAGTTGTGATTCTTTCCATACGCACCTTAGTTTCTTGTTAACGTATAAAATAAGCAGTAAAATTAAACTCGGGGTCAAAGACAGCTTGGAGCTTCGACCCTCCCAGGCACCTATTGTTGTGTCCATTCATCCTCACTCCCGGCTCGGGATCTCTGCTCGACTTCGCGGTCAGCTGGACTGGACGCGACAAAAATGTAAATACAAATTTAGGAGGTAAAATTGGTAAACTGGTTAAAAAAGCAAGACTGAACTATATGCTGTTTACAAGAAACTCATTTGGAATTCAATGACACAGGTAAGCTGGAAGTAAAATGACAGTAAAAGATAAGCCAGGCAAGTATTAAAACAAAACAAAACAAAAGCAAGAGTGGCTGTATTACTCTCTGAGAAAGTAAAGCAAAGGAAAGGACATCACGTAATGACACATTGTATAGTGGGGCCACCAGGAAGACATAACAGCCTCAAAAGTGTCCACCAACCATCAGAATCTCAAAAACCATGAAGTGGAGACTGACGCTGCTGGGAGAGTTGAACAGGCCACCAAGACAGCTGAAAGCTTCACGTCACTCCTCTAGAAAAGCAGCAGGCTTGCCAGACAGCATTCAGTTCAGCGTAGGAGATGTGAAGCATGCCAACAGCCAAGGGCACCCCCCAGACACAGGCGACAGCAGGATGCATCTGTCTTGAATGGGCAACATCCCTCAAGACAGGTCAAACTCCTGGGCCATCAAACATCAACACATTTCAAATAACTGCAATCAAAGAGTGTGCACCCAGACCACAGGACACAAACTAGGATTCAGGAACAGAAAGACAATGGCAACACTGGGAAGCCAGCAGCAAACTTCTAAGTCAGCCATGGTCAGCCAGGAAGTACCTGGGAAATTCTTTAAAAACACAGAACTGAACTGAATGAAAATAAGAATACAAAACACCCAAGTGTGTGCTCTGCAGCTAAGCAATGTGGAGAGGAGTATTCACAGCACACCAGCAAAGATGAAAGGTCTAAGTTCCTACTTAACAGAAGTAGGAAAGAAGAGCAAAATAAACCTAAATGAGCAGAAAGAAGGAACTGATAAAGTCAAGAGCAGAAATCAATGACACTGAAAAGAGTAAAACAAGAGAAGAAATCTATGAAACAAAAAAATGGTCTTTGAAAAATCAGTAAAATCGATAAACCTCTAGCAAGAATGAAAAAAAAAAAAAGAGGACACAAATCACCCATACCAGGAATGCAACAGAGGTTCTACTGGGTAGTTTCATGTGTCCCTGGACTGGGCTGAGGGATGCCCATGTAACTGGTAAATCATAATTTCTGGGTGTGTCTGTGAGGGTGTTTCTGGAGAGATGAGCATTTATTCAGATGTCTGAGCAGAGAGCTGCCCTCCCAGTGTGGCAGCGTCATCCAATCCCTTGGGAGCCTGAATGGAGTGAGAAAGTGTAGGAAGATGTCTCTCCCTGAGCTGAGGTGTCCATCTTCTCCTGCCCTCAGATATACAGCCTTCGGGCTCCAGGACAGACACCAGTGGCCCCAGGTTCTTAGGCCTTTGCACTTGGACTGAATTATACCACCAACAATGGCCTTGGAAACAGCAGATTGTGGGACCTCTCGTCCTCTGTGACTGCATGAACCTTTTCCTGTAACAAACCTCTTTTTCAATCAAGCTGTATATATGGGCCTGTTGGTTCTGTTTCTCTCCAAAATGCTGACAACATGCTGACACTACATTGGACATTACAAGGATACTTGGTGCTCCTCAGTCAACAACTCTAAAGAGACAGACCAATTTCTTGAAAACAATCTACCAAAATTCAAGCAAGATGAAAAATAATCTGAATAGTCCTATAACATGAAAGAAACTGATTTTTAATTTAAAACTTCCCCTAAGAAATCTTCAGGCTCAGATGGTTTCACTGGAATATTCTACCAAGTACTTAAAAAAACATCAATTGTTAACAATCTCTTCCATAAAATAGGAGAGAACACTCCCCAACTTATTTTATGAGACAGGAAATACCCTCATACCAAAAACAGGAAAAAATAGTACCCCAAACAAACAAAACTATAGACCAGTATCTCCGAAAAACTTAGGCACAAAAATTCTTTATTTTTTTATTAAGGTATTATTGATATACACTCTTATGAAGGTTTCACATGAAAAAACAATGTGGTTACTACATTTGCCCATATTATCAAGTCCCCACTCATACCCCAATTCAATCCCAGTGATTCCCCACACCATGTGTACTAAACATAATACTCCACAATGCCCTTCTCCCTCCCTCCCACACCCCTTCCCTTTGGTAACCACTAGTTCCTTCTTGGAGTCTCTGAGGCTGCTACTATTTTGTTCGTTCAGTTTTGCTTCGTGGTTATACTCCACAAATGAGGGAAATCATTTGCGGTTGTCTTTCTCCACCTGGTTTATTTCACTGAGCATAATACCCTCTAGCTCCATCAATGTTGTTGCAAATGGCAGGATTTCTTTCCTTCTTATTGCTGAATAGTATTCCATTGTGCATATGTACCACATTTTCTTTATCCATTCATCTAATGATGGACACTTAGGTTGCTTCCATTTCTTGGCTATTGTAAATAGTGCTGTGATAACATAGGGGTGCATATGACTTTTTCAAACAGCACTGCTTCATTCTTAGGGTAAATTCCTAGAAATGGAATTCCCGGGTCAAATGGTATTTCAATCTTTAGTTTTTTGAGGAACCTCCATATTGCTTTCCACAATGGTTGAGCTAGCTTACATTCCCACCAGCAGTGTAGGAGGATTGACCTTTCTCTGCATCCTCGTCAGCATTTGTTGTTCTTAGTCTTTTGGATGGTGGCCATCCTTACTGGGGTGAGGTGGTATCTCATTGTGGTTTTAATCTGCATTTCTCTGATGATCAATGATGTGGAGCATCTTTTCATGTGCCTGTTGGCCATCTGAGTTTCTTCCTTGGAGAAGTGTCTATTCATGTCCTCTGCCCATTTCTTTTTTTTTATAGCTTATTTTGGTATCATTAATCTACAATTACATGTGCAATATTATGGTGACTAAACCACCCCTTCATCAGGTCCCCCCCACCAACCCCATTACAGTCACTGTCCATCAGCGTAGTGAGATGCTATAGAATCACAACTTGTCTTCTCTGAGTTGTACAGCCATCCCCGTGTCCCCCCAACATTACATATGCTAATTGTAATGCCCCTTTTTCCCCCTTGTCCCTCCGTTCCAACCCATCTTCCCCAGTCCCGTTCCCTTTGGTAACTATTAGTCCGTTCTTGGGTTCTGTGAGTCTGTTGCTGTTATGTTCCTTCAGTTTTTTTCTTTGTTCTTATGCTCCACATATGAGTGAAATCATTTGATACTTGTCTTTTCCAGCTTGGCTTATTTCACTGAGCATAACACCCTCTAGCTCCATCCATGTTTGTTGCAAATGGTAGGATTTGTTTTCTTCTTATGGCTGAATAATATTCCATTGTGTATATATACCACTTCTTCTTTATCCATTCATCTACTGACTGACACTTAGGTTGCTTCCATTTCTTGGCTATTGTAAATAGCGCTGCGATAAACATGGGGGTGAATATGTCTTTTTCAAACTGGGCTGCTGCATTCTTAGGTTAAATTCCTAGGAGTGGGATTCCTGGGTCAAATGGTATTTCTATTTTGAGTTTTCTGAGGAACCTCCATACTGTTTTCCACAATGATTGAACTAATTTGCATTCCCACCAGCAGTATAGGAAGGTTCCCTTTTCTCCACGTCCTCGCCAACATTTGTTGTTGTTTGTGTTTTGGATGTTGGCCATCATCACTGGTGTGAGGTGATATCTCATTGTGGCTTTAATCTGCATTTCTCTGATGATTAGTGATGTGGAGCATCTTTTCATGTGCCTGTTGGCCATTTGAATTTCTTCTTTGGAGAAGTGTCTATTCATGTCCTCTGCCCATTTCTTAATTGGATTATTTGCTTTTTGTTTGTTCAATGCGTGAGTTTTTTATATATTTTGGATTTCACCCTTTATCGGATACGTCATCTATGAATATGTTCTCCCATACTGTAGGATCTCTTTTTGTTCTACTGATGGTGTCCTTTGCTGTACAGAAGCTTTTAAGCTTGATATTGTCCCATTTGTTCATTTTTGCTTTTGTTTTCCTTGCCTGGGAGATATGTTCATGAAGAAGTCGCTTATGTTTATGTGCAAGAGATTTTTGCCTATGTTTTTTTCTAAGAGTTTTATGGTTTCATGACTTACATTCAGGTCTTTGATCCGCCTTGAGTTTACCTTTGTATATGGGGCTAGACAGTAGTCCAGTTTCATTCTCTTACATGTAGCTATCCAGTTTTTCTAACACCAGCTTCTGACGAGGCTGTCATCTCACCATTGTATATCCAAGGCTCCTTTATCAAATATTAATTGACTGTATATGTTTGAGTTAATGTTTGGATTTTCTATTCTGTTCCACTGGCCTGTGGGTCTGTTTTTGTGCCAATACCAAATTGTCTTGATTACTGTGGCTGTGTAGTAGAGCTTGGAAGTCAGGGAGCGTAATTCCCCCTGTTTTATTCCTCCTTCTCAGGATTGCTTTGGCTATTCGGGGTCTTTTGTGGTTCCATATGAATTTTAGAATTTTTTGTTCCAGTTCATTGAAGAAAGCTGTTGGTAGTTTGATAGGGATTGCATTGAATCTGTAGATTGCTTTAGGTAGTATAGCCATTTTGACAATATTTATTCTTCCTAGCCAAGAGCATGGGATGCATTTCCATTTGTTAGTGTCCTCTTTAATTTCTCTTAGGAGTGTCTTGTAGTTTTCAGAGTACAGGTCTTTCACTTCCTTCGTGAGGTTTATTCCTAGGTATTTTATTCTTTTTGATGCAATTGTGAATGGAATTGTTTTTCTGATTTCTCTTTCTGTTAGTTCATCATTAGTGTATAGGAAAGCAACAGATTTCTGTGTCTTAATTTTGTATCCTGCCACTTTGCTGAATTCAGATATTAGTTCTAGTAGCTTTGGAGTGGAGTCTTTAGGGTTTTTTATGTACAATTTCATGTCATCTGCAAATAGTGACAATTTGACTTCTTCTTTACCAATCTGGATGCCTTGTATTTCTTTGTTTTGTCGGATTGCTGTGGCTAGGACCTCCAGTAGTATGTTTAATAACAGTGGAGAGAGTGGGCATCCCTGTCTTGTTCCCGATCTTAGATGAAAAGCTTTCAGCGTCTCACCGTTAAGTATGATGTTAGCTGTGGGTTTGTCATATATAGCCTTTATGATGTTGAGGTACTTGCCCTCTATACCCATTTTGTTGAGAGTTTTAATCAGGAATGGATGCTGAAGTTTGTCAAATTCTTTTTCAGCATCTATGGAGATGATCATGTGGTTTTTGTTCTTCTTTTTGTTGATGTGGTGGATGATGTTGATGGATTTTCGAATGTTGTACCATCCTTGCATCCCTGGGATGAATCCCACTTGATCATGGTGTATGATCCTCTTGATGTATTTTTGAATTCGGTTTGCTAATATTTTGTTGAGTATTTTTGTATCTACATTCATCAGGGATATTGGTCTATAATTTTCTTATTTGGTGAGATCTTTTCCCAGTTTTGGTATTAGAGTGATGCTGGCTTCATAGAATGAGTTTGGAAGTATTCCCTCCTCTTCTATTTTTTGGAAAACTTTAAGGAAAATGGGTGTTATTTGTTGTGTATATGTCTGTTAGAATTCAGAGGTGAATTCATCTGGTCTGGGGGTTTTGTTGTTGGGTAGTTATTTGATTACCGATTCAATTTCATTTCTAGTGAATGGTCTGTTTAGTTTTTCTGTTTCTTGTTTGGTCAGTCTTATAAGGTTGTATTTTTCTAAGTAGTTGTCCATTTCTTCTAGGTTTTCCAGCTTGTTAGCATTTAGAATCTCATAATATTCTCTTATATTTCTTTGTATTTTTGTGTGGTCCATCGTTATTTTTCCTTTCTCATTTCTGATTCTGTTTATGTGTGTAGATTCTCTTTTTCTCTTAGTACGTCGGGCTAGGGGGTTATCTATTTTCTTAATTTTTTCAAAGAACCAGCTCTTGGTTTCATTGATTTTTTTCTATTGTTTTATTCTTCTCAATTTTATTTATTTCTTCTCTAATCTTCATTATGTCCCTCCTTCTGGTGACTTCGGGCCTCATTTGTTCTTCTTTTTCCAATTCCAGTAATTGTGTTTTTAAACTATTCATTTGGAAATGTTCTTCCTTCTTTAAATAGGCCTGGATTCCAATATACTTTCCTCTTAGAACTGCCTTTGCTGCGTCCTACAGAAGTTGCGGCTTTGTGTTGTTGTTGTCATTAGTCTCCATATATTCTTTGATTTCTCTTTTGATTTGGTCGTTAACCCATTGATTAATTAGGAGAATGTTGTTAAGTCTCCATGTATTTGTGAGCCTTTTTGATTTCTTTCTAAAAATTATTTCTAGTTTTATATCTTTGTGATCTGAGTTGTTTGGTAGGATTTCAATATTTTTGAATTAGTGAGGTTCTTTCTGTGGCCTAGTATGTGGTCTATTCTGGAAAATGTTCCATGTGCACTTGAGAAGAATGTGTATCCTATTGCTTTTGGGTGCAGAGTTCTGTAGATGTCTGTTACGTCCATCTGTTCTAGTGTGTTGTTCAGTGCCTCTGTGTCTTTACTTATTTTCTTTCTGGTTGATCTGTCCTTTGGAGTGAGTGGTGTGTTGAAGTCTCCTAAAATTATTGCATTGCTCTCTATTTCCTCCTGTCATTTTGTTAGTATTTGTTTCACATATGCTGGCGCTCCTGTGTTGGGTGCATATATATTTATAATGGTTATATCTTCTTGTTGGACTGACCCCTTTATCATTATGTAATGTCCTTCTTTATCTCTTGCTACTTCCTTCGTTTTGAAGTCTATTTTGTCTGATACAAGTACTACATCACCTGCTTTTTTCTCCTTGTTTTTTGCATGAAATATCTTTTTCCATCCCTTCACTTTTAGTCTGTGTATATCTTTGGGTCTGAGGTGAGTCTCTTGTAAGCAGCATATAGATGGGTCTTGCTTCTTTATCCATTCTGTTACTCTGTGTCTTTTGATTGATGTATTCAGTCCTTTTACATTTAGGGTGATTATCGATAGATATGTACTTATTGCCATTGCTGGCTTTAGATTCGTGGTTACCAAAGGTTCAAGGGTTGTTTCTTTACTATCTAACAATCTAACTTAACTTTCTTGTTCCATTATTGTAAACATCGTCTGATGTTTCTTTATTTCTCTACCCTCTTATTCTTCCTCCTCCATTCTTTATATACTAGGTGTTTTATTCTTTGCCTTTAGTTAGTTTTGGATGGTCTGCTTTCTTTGCTATGATTTTATTTTCTCTGGTGACATCTTTTTATCCCTAGGGGTGCTTCATTCTAGACGAGTCCATTTAAGATATCCTGTAGAGGTGGTTTATGAGGCAAACTCTCTCAACTTTCACTTGTCTTGAAATTGTTTTATCCCTCCATCATATTTAAATGATAATTGTGCTGGATACAATATTCTTGGTTCAGGGCCCTTTTGTTTCATTACATTAAATATATCATGCCATTCTCTTCTGGCCTGTAAGGTTTCTGTTGATAAGTCTGCTGATAATCTGATTGGTTTTCCTTTGTAGGCGATCTTTTTTCTCTCTCCAGCGGCCTTTAATACTCTGTCTCTCTCACAAAACTCAAAATAGAAATACCATTTGATCCAGCAATTCCACTCCTTGGAATTTACCCTAAGAATGGAGCAGCCCAGTTTGGAAAAGAGAGAGGCACCCCTATATTTATCGCAGCACTATTTACAATAGCCACGAAATGGAAGCAACCTAAGTGTCCATCAGTAGATGAATGGATAAAGAAGATGTGGTACATATACAGAATGGAATATTATTCAGCCATAAAAAGAAAACAAATTCTACCATTTGCAACAACATGGATGGAGCTAGAGGGTATTATGCTCAGTGAAATAAGCCAAGCCGAAAAAGACAAGTATCACATGATTTCACTACTCTGTGGAGTATAAGACGAAAGAAAAAATACTGAAGGAACAAAACAGCAGCAGACTCACAGAACCCAAGGACGGACTAATAGTTACCAAAGGGAAAGGGACTGGGGAAGATCGGTGGGAGAGGAGCAATAACGGGTAAATAGGGGCATTTTGATGAGCAGATGTAATGTTGGGGGGGCAAGGGGAGGGCTGTACAACTCAGAGAAGACAAGTAGTGATTCTATAGCATCTCAATATGCTGATGGACAGTGACTGTAATGGGGTTGGTGGGGAGGCCTGATGAAGGGTAGTTTAATAACCATAGTATTGCACATGTAATTGTAGATTAATGATACCAAAATAAATTATATAAAAAAACAAGTAAAAAATAAAAACGTAGAAAAAAAAGTTGCTATGGACTAGGGAGGGTATCTTGGGGGAGATGCTGAGAAGTATGTAGAAAACCACTATCATTTTGAAGAGCTGCTTAATTAAAGGGAGTCTCTCTATTCTGTACCCATTTCTTTGGATATTTGTCTCTCCTAAAACTCCCTGTATTCGGGGCAATTTTCCTTCCTAATAAAATGTTCAAAAGACAAAAAAGAAATACTCTGTCTTTATCTTTGATCTTTGCCATTTTAATTATTATGTGTGTTGGTGGTGTATTCCTTGGGTCCCTTGTATTGGGAGATCTGTGGACTTCCATGGACCGCGAGACTATTTCTTTCCCCAACATGGGGAAGTTTTCAGCAATTATATCTTCAAAGACACTTCTATCCCTTTTTCTCTCTCTCCTTCCTCTGGTACTCCTATAATGCAAATATTGTTCCATTTGGATTGGTCCCACAGTTCTTTTAATATTATTTCATTGCTAGAGATCCTTTTATCTCTCTCTGCCTTAGCTTCTCTGTATTCCTGTTCTCTGATTTCTATTCCATTAACAGTCTCTTGCATCTCATCCAGTCTGCTGCTAAACCCTTTGATCACTTTTCTCAATTCTGCATTGTCTTTCCTCACTTCCCTCACTTCCTCCCTAAGCTCTTTCATATTTTTCTGTAGATCCATCAGTATGGTTATGCCTTTTGTTCTGAATTCTTTTTCAGGAAGTTTGTGCATTTCCATCCTTTCAGGTTCCCTCTCTGGTGTTGTCAGAGTCTGGGTGAGTTTTGTTTGTACCATGTTCCTCTTTCATTTCATGGCGATAGAAGTGGTCGCTGGTAGGTGCCACGTATGTTAGCTGGGCTCTTTCAGACTTTTAAAAAGGAAAAAAAAGAGAAAAAAGAAAAAAAAAGATAGAAGGGAAATAAGGAAAAGAAAAAAGAAAGAAAGAAAGAAAAACACTCACCAGGAGTATATTCTGTGGGGATGCTGTAGGTGGCACTGTTGCTCCACTATTTTGCAGCTGCGGTGCACCACTCCTTTGTAGCTCTGGCCAGGGCAGGAACGAATGGGAGGCTGTTGATCTCTTTGGGACGTCTGAGTGCGGCTACTCTTTCCCAGTCGGTAGCTAAGGGGTCCGTAATTCCCCAGGACTCCTAGCGTGCTGGGCTGAGTGTGTTGGGATGATCCTGGGCCCTTGTCTCTTTAAGACCACTAAAATAAAGCGCATGCTTTTCTTTTGTCCCGGGAGCTGGCTGTGAGGACCCCTGTGCGTTCCCATGCTCAGATCCTGCACCCTCTGTCTCTCCATTCTCCTATACACCACACGATGTGTGTCAGCTCTCCCGGCACAGATCACCAGTGCTGGCTGTTTCATGGGCTGTACTTCCACTCCTTCCCGGCTCTGAATCCTCTCCTCCCGCCAGTGCGCTGGGGTGGGGGAGTGCTCGGGTCCTGCCAGGGCACAGGTCTGTATCTTACCCGCCTCGCAGGGTGCCGAGTCCTCTCAGCTGTAGATGCAGGCTGTGTGCCGTCCTGTATCTTCTGGTCTCTTTTTTAGGAATAGTTGTATTTGTTGTATTTTCATAAACACATATGGTTTTGGGAGGAGATTTCCGCCGCCCTGCTCACACGGCCATCTTCCCGGAAGTCGCCTTGGAAGGCTGTATTTTTCTAGAAAGTTGTCCATGTCTTTTAGGTTATCCAGTTTGTTAGCATATAATTTTTCATAGTATTCTCTAATAGTTCTTTGTATTTCTGTGGTGTCCATAGTGATTTTTCCTTTCTCATTTCTGATACTGTTTATGTGAGTAGACTCTCTTTTTTTCTTGATAAGTCTGGATAGGGATTTATCTATTTTGTTTATTTTCTTGAAGAACCTGCTCTTGCTTTTGTTGATCCTTTCTATTGTTTTATTTTTCTTGATTTTATTTATTTCTGCTCTAATCTTTATTATGTCCCTCCTTCTACTGACTTTGGGTTTCATTTGTTCTTCTTTTTCTAGTTTCGTTAATTGTGAGTTTAGAGTGCTCATATGGGAATGATCTCTTTCCTGAGGTAGGACTGTATTGCAATATACTTTCCTCTTAGCATGGCCTTCGCTGTGTCCCACAGATTTTGTGGTGTTGAATTATTGTTGTCATTTGTCCCCATGTATTGCTTGATCTCTGTTTTTATTTGGTCATTGATCCATATTTAGGAGCATGTTATTAAGCCTCCATGTGTTTGTGGGATTTTTCATTTTCTTTGCGTAATTCATTTCTAGTTTCATTCCTTTGTGGTGTGAGAAGCTGGTTGGTACAATTTCAATCTTTTTGAATTTACTGATGCTCTTTTTGTGGCCTAGTATATGATCTATTCTTGAAAATATTCCATGTACACTTGAGAAGAATGTGTATTCTGCTGCTTTTGGGTGTAGAGTTCTGTAGATGTCTGTTAGGTCCATCTGTTCTAATGTGTTATTCGGTGCCTCTGTCCCCTTACTTATTTTCTGTCTGGTTGATCTGTTCTTCAGAGTGAGTGGTGTGTTGAAGTCTCCTAGAATGAATGCATGCATTCTATTTCCCTCTTTAATTCTGTTAGTATTTGTTTCACATATGTAGGGGCTCCTGTGTTGGGTGCACAGATATTTATAATGGTTATATCTTTTTGTTGGGTTGACCCTTTAATCATTATGTAATGTCCTTCTTTGTCTCTTGTGACTTTCTTTGTTTTGAAGTCTATTTTGTCATATAAGTACTGCAACTCCTGCTTTTTTCTCCCTATTAGTTGCATGAAATGTCTTTTTCCATCCCTTCACTTTTAGTCTGTGTATGTCTTTGGGTTTAAAGTGAGTCTTTTGAAGGAAGCATATAGATGGGTCTTGTTTTTTTTATCCATTCAGTGACTCTATGTCTTTTGACTGATGCATTCAGTCCGTTTACATTTAGGGTGATTATGGATAGGTATGTATTTATTGGCATTGCAGGCTTCAGATTCATGGTTACCAAAGGTTCAAGATTAACTTCCCTACTGTCTAAGAGTCTAACAACTCAATATGCTATTACAAACACAATCCAAGGGTTGTTTTTTTGTTTTTTTCCCTCCTCCTTTTATCCTCCCTCCATTCTTTATATAGTAGGTATCATATTCTGTGCTGTTTGTCTATCCCTTGATTGACTT
The DNA here is from genome assembly GCA_032199065.1 of Smutsia gigantea. Taxonomy (NCBI): domain Eukaryota; kingdom Metazoa; phylum Chordata; class Mammalia; order Pholidota; family Manidae; genus Smutsia; species Smutsia gigantea. The sequence goes on along the minus strand of JAVSCE010012014.1, from coordinate 11,037 downwards.
TGGGGATAATTAATTTTATTTTGCATTTTCTTAGTAATTAGTTCTGTTTTCTTTACTGTGGTTTTATTACATCTGGTGACAGCTATTAAACCTTAGGAACACTTCCATCTATAGCACTCCCTCCAAAATACACTGTAGGGACGGTTTGTGGAAGTTAAATTCTCTCAGCTTTTGCTTATCTGGGAATTGTTTAATCCCTCCTTCAAATTTAAATGATAATCTTGCCAGATAAAGTAATCTTGCCTCAAGGCCCTTCTTGATTGCATTAAATATATCATGCCACTCCCTTCTGGCCTGTAAGGTTTCTGCTGAGAAGTCTGATGATAGCCTGATGGGTTTTCCTTTTTATGTGATCTTATTTCTCTCTATGGCTGCTTTTAATAGTCTGTCCTTATCCTTGATCTTTGCCATTTTAATTATTATATGTCTTGGGGTTGTCTTCCTTGGTTCCCTTCTGTTAGGAGATCTGTACACCTCCATGGCCTGAGAGACTGTCTCCTTCCCCAGATTGGGGAACTTTTCAGCAATCACCTCCTCAAAGACATTTTTCTATCCCTTTTTCTCTCTCTTCTTCTTTTGGTACCCGTATTATATGAATATTGTTCTGTTTGGGTTGGTCACACAGTTCTCTCAATACTCTTTCATTCTTAGAGATCCTTTTTTCTTTGTGTGCCTCAGCTTCTTTGTGCTCCTCTTCTCTATTTTCTATTTCATTTATTGTCTCCTCCACCATATCCAATCTGCTTTTAATACCGTCCATTGTGTTCTTCAATGATTGGATCTGTGACTGGAATTCATTCCTGAGTTCTTGAATATCTTTCCATACCTCCATGAGCATATTAATGATTTTTCTTTTGAACTCCCTTTCAGGGAGAGTCATGAGGTCCATATCGTTTAAATCTTTCTCAGGAGTTGTATTCATAATTTTACTCTTGACCAGGTTCCTTTGGTGTTTCATATTTGTGTATTGCGCCCTCTAGTGCCCAGAAGCTCTACTCTTTGGAGCTGCTCAGTCCCAGAAGCAATGTCGCAGATTGTAGTGGAGTGGTATTGGTGCCTCGGAGGAGGAAAGAGCTGCTTCCTGCTTCCTGGCTGCTATGCCTGTCTCCACTGCCTAAACCAGTGGGCCGAGCACACAGGTATAAACCCCTGTCCTTTGTGTTTTCAGTTGCTGTAGACAGATCTTGCCTCTGGCTGGCCTAATGCCAGGGTAGGGTTTCCCGGTTTGGAAGCCCGGTGGGACTGACCAGGAGAAAGGTGCACCAGTCTGCCTGTCACGGAGGGGGTTCTTGGAGCTGTGTAGGCAGCCAGGGAGCTGGAGCACCTGAAGATCGTGAAAGCTCCCAATCTGCTGGGCAGTGCCCCTGGACAATTTTGTCTACGTGTTCTTTCTCCTGAGCATTACGCTCTGTGCAATCCTTGCCCCTTTAGCAGCCCTCTTGCTAAGGGCTTCTTTGTTAGGAAGGCTCTCAGACTGCCCGCCTTTCTTTTATCCCGGAGCAGCTGGATATGGATTCCTGCTTTCCACAAGCAGCTGGAATCTTAGTGTCTCCAGGAATTCTGCCTATCTTAGCTTTCCAACCCCCTAATTACGAGAGTATCATGCAAGCACCATGAAATGTAGGTTTGTGCTCCCAGAATGTAGGTTTGTGCTCCCAGAGCAGATCTCCAGAGTTAGGTATTCAGCCATCCCAGATGTCCACTCCCTCCCTGCTCCATTCCTCTTTCTCCTGCCAGTGAGCTGGGGGAAGGGTTTGGATCCCACAGGACCACAGCTTTAGTACATTAACCTTTTCCATGAGGGCTGCTCTTGTCTTCAGGTGTATGCAGTTTGTTGCAGTCCTCTTTCCTCTTGCTTTTTCAAGAGTAGTTGTATTAGTTATATCTTCATATTATATGCGGTTTTAGGAGGAAGCCTCTATCTCACCTCTCACGCTGCCATCTTTAAGGCAATCCGGCACAAAATTTCTTAATAAGATGTAGGCAAATCAAATCCAACAATGTATGAAAACAACTATATGCCATGAGGAAGTGGGATTCATTCCAGGTCTGCAAGGGTGGCTCAACACTTGAAAGTTAATCCATGTAATCCACAACACCAACAGGCTCAATGAGAAAAATATATGATAGTACCAAACAGGAAAAGCACTGACATAATCGAAGTCATTCGGTAAAAACTCAGCAAGCTAAAATCAATGTGATGAGCTGACCTTGTCTGTGGCGGTGAAAAACTGAGTACTTTCCCAGGTGGGGGCGAGGCTGGGTGTGGCTGTCATCACTAGGCGGCCCAGCCCAGGAAGTTCTAACCCCCAATAAGGCCGAGAAAGCAGCATAGGCCCCGAATAAAAGCCTCAGGAGTGCCACTGACCAGCCCCAAGAAACTGGTGAAAATTATAAAGGAAACATTTAAAGCATCTGGAAATGGTTTTGAAGTGCCAACAAGTGAAGCAGCAGCTATTCAAGAAAACCTATGCACACTTATTAAGAAAGCAATCTGTGGCATTTGAGCCAAGGCTACTCCATGCCTCCTCCTTCCCTGCTGAACCAGGTGGAGAATCCACTCCAGACTGTGTGGCCAAGGGGCCCCTAATCCCTGCCCTGCTCCTGCCCTGGGAGGGCAGGTGTTAGGTTCCCTTTAGTACACAACCTTGAAGGAACGTTCAGTCCCCTTTCACGCACTGCCTTGAATTGCCTCCAGGCACAGCAGCTTCTTATCACTCAGAAGCTGCACCCGAGTGTATTGTCTGCAATATTTCTGTTTTTCAGAAGTCACAAGGCCACCCTGCTCACCAAGGCCCTAAATTCCTACATAAGCAGTGCCCCCCCTGCTGCCACTGCTGCTCTCTCCTCTCCAAGACAGTTTATCTTCAGCTCCCCCCTTGCTGCTGCTCTCTCTGTCTTTCGAGACAGCCACTCTGCCTGTTTGTCTTACAGGGAATAAAACCACGCTGACAGAGTTCTCATGTCCTTCTTTGTGAGCGAGTGAGCCGGGTAGCTAAAAGAACCCTTTCAGCAGGGATGTCAGCATTTTTTAGGCTGAGGCTGGGGCCCAGGCAAGTATGCCAAGAAGTGGGGTGCCCTTCCTCTGCATTGCCCCACCTGTAGGGGAGGTCTGTCTTGGGCATGGCACGCTGAGAATACTGGGGCCTGGACAGGCCCTGTCCCAGCTCATGAGGTGGCAGGTCCCTGCCAGGAGAGGCTGCTGCCCACCCCTAACTCAGTGCTCAGCTCCTAGAGTGTGGGTCTCTCAGCAGCTCGCCTGACTGTAAAACATGGCTCCTGACCTCTTTCCATAGGGACTGACTTCACTTTGCCACAGAGCTTTGGAAGTTTAAGCCTAAGGGTACTCTCAACGTCGTGCAGGTGGTGGTGAAAGGCATTTTGGAGGAGATTTGTGGATCCAACAAAGATACAGCCAAGACCACAGGCTGGGTGACTGTGGGCATCCCCAGGCACCTCTCTGAGGACCATGAGGGGCTGAACCTTCAGTGGAAGAGACAGAGACCCCCCAAAGTCATCTAGCCAGCCATTGAACCAAAACATAAGTAACAGCAACAAGCCCAAGAGAGAGGGGTTGGACAGTGCCTGGAATTTTTTATCCAAAGTATCCAATTTCCAACAGAAATGATCAAGCACACAAGGAAACTGGAAAGCATGCCCCCTACACCAGCAAGCAGGCCTGCCATGAAGGGCTGCTGAACACCAGCAGCTGCCATACTCAATGGAAAGAGGCTGCAAAGTAGCCATCACAAGTATGTTCAGAGAGCTAAAGGACAGCACCAGGAAAGCAGTAAGGAGCGGAAAATGACATTCATATATTAGAGTATCAGGAATGAGCAGCAGTCATGAAGCTCACCAGAGGAAATGAACAGGTCGGAAAGGGCAGGAAATTCAGTGACCTTGAAGGGAGAGCACCGGAGATCATGCAAGCTGAGGAACAGAGAGAGAAGGGACAGAGCTGCTGGGGACTGTGGGGCACTGCCAAGCACCTCAACACACAGGGGAACCCCAGAAGCAGGAAAGCTGGGGGAGGAAACTCAAGGAGTCATGGCTGGAAACGCCCCAAGTCTACTGGGTAACGTGTACATTCAGGAAGCTCGACGAACTGCGAGGAAGATATACACAAATATACCCACCAACGTATAAAAATGCTGGAAGTCAAAGACAGAATCTCAAAAGCAGCAAAAATAATTAGGGCTGACAAAATTGGCTCAGCAAAATGAACTCAGATTTCAAGATTGATACAAAACAATCTTGACAAAGAATGAAATAGGAACACCCACACTTTCCAGTTTCAAAACATACAACAAAGCAACAATCAAGAGATGGTGTGCTACTAAGAACCCAGAAATAAACCCATATATCTATGGCCAAATGATTTTTGGTAAGGGTGCCAAGACCATACAATGGGGAAAGAATTGTCTTTTCAATTATGGTGCTGCGGCAGCTGGAGAGTCAAAAAAAAGTTTTTTTCTTCACACCAATGATGAAGATAAAAATGGAACAGGAAAACTTGTAAATTCTTAGAAGAAAACACAGGCGAAAATCTTCACCACTTCGATTCACCAAAGGATTCTCAGATACGACACCAAAAGCATGAGCAAAAGAAAAAAACAGATACACTGGACTTAACCAAAATTTAAAACTGTGCTTCAAAGGATACCATTAAGAGTGAAAATACAACTCACACATTGGGAGAAAATGTTTGCAAACTGTCTCTCAGATAAAGGGCTTGTTCACAGACAAGGAAGTCTCACAACTCAGTAAGACAACCTAATCCACACCTGGACAAAGTATCTGAATAGGCATTTCTTGAGAGATGGTATGAATGGACCGTAAGTCTACGACAAGCACCATCAATCACCGTGAGTGAAACCCAAAGGCACAGCTTCAGACCCACCAGGGGAACTAGAGGTGTGCAAGCGTCCCGCATTGGTAGCCACTAGGGGAATGCAAATGGTCTCCCCGCAACTGTCCCAAGCGCTGGTGCGGAGGCTGTGGGGTGTCAGGCACTGCTGGTGGGACCTGGGGCAGGCAGGGACCCTGCACTAGTTTGGCAGTTTCTTAAACTCGGCATGTACTTCACTCCCAGGCATTTGTCCCAGAGAAATGGGAACTTGGGCTCACGTGGACACTGCACTCAGAGATGAGCCAGTCCAGCAGCGGCAGGGGCTACGGGTGCACACGGCCTGGGTGATTTCTGAGCCACCAGGCAGAAGCCAGATCCCAGTGGTGAGACGGTAGGATTCCTCTCCAGAGCATTCTCCAAGTAACCAAGCAGAAATGGAGAATGGTTGGTGGCTGAGAAGTGGGAGGCCTGAGAATAGATGGCTATGTGAGTCCTTGCAGCGGCTCACGCCTGTCGGCATTCTGACCAATCAGTTGTGTGTCAGCAACAGGGCAGCCAGTAGAGGGCACGGTGGGGCAGGGGCCCACTGCATACAGCTTACCCTTGGGTGAAGCAGGGCTTGGGGTGCTGACCCCTAGTCAAAAGTCTGCATATCATTTTTGACTCCCCCAAAGCCTTACTAATAGCTACTATTGACCAGAAGCATGACCAGTACTAGTTGGTCAAAGCTTATTTTGTATGTATTGTAATACTTTATTTTTATAGTAAAGCTGGAGAAAATATTGCCTAAAACTGCCACCAATCTCTAAAAAATTTTCCAACACATTTATTCAAAACAAGTCTGTAAATGGACCTACACAGTTCAAACCCATGCTGTTCAAGGACCAACTGTCGTTTCCTACAACCACATGGAAATGTCTCACGTAGGCTCTGTGGCTGAGCAGTAAGCAGGCTCCACTACTTGGGCCTGGCGTCCTGGTCCGACCCACCACCCTGTGAGTGGCAAGGCCATGCATTCCATGCCACGGGAAGATGTTCTGGCCCGTCTGCAGCGCTGCTGTTGGTTGGGACCCCCGACCCTGCCGCAGCAGTGATGGTCCCCCTTACTCGAGCCCGTGACACTTGCTGGCAGAGACCCTCAGAGCCCCCTCACTAGTAACCTTGGTGAGAGGGGACTTCCCAGATGGTCAGAACCTAACTGGCCATCCAGGGGCCCTGCCCTGGCTCAGGACCCTAACCTAACACTGTCTGTGCATCAGCAGGCCCAAGCAGCAGGCAGGTGTGCCTATGCGAGGCTCCCCCGTGGGTGGGGAAGGTGGGACTGATGGATAGATGGAGCAACTGGGCCAGCAGGTAAGCCAGGCAGACCTCCCTCCCAGGGGCTCCTTGCCTCTGGGTAGAGGGAATGCAGGCAGTGCCCATGGGGGATGGCGGGTGTTGTGACAAAACCAGGACACTTGTGCTGGACACCAAACAGAAAGATTTATTACCCCCGAGAGGGTGGCCTGCTGCCTGAAGCAGCGGGCAGCTCCTGCCTCCTGCCCCCTGCCCCCAAGGCCTGTCCAGGACCACCTCCTGCCTGCCTGGTGCCCACACAGGCTTTGGGGGCCCAGCCATGCACCGGGAGAGGTCACTTGGCCAGCTGCTCCGCCACTGCTTTCCGCATCTTGTCCTTGAGGTAGGCACCTTTCTGCCATTCAGACTTGAGTTCCAGCCACTCGTAGTAGGGCACCTGAGGGGAGGTGGTGGAGAGTGGTCAGCGGGGGCCGGGAGCCCTGCTCTGCTGCGGGAGTGAGAGTGGGGAATGCCCGGCTCTGGCAGGCCTCAGAGGTGCAGGGCCCAAGACCCCAGGTGGTCTGAATGGACATGCAACTTGGGAACGACTTAATTCTTAAAGAGTTGCTTAGAAAAACAAAACCCAAAGAAGAAAACGCAACAGGGATGACCCCATGTAGCCCCCAAACAGGACGACAGGAGGAGGCAGCCGAAATCCTGGGCAAAGCCCTGGGGCCACTCTGCAGTGTACAGGCCGCACCCCCCACCCTGCTCCCTGGGCCCTGATGCTGACAAGCCCTATGGCTCTGGACAGCATGCCACCCCTCCAAACATCCCCTTTTTGTGCTGAGGGGGACCCCAACACAGCCGCTTCAGAGCTGGGGTGGAGTGTTGGCGGCTGCCCCGCCTCCTCCCGGATGGCTGAGCAGCTGGGCCACGGGCTCTCCCTGGTGCCGCCTCCACCACCAGACAGGTACTCACGTCCACCAGCAGGAAGCCAGCGGCCAGCAGGTGGCGCCGGGCCAGCGCGAAGCGCCCCAGCAGATCTTTGCTGCGGCTATTGAAGTTGGGGAACTCCCAGCGCAGAAAGGCCAGCCTGGCAGGAGAGGGGCCTGAGTGCTGAGGGCGGAGGGCGGAGGGGCAGCACAAGGGCGGGTCCGAGGGGCTGCCGCCTACCGCTTGGCCCCTGTGGGTAGGGGCTGGCTCCCGCAGGGCAGTACCAGGTGAGGAGCCACAAAGTCCCTCAGGGGCAGGAACTGGCCATCAGCATCCAGCAGCACCTCAGCGTCTGGAGAGGGGCGGGACAGACATGTCAGGACTGTCAGGGAGAGAGGAGAGCCCTTTCTGTGGAAGGGGCAAGGGTAGCACTGGCCCTCACCCAGAACCCAGCCGTACTGCGTGGCCACCGTGAAGCTGCCCCTGTCAGCGGTCCCCAGCAGCCCCCTCAGTGCACCCTGCAGATCCTTCTGCAGGGGGGTCACCTTCCTGTCCAGGGCCGGGAGCAGGGGCACCAGGGCAGAGGCTGACAAAAGGGGGCCTGTGTACTCCGGGTGTTCCAGCTGGGCGGTGGCACTGATATGGACCAGCTTCTGGAAAGTGCTCTGGTCTTTTGGTGACCCACTGCCTAAGGGAGAAGGTGGAGTAAGGGGCCGGACGGCATAGGGACCTGGAGAAGGGCCGAGTTGCTGGCTGTGTCACCGAGGGGCTTACCGAGAAATTGGGCCTGAAACTCAGGGCAGAGCACGGCATGCAGCTCCTCGTCCCGCACCTGCTGCAGGACGCACAGAGCCCACACGACATCCACCTGCAGCGTCAGGTCCAGGCCCTCTAGCTCTGGCCCCAGCTTCTCATGCACCTGAGGGAAGCGAAGGCAGGGCAGCAGGAAGCTCAGGGGCAGCCTCAGGGCCTGGCCACACTGAGGCCCTGGGTTCGTGGGGCAACCCGAGCTGAGGCGCTCTTGGTCCAGTGTGGGGTACTTGGGGTGGGAGGGCAGCAGGGGCTCATAGGCAGGGCCTGTGGCACGTCTCCTGTCCCATCCTGAGTGGCCCCAGGACAGGAGCTGCAGTGCAGTGCGCCATACCACAGAGACCCAGGAGCAAGCATGGGCCACACACAGTATGCTGTCGGCACGGCAGGGCCTCACTGTCCTGCTGGCACCTGAGGCTGAGCAGCGAAGTCTCCGAGCCTTGGCAGGGTGTTAAGGGAGAGCTAGGAAGTGAGACCAGGGGCTCCCAGGCCTGACCATGGTAAGCTGGCTGATTCCCTCCTGACTCACAGCTGTTCTTAGCCAGAGCTGGCATGCTGGGATTTCAAGGGTGCTGTCCCCAGACCATCCCTGGGACTCCTGGCTCTAGATGGCTGCCCCACACCAGGCCCTGCCTCTGCCTCTCCACCTAAGGCTCCTCTGCACAAATTTGGCCTCTACCCACACCCCAACACTGAGATGGTCCCTAGAGCGCCCAGCAGAGGCCGGCAGGGAGGGTGCAGGGCAGGAAGACCATACCAGACTGAAGAACTGATCCTGTCCTTCTGGACGGAAGTTCACACGGGCAAAAGCCAGGAGCATGTTGCACAGGTGTGGCGCAGTGATGCTCTGGGCCCGGCTCAGGACATGCTAGGTGGCATAAGGCAGAAGGGCAGGATGAGGCCTGGCCAGCGCCCCATGCAGACCTGCCCCCAGGACCAGGAGCCACACACCTGGGCCAGACCCTCTCCTCCCGACAGTGATTACCCAGAAGCTAAGACCCCTGGAAACTGACTGATGGTGGCTTTCAAAACTCTTTAGCAAGTAAATGCAGTTTCCCATGGGTGTCCATGTGTATGAGAGCACACACAGTCTCTCTCCACAACTCCAACTTGGGGCGACTGAGGGCAGACTCTCAGCTCACTGCCTGCAAGGCTCTTCACCCAAGGTGGATGGAAATGCCTACATGCTTTGGGGAAACTGTAGAAAACCACTTTCTGTGTTTTCTTTCACCACTGAGCAAAACCATTTCTAAGTAAGACCCACATCCACCAGGGCGCATTTCCAGGCCAGTCATGGCTCCCCAATGAAATGACCAGGAAGCCAGGCGCTAGAGGTGGGGATCAGGCATGACAGCCCCAGCCCAGCCCCAGGTCCCAGCTACCTGAGTAAAAGCCTCAAACAGGGGCAGGTTGAGCCACTTGAGGAAGGCAAAGGACTTGGTGCAGCGGGCCACCTCGCTGGATGTCAGGCTGGGCGTGTGCGGGAGCAGGTCGGCGGCCAGGCGCTGGAACACCTGGGTCTGGTGAAAGCCAAGTTTACCTTCAGGACAGAGCAGACCAGAGTTTACGTGGTGAGGGTCACAGGGCACCCTGAGGCCCTCCCCACCACCTGAGCTGAGCATGGAGGTTCAGGAGCTTGGTGTCTGTAACCAGATGTATCCCTGAGACCCAGAGAGAGGCTCAAGGCCCATGAGTCACAGTGTTTCTATGGCAGCCTTTTGGGCCAGTGCCTGACATGGTGGGCGCAGGCACCGAATTTGACACAGCTGCGGCCGGAGCCCTCCTTCCTAACACTCCCTGTGCAGAGGGCTCACCATAGGCATAGGCCAGGTCCAGAAGGATGCTTTTTGTCAAGAGGAAGGGCTTCTGGACCAAGTGGTATGAGACGGCCCGTAGCACAGGCACCGACCGCCGGTCCAGAGCTGCCAGTGTCACCAACACCTTCCGCAGTTCATCAGGGCCAAAATGCTCCACCAGCTCCAGGCACTGTCAACCACAGCCGGCAGGGGTCAGCTTGACGGCCCAAGGGCCAGGGGCCCATGCAGTGCAGCCCCTGTGAGACAGCAACTGGGCCTGAGCTGACTAAACACAGGCCTGTGTATGCAGGGCCTGCGCCAACCGGGAGACCCTGTCCAGGGGCACCATGTCTGCAGCCAAACTTATCCCCAGGTCCCAAGGAAGGGGGACCTGCGGCCCATGGGCTGTGGAGCTCACTGTGGCAGCCATCTGGGCCAGCCCCGGCCACCACAGAACGGGGCTGAATTTGACTTGACTGCAGTGTTGGGGGCATGACGGTGCTGGGACACGCTCACCAGAAGCCGAGCCACCTTGGGCCTCCCCACTCCTCGCTGTGCACCTGGGGCCATTTTGGAGGAAGATAAAGGAGGGGAATCAGGCTCTGCATGACCCCAGGAGCCAGTGGTCCCCCTAGTGTCAACCCTGGACTCTGGACAGAACTGCTGGGGCTCCTATCCCGTGGCCCTCCCCAGGAGACAAGCTGAGCTCCAGGGCTGGAGCTTGTGCTCAACCCCGGACCTTGTCCTCCAGGCGGTTCATAAGCGACTCCGAGAGGTGGCCTGCCTTCACCATCATGGCCACCACCGTGCGCCCGTCTTCGATCTCTGCCCAGCGCCGCTCCAGGTGCACCAGCAGCTCTGCCAGCAGCTCCTGGGAGCCCTGCTCCTGCATGTGGGTGGCACTAGATTCCACCAGGAAGGCCAGCTGCTTGTACTTGAGCCTGCGCAGGCGCCAGCGGACCTCCTGCTCCGCTGACCGCAGTGTCCTGGAGGCTGTGGGCAGCGCCAACACATAGAGGCTCCGGAGCAGCTTCACGAGGGTCCCGTTCCAGACTGTGGATATCTGCGTGGGGAAGACACAGGCAAGGTCACGCCTGGGACTCCACCCACCCATGTGACAAGGGAGCTGGCCAAGGGTTTGGGCCGGAAGCCACCTCCCTAGTGTCAGTTCACCACCCGTCACATCAGGGTATGTGCTCCCATGGTGCCCCTGCAGCCAGTGCCTCGCCGGTTCGCTGAGCCTGGCTCTCCAGCCTCCACTACACCGCCATCTGCTCCATTGGCTGGAGCCACGTGCTCCTCCCTGTAAGCCAGAGGCCTGGGTGGCAAGACTCCTACCAGGTTCCCTGACACAAACCCCCGCTGCCTTGC